>JASPKZ010008351.1:1200000-1800000 GCA_030220185.1 Diploptera punctata
ATGGAGAAAAATCAGGAGCAGGAACTTGGATATAAATCAACAGCATATTCTTGCAGGTGTACACCCTTAGAAAAAAAAAGTCATCTCTTGAACGCATATTTCTTTTTAAGTCCTACTCGACACAGCGCTGGGTTCACACTAGTAAACTAGTCATAATTGTGCAGGCCCTGAGCTACTGCATTATGTGGTATGAACTGAGTAAAGATACTCCTACGTGCCCTGTTAGGTCAGCGGTAAAGCATGCAGTCACTGTTTCTGTTAATGAAGGTCGCAGATTCGCATCCTCAATTATGTAGTTTTTTTTCCGTGATATTTGTATTAAAATGTTTCATGAATTAAATAAATTTTATTTTGACAATTGCCCTAAATCAATGTTAATGTCGTTATTGTAACAATTATTTTACCACATTCAGGGTTTGTTCTAGGTGATGTCAATGTATTGATTTTAATAGACTGATGCGCATACGTTCTGGGCAAAAGCAACAGCATCTAACAAGTTTGTTTATAATGAACTCTAATTGTCCTGCAGATGCACGAAAGACGGCTTATGGACACAAATTCAGGACGTCTGGGATGCTCTAGCCGAAAGTCCACGTGACTGTAGAAATTTGATTGCATCAATGTCCCGCAGATTGAGGGCGGTAATAGATGCTGAGGGTTCATACACCCGATATTAATTTTGTTAAAGTTTTCATTTTAGAATATATTATTTTCTTTCTTCATTTAATTATTAGAAGATTTCCATTTATGTGTTTTGTGTGTGCATTAAAGCCATAAAACTAAAATATAAAATTGAATATGAAACTATATTACAGGCGAAATGTTATCCTAACATTCAGTAAAAAAAAAGTAGAACGGGAATCGGACCCGTGAGGTTACGAACGCAGATGTTGTGTGTTAAACCTCTCGACCACGGAAACACACAAAGGCAAGCTCTCTCTTTTATGTTACTTGAGTGTGCACTGCGTTAACTAGCAAACGACACAGTACAATTACTGAAAACGTGTTAATGTGAATAAGGCTTCTGCGAGTGTTCACGAAGATCCCCGATCGGTTGAGAGAATCAGATGTCATAGTATATGTTTGTCGTGGTGAGTGGAAGAGAAGGCCACATGGCCTTAACTCCACCAGGCTAAATAAATCTAATATCACAGTAGATGTGCATAAAATTGAATTCCAAGCAGAAGGTTTAATAACCTTAAATTAACTTAACCCTTAACGGTTAAAACCTATAGTTATTCTAGTTACAGCTTAAATGTTACACAACATGTAGGCCTAGTTGCAATAATAATAAATACAAGTTTTATAACGGAACATACTCATGGAAAGCCATAAAAGTTTAAAGTTGTGATGATACTTGAGAGAAAGTAATACAAATAACAGCTTTCATGATTAAATTTTCAATAGTCTGTAAACTAAGTAAGACCAAGACGTTGTGTAGCCAAGTAAAGAAATTCTGATGAAGACGATCTACAGTCAAAAAGCATTCAGTTAGCTCGCAACGTATTCAAAGAACATAATTGACATCATTAAAGTCTGTGTATTATAAGCAGGGTGTAACACGTAAACAAACAACTCGCAACATTAGCATAACTTTTTTTTTTTAATTCGTACCATCCGCTTGGGTCAATTTTCTCGAAGAAGTGAAGCCTTTCTGTTATAAAACGCACTTTAATATTTAAGGAAAAAAGAATGAAATTAAATAGTTACTGCAACTTATAATTTTCATAAAACAAATCTTTGGGTTTTAAAAGGAAATATTTCAATTTTGAGAAAGATATACATTTACTTGAACAATAATGGACACATTTAGGAGGCATTTTGAAAAGTGAAAGCTAAAGTTAGCTAAATAGTAAACTCCAGAACAATACTTTCACTCCCCTTTTTGAAAACCTTGGAAATGTTATTGAAGTAAACAGATTGAGGATATATATTTAGAGACTAAAGTCATGGGTTGGATGGAGCTGGTGGAAGGAGACGAGCACAGCCATCATGTAAGTACATCTCTATATACATATACTATTTTTTAATGCTTCCATAATGTTTACCTAATTCATATTCGATATTCTTTGCACCTAGATTCCAAATTAAAGGTTTTGATTAATCTGAACTTGTAAACTTATTGTCCACCGCTGTGGTCTCGAGGTAGCGTGCTGCCTTGTCACGCAGCGGGCCCGGGTTCGATCCCCGGTCGGGGCAGTTTTTCTGGGTGAGGTTTTTATCGGGGTTTTTCCTCACCTGTAAGACAAATGTCAGGAAAACCCTAAGGCCCAAACGGTTCCCGAAATCATATGGCCATCATCATCCTTATCATTATCATCATCATCATCGTTCACCGGTGTGGAAAGCAACGGGAAGCTACCACACCTACAATTCCCTAGTAAAGCTGCAAGCATAGCATGAAAATGCTATGATTGCAGTGAAGGACCTGCCTTCGGGCAGAATTACTATGGATGGATAAACTTATTAACATATTAACCATTAAAATATTTCCAAGTATGAGATTTGGGGGAAAGAATAACATTACAATTTTAAAAAGTCTATTTAATTCTTACACTGTTACACTCTCTCTACTTAAGAGTTAGATTTCAGAATCTGCCATGCAATTAAAATAGTTTTGTTAATGTTCCTTCGTTCCTAGGATATTAATTTAGCACACAAATGTGTCATTGCAAAATTCATGTTATATGTAAACTTAAAACTTTACCTTGTTATAGTAATAAAATGTTAAATATCAATAATTTGACATTAATGATTGATACCGCATTAAGATGATTTATGAAACATTAAAACCAGAAAGCCTCGACCGCTCTGGATCATGGAGTTCATTTCACTTTACTGACTTATAATTAAAGTTTTGGAAAAACTGCACTTACACTATCTCAAAACTGCAAAGAACTGCGAATACACGGTAGCAGTTAGAAGTAGCAGCGATAACGTTATCATTGAATGATAACCCACAAACATCATAGTGAGTTACCAAACGTTTATTAAAAATGGGTGTACAATTACTTATCACTCCCTAACGCTGATCCAACCAGCGATAACCCAAAACAGCAATAGAAAAATCATAGACTAAGTAATATACTCTGTGGAGAAAATAACAGCGTCAACAGTCTAACAGTCTCATAATATTGCGATTTGCGCATTTAAATAAATACTTTAAAATTGTCTAATAATGTTATAAAAACTGTTTTAAAACGTTTTAAAATATTAGAAAATGATGGTAAGTACAGAACAAAAGCTATAGTTTACAACAATATGACAGAAAAATTTTGAGATAGTAGAAGTGCAGTTGAGCCTAAAGTTTTTTATGCCTTAAGGGTCGGTTTCACCAACAGAACTAACTGTATAACGCCAGTTTAAGCTATGTATTATATATGGAGAAAATTGACGTAATACAGTTACCTCTGTCGGTGAAACTGGCCCTAAGTGTTAGTTAACATCCACGCTACCATACTTGTAAAGGAATCCCTCCTAAATTCACTGTAACCCGAAAGGAACGATACCTAATCGTAATACTTTTCATAATGTATGACAACATAAGCAAAAATAGAAGATGAGTTAACGTTCCAACTTCGTGTTATCTTTAATTGCCCCCCTTAACAATCACATTGGCCCCAAAAAGTGGAAGTGTCTTTCCCATGTTTCTAGCGCTATTGTCTGCGAGAATTTTGATTTTTTTACACGCTTTATATTAGCTTGACCTGTATCTATGTAACGGACCTGTATCTATGTAACGGAATCTTTCAACACGATTTTCACCCACATAAAAATATTGGATCGACTTGAAGCTTTGTATACTTGTAGAGGACCCATGGCAATACAATAATTTCATAATTTTTTTTCTAAAATCCTGGCCAGAATCATCAGAAAATAAAAAAATAAATAAAAACCGGTGTAATAGGTTGCGACTTACCGACTTTTTAGTCAACCGTTGTAAGAGCTCAGTTGGTAGAGCGGTGGACTGTAGTGGTATATAATTTCAGTAATCCATAGGTCGCTGGTTCAAATCCGGTCCGGAGGATTTTTTTAGAAGAGTATTAAGCAATTAAATTTTCATGGGATTTCGGTTTAAGACAATCAATTAAACTAAAAATTAAAAAAAATAATAGTCTAAAAAACTAAAACAACACGCTTTATTAGAAACCGAACTAAAAAATGAAAAATAATTTTAATTTCCAACACGCTTGGGATAAATTTAAAGCGGTCAACAAAAAAATCGTCTGCAACACATCTAGAATAAAACTAGAGTTATCAACAAAAAGAAAATAATGTTACCATCAAAAGCGTGGGGTGCTCTATATCAATTAATATATTTGATAATAAACAGATATTGGTAAAAGTAAAGTCTCTAACAAGAAAATGTAAAAATCAAAAAGAGCACCCCACGCTTTTGATGGTAAAATTACTTTTTTGTAGATAACTCTAGTTTTATTCTAGATGTGTTTGAAGATTTTTTTGTTGTTGTTGACCACTTTAAATTTATCCCAAGCGTGTTGGAAATTAAAATTATTTTTCATTTTTGAGTTCGGTTTTCTAATAAAGCGTGCTGTTCTAGTTTTTTAAAACTATTATTTATTTCTTTAAAACCTCAAAATGGTTTACTGTGGCTTTCTCTATTAACTTCCTACCTTCTTCTTCTAACCAGATTGCTCTTTTCTCTTTCAGCAGAGTTTTGTAATTTCTCCTCTGTGTATTATAAGTTATTAGGTCTTCCTCTGTCTTGGTACCTCTAGCTCTCTGAAGGCATTTTAGAACTTGTTTCCTTTTGTTGTAACATGTGGCGTCAAACCAAGGTTGCGATCTCTTTTTTCTTCTTATAATTTTTAGCTGTGCTTTTTGGATATAGCCTTCTAGTTCTAGTGCCGCAGTTTCGATTTCCCCTCGTTCTATCTTGCTTATGATGTGATCTGTGGATGGTGCAAAAGCCTCTAATGCTTCAATGTTCAAGGTCCTTCTTGTTATTTCTTTTTCAATGTTTATTTCTTGTGGTTTCGTGTTGGTTGTTTCGATTCTGGCAAACACAGGCAGGTGTTTCCTTAAGGGAGACAATTCTCTATTGGTGAGTGTTCTGATTTCTATCCCTTTTATTGGTGGGTTACTAAACATCAAGTCTATTGCGCTTGTGCCATTGTGACATATATAGGTTGGGACACATGTGTTGTTTAAGAGGTTTAGGCCCTCTCCTTCTAGATATTCTATAACTGTACGGCTTTTCGAGTTTTCTTTATCAATGCGACAGTTGAAGTCGCCAGCTATTAATGTTCCCATATGACTTTCAATGTGATTCATCATGTCAGATAGATTTTCGATGATGCCTTGTGCTGTTTTTTTCTGCTTGAAAGTACGTTCCTGTAATGTTCAGTTTTCCAGTTTTAATGACTAGTATTTTAGGCGATCTGTAGGATATGACATGTGGAGATAAACTCCTGGCGCGACAGGTCTACAAGACCCTTAGCCTACCAGCTGGCTGCTGGCCTCACATCCACATGTGTCAATCATAGAGGTAGATGATAATCAGCCAGTGTAGGGGGTGACATGTGGTCAGCACTTCGAGTCCCCCAGCCGTTATAGCTGGTTTTCCCAACCTGGAGCCGCTACTTATCGTAGCTACCCAAATACATCACGATGCTGGGTGGGCACCGGTCCCATACTGGCCTAAATACCATAAAAAATGTCTTCCCCCATGGAGACTCGAACCAGCGCAAGTCCCGTAGCTCTGCGCCAAGGCTTCCTGCCTTAACCACTCCGCTACGGCGCGGGACAACATGTGGAGATAGCCATGGTTTTATCTGACAAGATATACCGCCACTTGGATGTCCACGTTCTCCTTGTTCGATCTTTGCTACGAAGATAATCCCGGTCGTGAGCTATGGGTAGGGTGGTTTGGAACTCATATGACCTTACCTCACAAAGAACGACCTTAAGAACATAGAGAAAATCAAGTCAGTCTATCTAAAGAGAATACTATGACATATGAACTCTCAGAAGAGACCTTCTTCATAGAACAATTGCGAATGCTGATACTCTTACCATCCACCGCAGCCTACCAAGACCTCCATGCTAAGAGGAAAGAAATATGGATAAAATTTTACGCAACAGAAGCAATGGTAAATCGAACGTGGATGGCTACAAACCAAGATCTTCGCCATTTTGTAAATTCTCTAGCAGTACATGGATAACATCACAAAGTGTGTAAAGTGAAGATCTACCACGACCCAAACGCAAAATGCGTATGCGAATTTTGTGAACTGTCTTGTGATTGTTACCACGTCACAGCATGTAAAAAACGACCCAAATCATTAACTGAGACCTGCACATATAACAACTGTAAAAAATGTTAACTCTATGCACAACTTGTGCGCATTTTCGTTTAATAATTATGATCCTCGATTACTATCGATATCGTACTAAAGTTCAAAGATGGCAGCATGTCGCTATGAAATTTAAATGACCAATCTGTGCAATAAACTCCCAAATCTATATTTTAAAAAATATTAATAATATTAAAATTACCAAACGTTTATTAAAAATTGATGTACACTTAGTTATCACTCCCTAACGCCGATCCAACCAGCGATAACCCAAAACAGCGATAGAAGAATCATAGACTAAGTAATATACTCTGGAGAAAATAGCAGTATCACAATATTGTCTAACAGTGTCATAAAATATCGTGATTTGCGTATTTAAATAAATACTTGAAAATTGTCTAATAATGTTATAAAAATTGTTTCAAAAAGTTTAAAATATTTTTAAAAATTTAGTAAATACAGAAGAAGAGCTATAGTTTACAACAATAAATGGAAAAATCAAGCGTAAGTAAAACTGCAGTTCAGCCCCAGATTTAATAATAAAAGTTAAGTATCCAAGACTCCGATGAGTATTGTGACACGAATGGGTACTGAAAGAGGGGCATGGAAGCTGCTAGGAAAACCAGAGGGGAAACGCCCAGTTAGTAGACCAATAATAAGGGGGTGATTTGAGGAAGTAGATTATACAGGGGATGATTGGAAAACATTAGCTCAGTATAGGGATATGTGGAAAGCTTATGTCCGCGCGGCCATTAACATACGGGCTCGATAGTGCCAGTGACTTCGTTAGTTTAATATTGAGTGGAAAAGTATTTTAGAAATTATTAAATTTACTTAATTCAGAAGTCCAGCAACGCTACTATTAAATTGTCTTAATTTTATTTATTAATAAAGCAACGGGAAGCTACCAGTAATTCCTTAGTAAATCTACAAAGCATAGCATGAAAATGCTATGATTGCAGTGAAAGACCTGCCCTCGGGCAGAATTACTATAGAATAGAATACAAATTCAATACCTCAGCCCATTATTTAATCGTAAATCAATTTATTAAAAATAAGATTTATAGTTTGAATTATTTTAAACCAAAATCCTAAAGTGAGTCCCAGTACTATAATGGACAAGATTTTTTTTTCTATTAATAATCTACAACATTGGATTATGGCTACCGCCGTGACATGATGTAGAGGAGCAGGATAACTTATGAATTTAGCTTCTCAAACAATTTTAAAACATATCTGCTTGTACATGCATTCAATGTAATAGTTTTATTTTCATTTTCCAAACCGCATATATATTGCTAAAATTCTTTACTGGGTTAAACAAAGATATATTTTATCTAATACTGATAGCGATAAGAGATTTATAAAATTGTGAATATAATCAGGCCATTTATTATCAGTAAAATTAATATAACACCTTGCGGGATTGTACTTTGGTTGCATAATAAAAATGTATTACCTGTGAATTTCCAAGAAGTATTGTATCCTGTTGCTGTGGCATCATTATTCGAACACTTTCAAATATATATGTACAGAGAATTACCACTTAGCACATCACACGTTGGTTACAACACACTATACGAAATGTCACCAGGCAATCACAATGTATATTTTGCTGCCTTGCACTCACTGAATTGTAAAATTATCAAAAGAGTTATAAAAATTATTTGTACTATTTGATTAAATGCTTAAAATACGAAATTGGTGTTAATAATCGCTGAATTAAAGGAAAAAACTGTTAACATACGAGTAGTCGATAAGTTCCCATATATAATGGCGGCACACAACCGTCCTCTACGCCAGCAAGTCACTGACTAAACATGGCCTTCTCCGTTCTGTGTTCTGTTCCACACTCCTCTATGCCTCGACACGCTTCGGCTCCAAGTTCTCTGTCTCTTTCTCACAGTAGACCCCTTGCGGCTTATGCTATCCTGAACATAAGAGGTCTCCTAAGCAATATACAGACAGAATTGAATATCGCAGATTTTAAGTACGAATTCCTTGAAGTAAATATAATCAAAGCCTTGGCGCAGAGCTACGGGACTTGCGCTGGTTCGAGTCTCCATGGGGGAAGAATTTTTTCATGGTATTTCGGCCAGTATGGGACCGGTGCCCACCCAGCATCGTGATGCATTTGGGTAGCTACAATAAGTAGCGGCTCCACGTTGAGAAAACTAGCTACGACGCCTGGGGGACTCGACATACTGACCACATGTCACCCCTACACTGGCTGATTATCATCTACCTCTGTGATTGACACATGTGGATGTGAGGCCAGCAGCCGGTTGGTAGGCTAAGGGCCTTGTAGGCCTGTCGCGCCAGGAGTAAAATATAATCAAAATATTTTGGATACAGTTCTCTAGGAGAAGATAAAAATACAAATGTGTTCGTGCAGATCTATTGTTATACGATGATTTTTTTTAAATGCCCCAGGTTTGTCTTTCGACATTCCAGGTTTCTCTCCTGGCATGGCGTACTTGTAACCCACTTCTTGGCGTCTGGAAGGCGGGGTTACGTTGCCCCGATGATATGATGGGTGATGATGATAATAATGGTGCGCCAGGAGAGTCCCCAATCCTAAGCTTAACCTAAGATGATGATGATTGCGATGGCCATGTGATTTCGGGGACCGTTTGGGCCTTAAAGTTTTCCTGAATTTGTCTTACAGGTGAGGAAAAACCCCGATAAAAACTTCACCCAGAAAAACTACCCCGACCGGGCATCGAATCCGGGTCCGCTGCGTGAACAAGGCAACACGCTACCTCGAGACCACAGCGGTGGACTGTTATATAAATTCATTTTAATTTTTTTAAGAAGTTGGGACAATACAATTCCCTATAATGCATAATAGCATGCATTTCCAAAAATGAGTCTATGTTAAATGTATTATTTGTACCTCATTAATTTAATAAATGTTCTTAGGTATTTCAATTTAGTCACTTCTTCAAAATTTCCCTCATTTGTCATTAATTGTCCACTTCCATTATATAATGTATTTCTTTATGTGACCATATATTTGTTTTTAATAATGTTTTACTTCCAGCCCCAATTTCTTAGCATTACTCAATAAAGTGTGCTGTTGGTCCTTAGCATCTCTTCGCTATCACCTAATCATACTACATCAGCATAAACTAATGTTTTATTAATACCATTGAATTGTAGGCCTTCTTCATCCTCTAACGATTTGATGACATGCTCTAGTACAAAACTGAATAGTAAAGGAGGTAGTGCAACTCTTTGCTTTAAAGTTTAACCCATTGTGAATTTTGAATGTATTTATCTGAAAACTGTTTGCTTAAGCATATATTTTTTATGATACCATGACATGCTCTAGTACAAAACTGAATAGTAAAGGAGGTAGTGCAACTCTTTGCTTTAAAGTTTAACCCATTGTGAATTTTGAATGTATTTATCTGAAAACTGTTTGCTTAAGCATAGATTTTTTTATGATACCAAATAAATATTAAAAAATACGTTATTTAAAAATTGGCGCTATAGGCTCTGCCAGCTCAAATACAACTTTTTTCTGTGGTAACAGATTTTCTCCATAAAAAATATTCCAGTTCTCATGATACAGCATTTTCCAGTCCTGCGCTTTTGTTCTCTCTAAGTATGCTATTAAAAGTTAGTTATACCACTTTCCGACAGAATATAGATTCGCGTCCGCTCTTTATTAACATGTGACATGTTGCACCTTATCATAGGTAAGGCCCACATCGTATGACGGTGACCGTCTCGGCTTAAATGTGATAAACAGTGCACTTTGAGAGGCGAAATGGTTTTTTAATAGAGCCCTTGGGGCTTTTACCTAGATGGAGAAGCTTGTATTATACCACCAAGTTAACTCTGCACGGGCGGAGGGGAAGAGTTTTAGTGCTAGTGTCGCCGAACTACTGAATCTATGGAAGGGATATACATCCGATCACATACTGAAATGGTCCAACTTTAAGTGTCGGCTGAAAATTCCTAAACACTTGTGAAAGATCTTAACATGGTTGTCAAGTTAGGGTCAGTTTCACCAACAGAGGTAACTGTTGAGAACAAATCATACAGAAATATTGCCTGTTCACTAGCACTGTACACAAACTGTGCTGGTTCCCAGCTCAGCCTATGGGCTCGTAGACAAACTGTGGGGTCACCAGGAGATGAGCACCTGGGTGTGCTAAAGTCTCACACTGCGGGGCTTGAGCAAGCCCTAGCCGGTCTCACAACGGCTGCAGGATGCGTCCCTGGAGGTAGAACAGGGAACGGTCGGTGGATCTGCGACAGCAGTCCTCCCGGCTAGGCTCGAGGAACCCGTGGACCAACTGTGGGGTCGTCAGGAATGAGCGACCTGACATACTATGTAGCTCAGCAATTTCCCTGAAGTTGCGACTCCAACACCTTCTCCCTGAGGTATTGGTTTAAGGCCGAGAACTTGAACGTTGACGCGAAATAGGGAGGACAAGATTCTGGGACTTGGGAGTATGGTCTTTGACCGAGGTATCGCAAGGGGTGGAGGCACGGGCCCCAGATGTACACAAACATTTTGTGAACCTACATTTGAAAAAATGCGTAATATTCCAAGGAATATATAGTAATGAGTAAAATATGTAGCATCAAACTTAAGTATAAGGTCTAGTTTTACAACATTATCGGTTATTACGAAAGAATATGTCAAATAAAAAAACTCCTGGCGCGACAGCCCTGCAAGGCCCTTAGCCTACCAGCCGGCTGCTGGCTTCACATCCACATGTGTCAATCACAGAGGTAGATGATAATCAGCCAGTGTAGGGGTAACATGTGGTCAGCATGTCGAGTCCCCCAGGCTTATAGCTGGTTTTCTCAACGTGGAGCCGCTACTTATTGTAGCTACCCAAATGCATCACGATGCTGGGTGGGCACCGGTCCCATACTGGCCGAAATACCATGAGAAAATTTCTTCCCCCATGGAGACTCGAACCAGCGCAAGTCCCGTAGCTCTGCGCCAAGGCTTCCTGCCGTAACCACTCGGCTACGGCGCGGGACACATATCAAGTAAAAAATATGTAATTACATACGAATCTAGACTTCAGTTATGATTACATTTCCTTCATCTGTACGTATGTGCAGTATTTACAAGCACGCAACTCAGCGTAAATATAGATTTCAGGCCTGAAGACTTGGAAGTTTTTAAGTAGAGATGAAACGGATAGCTGTATAGTCGGATACTGAATGCCGGATATCCGGTCAACCTTTAAGCCGGTAGCTGGATAACCGGCCGAACATTGCCGTTTGGAGCATCGTAACGAAAGAGCTCGCGTAGGTGGTGCACTAACGATCGGGCGGACTCGCCTAAATTCGGGTCTTTTCGTTCATGAGCGAAGTTAGCAAGTGTTTCATTGACTTGTTGAATTGATTGCAAACACGATCATTTGAGCTTATTAAAAACTTGTTATTGTAGTTTGAGGTTATTATGAAAGTATTTTTATAAGTAATTCTAAAAATTTTTAGCGATCAAAAATAAGGTGTTACATTACCACTCAAGGTCACGCAGAGAAAGACAGAGAAAAAGATACCAATTTACAACTATGACGATTTTCATTCAAATGTCAAACCAGCTCTGGGCTAACTAGGTTACTGTAATGTCTTGTAGAACGGAATGCAACAGCTCAGAAATCTTGTGGTGTCACTTGCCTTAGAAAGAAATAACCACCTCCAAATAGTTGTGAGGATGAGAAGTACGTACCGTGAGCGATAAAGTTGGACCAAAATGCCCTATAACACATATTTCTTCATTGAGCCCCATTTTTCTCCATCCTTTAATTTCCTTTATTTACTTAAAAATTTGAACGTTTTCATTTCACACTCGACCCCTCATAAGAGTTCCCAACACGTCACTCTTCAAAGATCAGACCTGAGAAATCTCTCCGGTAATATCTCTAATATACTCGTAAATTGCTCTGTCTCTCTACAAAATGCTAAAATATGTTGCCTATTTTCCCGCTCTAGGCACAGAGGACAGAGATTAATACCGCCTTCGCTTGTTAAATTGTGAGCCATTCATCCTCCCATACCACTTCTACATCACCTTCCCTAAGATAATTAATTTTTAATTACAGTATTAGCGATATGTTCTGGCTAGACTCGGCCTCTATGAACTGCTTGTCTATATTAATTAGTCTCTTCGTAACTTTCCGCCAAACATTTTTACTATTCCCCGTGTTTGTCACTTATACCCAACTCATCTCTAAGCCCTTCAATCCTCTTACTACATCGATTATCCAATTTCCCGAAACACACCCTCTTCCCTGTTTCTTGCAACACTCTGCTCTGAGCGTGTACTGGCTCCCATTTGTTAGGTCCAACTAATACTTGATAGCCATAATGTTCCCTCTTAAAGTGTCCGAAAGACTTTACGCCGTGGATCCCGAGTCAGAAGATTTTCAGACTCGTAAAAGAACCAAGCCCGAATAAAAAATGCTTCTGTGCAGTATTTACTCTAAGTAATACCTTAGTTGCCTACTAGATGTCTCATTTAGGTGATGTGCTAACTACAAGTCGCTGACAGGTGTAGGTAAATAAGCTTAACTAAATTAGCTTGGTTAAGAAACTCCCGCTGGGGAGCAACATGTCCCACGCGACACGTATGGGGTATATACATTATTGTGTCCGAAAATGTACCAAATACTTTGCTAAGCTCACCACTCTCTTAAGAAACATAAATTGAATTTCATCTGCCGTCCTCGATTGTTCTCAATCCCATAATACTGAACCATGTAACATAGTTGAAGAATATAACTGTTATAACGCACGCACTTAAAAATTAAATTATATTCGCATAAAATACCATTTAATTTTGATATTGCAAATTTACCCTCTCATTAATTTCAGCATCATAATTTCCATGTGCACTAAATTTTGTCCCGAAATGTACACATTTGTCACATGTTTTTTTTTTATTCCATGTTTCTATGTCCAAATTAAAACCATATAATTTGATTTATATAGGCCTATTTAGATTAGGTCCACTGCTGTGGTCTCGAGGTAACGTGCTGCCTTATCACGCAGCGGGTCCGGGTTCGATCCTCGGTCGGAGCAGATTTTCTGGGTGAGATTTTTATCGGGGTTTTTCCTCACCTGTAAGACAAATGTCAGGAAAACTTTAAGACCCAAAAGGTCCCCGAAATCATATGGTCATCATCCTTCACCAGTGTGGAAAGCAACGGGAAGCTACCACACCTACAATTCCCTAGTAAAGGTGCAAGCATAGCATGGAAATGCTATGATTGCAGTGAAGGACCTGCCCTCGGGCAGAATTACTATGGTTGGATTTACATTAGAGTTGTATTACATATTTTACATTAGGGATCTTTTTACTTTTTACATGAACTATGTGATACAACAAAGAATGTGTTCTTAGAAACTGAAAGGGAAGTAATTGTGTGTGTTAAGAAATAATTACATCAATCCAACAGCTGTAAACTCTCTTCAATTACAGAGGAACGTGGTTCACAGCTGCACTCTCCATCCACATTAGTTAAGTAATAATTAATAGGCAGATTGATGCTCTTCGAGAACAAATGAGATGATAGGATACAATACAGAGTATCTTTATGGTATCAATACTAGTAAAATTCATATCAAATTCCGTTGAGGTGAAGTCATATGATGAAAGTTAAAAATTAAATTGTACCTGTTGGTAGGTGCCGTCGTCCTCAACTTGTTAATATATTGTATATAAAATTAACTGGAGCGCTTTCGGAAGTTACCTTCCATCTTCTGCAGGTTGAGTTTCCGTTACTTGTAGTTGTTGTGTACGGTGATGTATACACAACAACAACAAGTAACGGAAACTCAACCTGCAGAAGATGGAAGGTAACTTCCGAAAGCGCTCCAGTTAATTTTATATACGATATATTAACAAGTTGAGGACGACGGCACCTACCAACAGGTACAATTTAATTTTTAACTTTTTTGTTGAGTCAAAATGTGAAAAAAAAAAAAAAGTATTTTCTCAGGGAAAGAAGAGCTAAAGAATTAACTCAAGGAATGCAAAAAACTAAACTTCATGGCGCGATAGGCCTAGAAGTCCCATTACCTACCACCCGGCTGATGGTCTCAAATCCACATCTGTTAATCACAGAGATCACATCTGATCATCCAGAGAGTGTAGGGGTAATATGTGGTTATCATTTCGGGTCCCCCAGCCGTTATAGCTAATTTTCCTTACCAGAAGCCGCTACTTATTGCAGAAATCTAACGTTCTCACGACGCGACGGTGGGTGGGGCATCGGTTCCATACAGACCCAAATTCCATGAGGAATTTTCTTCCCCCCGTGGGGACCCAAACTAGCACAAGACCGTACCTCTGCACCAATGTATGGTGCCTTAAACCGCTCGGCTACGGCGTGAGACCCAAGGAATGCACAATCGATACCATTTTGGCAGATCTAACTTATTTACCGGGGTTCTTTTACTTGTTAGTTCACCCTTGTACTTGAAGGATACTTGTTCTTTTACTTTCCGTAAATCACCGACCTGCAGTTTTATTTCTCTTCCGAGAAAAAAAAAACTCATATTAAACCCTGTCCACTCTTAGAGTGATCCTCGTCAAAAAAAAAAAAAAACATGTGACCTGCTCGCTTTTCATTGGTTATGGACACCGACGTACGTTGTAGAAGCAATAAATTACGAGAAAAAGTAGTTCCCTTCATTAAATTAAAAATATGTCCTTCGAATATACTTGTTATTCTTCGTGAATGAAAATAATATTCAAAACATACAAAATATTCTAAAATATACCTAATCAATAATTACAACTTAAAATAGTGTATTACTTATGGGCGTTATGGCTGATGCATTTGAGGCATGCTTCAGTCGATTCTCAAGAAACAAAGTGGCTGAAAGTATCGAGTCTTCTATTGCTGTGTCGTCATCTCCCTGTCAAAAGTGACAGTAATTGTAATGCGAATGACGGAAGGATATTGCTTCAACAAAGTACGTCGGTGTCCATAACCAATGAAAAGCGAGCGGGTCACATGGTTTTGTTTTGACGAGGATCACTTTAAGTGCGGACAGGGTATAGATTTTTTACATCTTAAAAAAGCATCGACACGGCCGGTTATAATTTCCCGAATTTTGGATATAGGAATTATCATTGTATCACGGGAACCGACAGAGAACGCAAGGGATTTCAACGATATTATTTATAGCGGAGGGTTAAATAATACATCAAAATTATATTTTATTTTTGCACAAAATTAAACAATAATTGCATAAAGTTATCAAAAGTAATGCCACGAGTGATTTCCAAATTATCGATAAAATTCACAACTCAGAAATGAGGAGTGAATTTATTTAGAGAATTTGGAAATCAAGAGTGGTATTTGTTAGGACTATTTAACGAATAAAATTAAGCTGTATACTCACAAATCATTATTTATATATATATATATTTGCAAATGCCCAGGTTGTCTTTCGACATTCCTGGTATTCTCTCCTGGCATGGCATACTTGTAACCCACTTGTGAGGTTGGGGTGCCTGGAAGACGGGGTTACGTTGCCCCGATGATATGATAGGTGATGATGATAGTTTTGCGCCAGGAGAATCCCTATTCCTAATCTTAATCTAAGATGAATATGAATGATGATGATGATTGCGATGGCCATATGATTTCAGGGACCGTTTGGGCCTTAAAGTTTTTCTGACATTTGTCTTACAGATGAGGAAAAACTGCGATAAAAACTTCATCCAGAAAAACTGTCACGACCGGGGATCGAACCCGGGCCCGCTGGCTGACAAGGCAGCACGCTACCTCGAGACCATAGCGGTTATTTAAAAATATTTATATATTTAAAATTAAACTGCGATGTTTGAAAACAAATGAGAAACGATTGGTACGCTTCATTTGCTTCTTTTGTCCATGACTGCAACCGGATCATATTATTTTATTGCCAAAGGAATGCAATATTGTAAGAATGCACTCTAGTGGAGAAAAAATGAAACAGATCAATCTGTATATTAATTCATTTCTGATGTCATATGATGTAAATATGACAATTATATTTTTCTGGATTATTACCTGGGGAAAAATACATTTAAGAAAGTGCAAACAGTGGTTTCTTTTTTTGGTGGTATAATCAATTGCTACAAATGGTTTTATATTAACTCCTGCATGCGCTATGTGTCGACATTCATGCACTATATATACAATCTGGTAGCCGTATTTCTTAGTGAGTCAGTCACTGCAAAATAATGCTATGACCTATTCAGAATGTTAAAAAGGAGGTGCTTTCTTTATTATGATAAACTTTAGTTGGTAAATTCTAGGCGAAACACGACTGTGATTGGTTGTAAATCAGAAATCATTGTAACGTGATTGGTCATTGACTCCCATTTGGGGCATGAGTTAAATAGTCTTATATACGGTATTAATAATAATATCCTTAATTCGTGTCAAAATCAGAGTCGGTCAAGAGATGTGTGTGTGTGTGTGTGTGTGTGTGTGTGTGTGTGTGTGTGTGTGTGTGTGTGTGTGTGTGTGTGTGTGTATACGTGTGTGTGAAACATGTGAACCTGCTCTCCCCCGCTTCAGGGTCTTACTTTTTACCCTCTTCAGGTTGTTTACAAAAATGTTATTTCTGATGTTTTTTTAATATTTTTTTTACCTTCGGTTTTGAAAAATAAGTTTGTGTTTTGTTATGTCTGGCCATAGAGAAGAGAAGTTGTTTTGAGTATTGACAGTGTAGTTTGGAGAGGGTGAAACGATTTTAAGGATTTATGTGTGTTCTAAGGAATTTTTATGCAGAGGGAGGGATAAAAACCGAGAAGAAAGCTGTTTGATATTTATGTATATGTATAGAAGGTGGAATATGTTCGTAATTTATCTATGTAGTGTTGTTATTAGTGTTGGTTTTTGTTTATTGTGGTGTAGTGCATGTAGTGTTTAAATGTGTTTTGTGTAAGTGTCATTTATGTAGGTGGAAGCTGTAACATATTGATCTCGTTAGTGAATTGTGTGAGTAAATTTTCAATTTTTTGTTCAAAAGTTTCCTTGACTTCCTTAATGGATGTGACATACACATCCATGGAGAGGCCGAATTTGCCCATTTGGACAGACTTATTGAATTTTTTTTTAATGTCAGTTGATTGCTGTGTTGTGGACTTAACAACTGCTGCCACATATTGAACTAACTTTGTATCAAGTTGTTCAGTTTTCTTGTTTACATACTCCTCCATTTGAATTTGAGATGATGTTCCTATATTTATACAGGTCTGTGAAAGACAAGAATACCGACCAACTACAGTGCGTCTGACGCATCGTCACAGTGCGGATGAACGAAATGGATGAGATGAGTTTGGAGAAACAGTGAAATAAAATTTATGGCAGGGGAAAACGGGAGAAAAGCCTAGAAAAATCTGCCCAAGCTCAGATTCGTCCACCACGAAACCCACAAGAAGTGACCGAGATTCGATTTCAAGACCCCAGAGATGAGACGCGAGTGTTTAACCGCTTACGCCATGGAGTATGTACGGCATTACTGTACAAACATCTTATACGTTCAAATGTTGTAATGTAGCTGAACAAAAAATATATTTTCTAACTTAATTATTTTATTATAAACCAAAAGGGCAATGGCATTTATTGGTAAATATGGAATTAGATCAAAAATTGTACTGGATAACAAAATAATAGAGAAGTATCACATTTCCAATATTTAGGATGTGATATAACTTATAGAGAAAATAAAGTAAATAAATTTCAGGCTATTTGTGGAACCATAAAAAGAACCTTAGGTCGGAAAACAGGGAAAGATACGAAACTTAAATTATATAAAACAATGGCTGTTCCTTTGTTGTTGTATGGAAGTGAAAATTGGATAATGAAATCAAGGGATAAAAGCAGGATACAGACTGCAGAAATACTGTTTTTACGTAATGTGAAAGGATGCACAAGAGCGGATAGAATAAGGAATGAAACTATACGAGAAGAATTAAATATATATAAAATTGAAGATAAAATCAGCGAAAATAATAAGAAATGGACAGAACACTTAATGAGAATGAACAACGAAAGAATACCAAAAAGAACCTTCCTGTATAATCCCAGAGGAACAAGAGATGATGGCCGACCACGCAGAAGATGGACTCCACTTTTAACTTCGCCGGAACAGGCTGCATAGCCTAAACCTTGTAGTAGAAGAAGAAGATAAACCAAAAGGGAGAAGAATGTTGGGAAGACCATTGAAGAGATGGAAGGACCAATTCGACCTATAATGAGATCGGAACAGGCCATTGGGCTTAATCCTTGTTGTTGTGGATGATGATGATGAACTTAATTATTTTTATTAGTAGGGCATATTTGCCGCTAATTTGAATTTAATTTACAGCGTGTATAACATATTTTCAACAAACGTCTTTGAGCTGGTTTAATCTCACGTAAAATATTGTTTTCTTGCTTTCTGAAGATTTCATGCTGTCTCTACATGATCAAGTGAGCAATGTGCGGGGTGAAAAATGCTTATATATGAACGGAATTAAAGCCTGCATGCCGGAACAACTATAAAAATTAAAAATGGATATAGACAATCTACAGTCAATACAGAGATAAATCAAAGAGTGAGACAAAATAGTTACAAACAGGAATGAGGTGCAGAAAGAAATTAAACATAAGCTGAACTCTGGAAACGCATACTATTATGCATTGAAGGGACTCTTGCCATCTCAAATTCTCTCAAAAAACGTTAAATTATTAATATATTCTAAAAATATATAAAAATGTTATTCTTCCAGTTATATTATATAGTTGAGAAACATGTCCTCTCACGTTATGGAAAATGAAACAACAAAAAAATACTAGTCTTTTTATTTATTTATGCTTGTAGGAAAGCCAGAGGGAAAACGCCCAGTTGGTAGACCAAGAATGAGGTGGGAGAACAACATTAACTATGATTTGAGGGAAGTAGATTATACAGGGAATGATTGGAAAGCATTAGCTCAGGATAGGGATGTATGGAGAGCTTATGTCCGCGCGGCCATGAACCTACGGGTTCGATAGTGCCAGTGAGTAAGTAAGTAAGAATAAAGTTGTTAAGAAAATGTTTGTAAAGAGAGACGCAAAGATGGGTGAATGGAGAAGACTAAATTACAATAAGTTACCTGAACAATATGTGTTAAGTCTTATGGACTTGAGACACGAATTGAAAGATATGCATGGAAGCTTATTGTATGGTTAGGGATAGAGTTGAATCTCGTTAATCCATTCATCTGCGTCACTAATTAGATAAAGCATTTGGCTACCTTAAGAGTACCTCTAAGTAAGCTAAGAATGAGATGGGAGAACAATAGGCCTATTAACCACGATTTCTTCTTCTTCTTCTTAAACTTAATATGTAGGATTTTCATCTTGTTTATTTCCAAAATCACTCCTCGGAGGAAGACGTATTGGATGTGCATTCACTGTCTATCCATCTCTTGGCTGGTCTTCCTCTTGTTCTTCTCCCGTCCATTGGTCTATCGTCTTATCTCTTTTTGCAAGCCGGTTTTCTTCCATTCTTTCTATATGACCTTTCCAATATTTTAGTCTGTCTATAATAAATTTGGTTGTCTTGAATATGGCATTTGTCCCTAATTTCTGTGTTGTGTATTTTATCAAATAATGTTTTCCCCTGAATAGTTCTTAAGATTTTCATTTCGCATGTGCTTATTATTTGTTTAGTTTTTGTTGTATCAGCCCTAGTTTCTGCACCATATACGATAACTGGTCGAACTATCGTTTTGTATGTGCGGGTTTTGCTTTCTATTGACATATGTTTGTTGCGCCAAATTAAATCTTTCATATACCCTGATATTTGTGCAACTTTATCAGCTTGTTTCTTTACTTCTTTTATTAAATTTTTAGTGTTTGTTATTAATACACCTAAATAATAATAACCACGATTTGAAGAGGTAAATTATACAGGGAATGATTGGAAAACATTAGGTCAAGATAGGAATGCATGGAGATCATATGTGCATGTGACCATAGGTTTCAGAGTGATGATGACAGTTAGCACACTACTTGTAAAATGTCTGCCACTGAGTAAAAACAATAGAATGACCGAAAATCGCCCTATTCACCAATATTAATTCTTGCAAAATTAAGGTATACATATTTTTTTACGCGATAGTGCATTTTGTCGTACTTACAGCAATGGCGACTTTGATTGAAAGTTCAACTTCCTACATTTCGGGGTTGCCAACCTAAATAACTATACTGTAATAAAATAACTATACTGTAATATTACATATTACAAACCGCGTGTGGGAAGTAAAACCACTGCCCCCTGTGTATACTATGTACAATGTATATACAAAAAATATCCAAAAAAGTAGTGTTAATATACATTATACGAAATAGATCACTGCATTTTAAATGAACTGAACTTTATT
Source organism: Diploptera punctata (assembly GCA_030220185.1). Classification (NCBI taxonomy): domain Eukaryota; kingdom Metazoa; phylum Arthropoda; class Insecta; order Blattodea; family Blaberidae; genus Diploptera; species Diploptera punctata. The sequence goes on from JASPKZ010008351.1 coordinate 1,220,710, forward strand.
TGAAACAATATAAAACAATAAATACGAACATGCCGCCATTTTATCACTAATTGGTCTCACGGCCTCCTGCACTTTCAACTAATATCTATTGCCCACACTGTTAACGTTAGTCAGTTGTTTATAATGAACGGAAATATTTCCAACAAAGATGTTATTATTTTACTATTATTTATTATTTTGAAAACACCATGGCGCAAAAAAAAAAAATGTACAATGGACGTTTGTGAAGTGTTTTATAGAATCTCGGAAACTCGATTCTGTAAAAACCACTTCCCAACCTTGCATCTTAAAATACTATTTATATAGACTATTTAACTCATGCCACAAATGCTAGTCAATGACCAATCACGTTTCAATGAAGTTTGTTTTACAACCAATGACAGTCGTGTTTCACCTCGCTCTTTATCGATTTCTCTTTATCAGCTCCTGCTTTTGTGATAAAGAAAGCTCCTCCTTTTTAATGTTCTGAACAGGTAAAAGCATTATTTTTCTCCAACAAATACATTGAATATAGCAAATAATGAAGATTTTACTGAGTTGTTTACTAAAAAAATAAATGAATAACCCGTAATGTTGATTATGATATATAGTTTGATATGTTTCATTATTTCTCCACTTGGGTGCACTCTTACAATATTGCGATCTTATTTGGCAATAAATAATATGATCAAGCAGCAGTGAATGAACATAACCTCACATTTCTGATTTGTTTTCAAACATCGCCGTTTACATTAAATATATAAATATGTTAAAATAACTATAGTTAAACAATGATTTGTGAGTAAACAGTTAATTTTATTCGTTAAATAGTCCTAACAAATGCCACTCTTGATTTCCAAATTCTCTAGATAAATTGGAAATCACTCGTGGCATTACTTATGAATAATAGGAGTGGAAAGTATGTTATGAGCAAGGATTTACTTCTACCCTCAATAAACCTCGAGCACGATATCGACTTCGACTGGATTACTATTACCTGTCTTGCAATATAATTATACATGTAATTATCGATAATTATCAAAAATAGAATTGTACACCAGAATATAAGTAAAACTCTTCTTGTAAGATGCATTTATGTTTATCTCCTTAAGTCCAGTACGACGCCTGTCTCTATTTTTCTAATAGGGTCTACATAGTTGAAATAGTTTTCGTTTCTAAAGATTGTATAGCCCACATTCATTACAAGGAATGTTCTAGCAATATATAAAAAAACAGTGAGGGCTTAATTTTAGTTAAAATATTCTCTATGTTCCTACAAAACGAAAAACTGGAAGTTCACAAGTCAACAGCCGGTTGTTAACCTCTAATGTATGTTGCTGAATGACATTAAAGAATATTACAGACCAAACAATTGTCTTAAGAAACACGAATGTTGTTAATTTAAGCCTATCGTGCAAGAATGCGTAATATATGATAATTTAAATGGCTTTATGACTGATGCTAAACTAAAAAAAATATTATCGAACGAGTTGCCTCAGATTGTATCGTTTGATTATATCACATTCGAGAGAACCCCAGTTAAAATCCAGGGGCATTTAGTCTATTATTGTTCATGCTGTTATCAATCGTCAAATCAGTTCAATTGTCATGATCCATGTGTAGAACAGCTTCTAGGAGTGAGATAGTGAGATAGATGGAAATCTCTGCGGCCATCACTTAAGTGTTGACGGTGAGCGATCCATTTTGGTTCTCCTTTACACGTAGAACCCCGGGTTCCTGTAAAATACATTAGCCCCGGTTTAAATTTTAAATTTAAATTTGAAGTTAATTAGCAGAGTGAAGTCGGAAGCGGACCTTTTGGGGGTTGCATTTGTTCTTTGGATTGAGGGAAACCGCTTAAAACCTCAATCGGAATAGTCGATCACGCGGGATCTTGCCAAGTTTGGCTTTCGGATGATTTTATATTGAGGGTCAAAACCGGACACCATGCTTTTCTTTATTTAAATATAATCTATATACATTTCAAGCTATTACAATTGTTTATACAGTTATGGTAATATGTGCATTTTTTTAACTTTATTCTTCAGTTGTTGTTCCTGTTCTCTCTGTTGTTGTCTCGTGATTTCAGTTTCTCTGGAACTGGTTGTATGTACCTGTAGCAGTAGGATTAGTTTTTAATTTTCTAGGAGCCACACCCGACTGAAATGGTTGTTTGCATTGGATAACAGATTAACAGGTGGCAGTACAGAGAGAGTTATGTGTTAGCGTAAGACAGTTTCTCAACCGTACTTCGTTTTTTTATTTAGATTTCACATCAAGGAGGCATTAATCTTGAAAATGTTAGATCTGTAAAAGTAATTTATTTAACGACGATGTTTGACAAAAATCTTCATCATCATCATCAACAACAAGGATTAAGCCCAATGGCCTGTTCCGATCTCATTATAGGTCGAATTGGTCCTTCCATCTCTTCAATGATCTTTCCAACATCCTTCTCCCTTTTGGTTTATATTTATACATTCTTCTTGGTATGTGCTGTTCATTCATTCGTAATACGTGCTGAAGATAAGCATTTTGATAATATTTTATTCTTTCACAGAGATTAAATATATTAAGTTCTGTTCTTATATCTTCGTTTTTATTTTTATCGGTCCTTTGGTATCCTGCTATAGCTCTCAACATATTCATTTCAGCAGCCTCTATTTGTTTATTATCTGCCTTTGTTAATGTCCAGGTTTCACATCCATAGATAAGAGATGGAACTGCCAATGCTTTGTAAAACTTCAAAATAGTTTCTTTTCTATATAGTCTTATTCAATAAAGTGTGTTTAATTGTGCCACATAGATAATTGAATCTTTAGTATCGCAATTCAAAGAGTGGAGTGAGAGGTCCATCAAATCTTACTCACAAGTCTCTCATTTCAGGTTTGAGGTCCTTTTAAGTGAGATAATTTACTTTAGAATGAAGACTAATTGGGTCTGAACCCACGAACTTCGGAACCAGATCGATCATGATAACTATTTGTCAGCCGTGAAAGACCCTAATACCACGAATGAAGTTAATTGAATATCAGCCCAGAACAAGGTTGTAACTCAAATTTTTACCAAGTTGAGTTTTTACATATTAAATCGTGAGTTCTGGGCAGCTGTTCAATTATCACCTCAAAGTAAGCTAAAATTTAACATCAACAAATGAGAAGATTTGGGAAGTCCTGAGTTTAGTTTCGATGAAGTAACTAAATAAATATGGGTATCGCGTAATTTACACATAGCATAATATTAAGATTGTAATAAAAGTCTCTGAGCAAAATTTAACGTCTCTATCTTACCTTCCTTTGAATTACGACACTAATGACCCGAGATATTAAAAATGTCTTAAAGAGCGAAATACTATATGCGTCTAATAAATCTCATTTCAGCCGGAGTTATTCGAGCCTCTTACTTTTGCATATTAGTTATACAGGTTTTTTTCATTTATAACCTAACGGGCACACGGCGTTTTGCCTATGCGCGGTTGGATGTGCCACAGCCGGCTTTGCTCCTACATAAACACCGCGGGTAAAGCATATATACAAATCTTACCTTATAGAAGATGCTGGAAATGTCGTCCATCCTCGGCTAAACAGGCATTACATCGGGAAAACACATTCTGATTCACTTGATTAACTAGGGCCACTGTAATGTTTCCGATTTCATTTCTAATATTTTGTTTTAGTTCTTCCAATGTATGAGGATTCGTTTCGTAAACTTATTCTTTCAGGTTACCCCACAAGTAAAAATCACACACTGTTAGATCAGTGGAGCGAGAGAGCCATACACCAGCACTAATCACCCTACCTTGAAACATAAGATAAAAGTTATAAATTAAAATGTACCTGTTGGCAGGTGCCGTCATCCTTAACTTTGTTAAAATCATGCATATAAAATATTAACTGGAGGCCTTTCGGAAGTTAACTTCCATCATCAGCAGGATGAGCTTCTGCTACGACGATGTAGACTCCCTAATTTTATTCATGGACTCCTCTGCTGTATGAGTAGTAGCAGAATCTTGTTGAAACCAGTCATTTGATTTCTCTTCTTCTGGCAGTTCACGAAAAAAATGCGGTCAAATGTAATTTCGGTACCTCTCTGCATTTACAGTCTGCTCATAAAATATTGGACCGATTATGCGTCTAGAGCTAACGGCACACCAAACTGCAACTTTCCGATCATAATGAGGGATTTCTTGAACGCGATGTGGATTTTCAGATGCCCAATACCGATTGTAATGAGTGTTTTCCCGATATAATGCCTGTTTAGCCCTTAAATTTGCAAAAGACCACCACCACCACCACCACCACTATGTAATGGAAATTGTGTCACTTCTCAAACATTTATTTCCCCTCTATGTCCGCCAGGGAAACATCCATTTTTATGGAAGCGTCCCCGGCCGACTATATGGGAATTGTTCGATGGTGAACAACAACTTCCGGCTATCTCTAGGGATTTCCAACCCTCTTTAGCCCTTGTGAGTTAAGTATTTCGTCGTTGTGTTTGGTGATATATCATCTGCCGACTACATCTGGTAGTAGTCTAGTAGCAAAGGCCTAGTGGTCGGACGTTATCAAGCCTGCAGACGCTGACTGTTGATAAAGTTAAATTTGATGTTCTAGTTGATTCACTGAGCTGCCAACAGGAAGACCGCCACAATCACAGAAGCAGCCAACCCTCAAAAGGGCAAGAGCGGGAAGCCAAGTCGGCATTCCAATCAGAAACGGCAAATTTCTTCTGTTAGTTATTTGAATGTGGCGGACCGCAGTGAAAACGGAATCTTGTATAACTGTTATTATTATGTATATTGTATAATTAGACACACATTTAAGTGGTTTCTTTTTGTTCGTTTTCTTCTGATTTATTTAAAATATTAAATTAATTAAACCAACTGATATATCCAAAAGGATACATTACGAATTTAAGGGATAAGTAGGAGCAAAGTCGGCACACCCAACCACGCACAGACAAAACGCCTGTCCCCGTTAGGTTATAAATGAAGATCCCTGTGCATCAAAACAGTTGATCAACCTAAAATGTTTGTTCCGTGTATTTTTAAACTGTAAATAATTTTTAATAGCGGAACTTCGAGAACGCACAGTTTTAACAAATTAAATTATCTTCTAATAAATCAGTACCATTCATATTTGATCATACATTCCAATAGAATATTATTAAGATATATTTTGCATGGAATGGGACTCTTTTCGTTAAAAGCAAGAACTTTCGTTTTAGAAGCATCGATTTCTATATCTTAAATTTTGGATATTATTGTTTAGATCTGTGTAAATAATTTCCAATGCTCGCAAATTTGTATAATGATCAGCTATGTACAAGGTGATTCAGAAATATGGCTATACGTTTGATCGCATTTTGTGACGAAAATATTATTATTAAAGTAAATATGATGTTATCATAGGAAAGGGAATCCTTCAAATTACAACAATAGAACAAAACAAATCATTTACAACAACACTAAGCAAGTCACTTTATTGCTTCAAACTGTTCGCCGTTTGTATCTAAGCATAATTGGCAACGCTTTGGGAAGTCATTCATTGCATTATGATACATGTTTAGAGCAATAGCTCTAATTTCTTCCTCGATCACTAACTTCAGCATGTCGACGTCTTGAGATTTCCGTCTTGCCCCCCGTTTTGCGGCCTCACGATCATTAGCATACGTTATTGCCCATGCAGCAATTGTAATTTGCTGTTGCATATTAAACGCCATTTTGACTAATTACGTAAGTTCTACACTGTTTTGTTTTATTCCATTGTTGTAATTTGAATAATTGCCTTTCCAACGGTAATTTCATATTTCCTATAATGGTAATATTTTCATCATAAAAGGCGATCAAACGTATAGCCATATTTATGATTCACCCCGTATATTGATATTATTGAAACTTAAAAATGAATTACCTGCCTGATTCCAATTACAAATTTAGAGAGAGGTGTAGATAACTGATTCGCAAGGAGAGACAGACACAAACTGATCATTATTTTGTTTCTACATATTATATACCGTACATATATTGTTTTTACATACTATTAGCATCATTAAATTTAAATGAGTAAGAAGTCCTTTGGATGAGAGTGGAAAAACACTGGTAATAACATATGGTCATATCAACGTCATTATAGGATTCACACCAAGTCATATGACATCAGACTTTCTGTCTATCTTCGGGTTTTTTACAGCTGTTGCCGTCTTCCCGTGCCAAACCTACAAAGTATACAATCATGGGCATCTTCAATGCTTAGCCCTCTTTCTTACTTTACTATATTCATGCTTTCCTTCCATGTTAACTTTGGTCTCCCTCTTTTCTTCTTTCTGCTCGGTTGCCATTGATATAGTAGTTTCGGCCATCGCTCATCTTCCATTCTTAAAATATATCCTAACCATTTTATTAATTCCTTCTCCTCAATCCTTTCAATTATGCTTTATTTTGCTTCCATTATGTTTCTAATTTCATTATTTGTGACATATTCAAATTTTGACTTTCTGGCACTTCTGCGTAAATAATCCATCTTTAGAGCGATTAGTCTATTCTTGTATTAATATTAAATACTAAATTAATACTAATTTGTATAAATACTATATATCCATCCATAGTAATTCTGTCCGAAGGCAGGTCCTTCACTGCAATCATAGCATTTTCTTGCTATGCTTGCAGCTTTACTAGGGAATTGTAGGTGTGGAAGCTTCACGTTGCTTTCCACACCGGTGAAAGATGATGATGATGATAAGGATGATGATGATGGCCATATGATTTAGGGGACCGTTTGGGCCTTAAAGTTTTCCTGACATTTATCTTACAGGTGAGGAAAAACCCCGATAAAAACCTCACCCAGAAAAACTGCCCCGACCGGGGATCGAACCCGGGCCCGCTGCGTGACAAGGCAGCACGCTACCTCGAGACCACAGCGGTGGACTATATACAGTATATATCTTGCATTTTTTAAATTCGAGTTTAAGCTGTGCTAAATATATGTTTGTACTAGATGGCCCGGCGAACTTCGTGTTGCCTTTAACTATTTTTACGTTAATTTTTCCGTATGGTTTTATTGATTGAGATGAATTTATGTTGTCTGCATTCTCAGTATCATCCATAAGTGTATCATAAGGATTATATACATTTATTGATGGAATATTTTGAGGAGACTTGCTGATTTCATTATACTTTCGTTTTTTTTCTACGAACTTGTTGCCAGTTTGGATTCTTATCATCATCAAGAAGTCTCTGTATAGTAATATCATCTTGTGATATATTATAGTCATCTTGCTTTTCATTTAAATGAGGAATGGAGATTGTTTCTGTAATATTAGGCATATTATTATAACTAACAGACTTACTTACAGTTCTGTTATTCCGTTCTTTAGGACCTTCATATGTTTTTAAATTGACATTCTTCTTAAATGTAAGATTTATGTCACATAGGCCTATACCAATTTGCGGAAATTCACTTGATATCTTATCATTCATGGTCTCTAGAACTGATTCGCCATATTGTTCAATGTCCCTTATCGGTGCAGTTAAATTTAAATTAAGTTGCTGTCTTTCAGCCAGATTACTTAAAACTAATACTTACACACGGAATTAATATTATTATAAATATATTGAAAATAAAATAAACACTGAACACACTTAAATTATGAAATAATCAATATTTGTAATTCAATTGAAATTCGCGGTTGCAACAAAAAGCACAGCCACCTGGATCTCTCTTTGTTAAATAATAAACCAATTACCTTACACCGTCATCTGTTAGAATCGTATGGAACTCGCAGATAATTGTAACTCTTTGTTAAATAATAAACAAATAATTTGCAATAAAAAATAATGCGACTATAAATTTAGTTATAAACAACCGTAGGTCTCAAGTTGGATCAAACTGCACACAGTGTGCAACATTTTATCAAAATCGGTTCAGTAGTTTAGGATTCCATCACGGACAAACAACGTAACACGTAATTTTTATATATTAAGATAAAGCATTTAAAAATAAAATATAGTCCCATAAAATTCATTTGTTTTTATTTTCTTTATTAAAAGACTGTTTCAAAATTCCTTTACACACTTTTAAAGATAGGACATATTTTGACGAGGAACTCTTGTTCTGAAACATATCATGAGAAGAATCAAGATTTAAAATGTTCGGATTCTCAATGGGCAATCCATATTGACAAAGAGCGACGTATGAAGTCTCTTGATGTTCCTTTTTCTTGTCAGTCAAATTAATCTTGTTTATGAGAGCCCTATACAATCGGAGAATGGCCTCCTTGCATCAATTGTTTTCGGTATAAAAAAAGTCAGCTCATAGCCTCATACCATGCATTGTTGGAGGCGCGTGTATGAAAACATGCATCGCATGTGCATGGACTTCATGGTAATCATACCGAACACCTGATGGTGTTCACACAGGTAAGAGCTACTGTAGTTAATCTAAGTGGAATGGATTATTTGAAATAGGCCTATTGATTATTTACATAATTATACCACTGAAATGGCACATTTCTCATCAGAACATTATCTAAGTACCTCTATAACCTCCAGAGGTTAGTGCCAAGAATTATAAACTACTAGAAGTCCCGGCCACGCGTTGCTGTGGCTAAGGTATACGTTAAAAATTTTAATTAAGTTGCTGTATTTCAGCCAGATTACTTAAAACTAATACTTACACACGAAATTAATAATATTAAAAATAAAATAAACACTGAACACACTTAAATTATGAAATAATCAATATTTGTAATGCAATCGAAATTCGCGGTTGCAACAAAAAGCACAGTCATCTGGATCTCTCTTTGTTAAATAATAAACCAATTACCTTACCAAATTACCTTACACCGCCATCTGTTAGAATCGTATGGAACTCACAGATAATTATAACTCTTTGTTAAATAATAAACAAATAATTTGCAATAAAAAATAATGCGACTATAAATTTAGTTATAAACAACCGTAGGTCTCAAGTTGGATCAAACAGCACACAGTGTGCAAAATTTTATTAAAATCGGTTGTAGTTTAGGATTCCATCACGGACAAACAACGTAACACGTAATTTTTATATATTAAGATAAAGCATTTAAAAATAAAATATAGTCCCATAAAATTCATTTGTTTTTATTTTCTTTATTAAAAGACTGTTTCAAAATTCCTTTACACACTTTTAAAGATAGGACATATTTTGACGAGGAACTCTTGTTCTGAAACATATCATGAGAAGAATCAAGATTTAAAATGTTCGGATTCTCAATGGGCAATCCATATTGACAAAGAGCGACGTATGAAGTCTCTTGATGTTCCTTTTTCTTGTCAGTCCAAATTAATCTTGTTTATGAGAGCCCTATACAATCGGAGAATGGCCTCCTTGCATCAATTGTTTTCGGTATAAAAAAAGTCAGCTCATAGCCTCATACCATGCATTGTTGGAGGCGCGTGTATGAAAACATGCATCGCATGTGCATGGACTTCATGGTAATCATACCGAACACCTGATGGTGTTCACACAGGTAAGAGCTACTGTAGTTAATCTAAGTGGAATGGATTATTTGAAATAGGCCTATTGATTATTTACATAATTATACCACTGAAATGGCACATTTCTCATCAGAACATTATCTAAGTACCTCTATAACCTCCAGAGGTTAGTGCCAAGAATTATAAACTACTAGAAGTCCCGGCCACGCGTTGCTGTGGCTAAGGTATACGTTAAAAATTTTAATTAAGTTGCTGTATTTCAGCCAGATTACTTAAAACTAATACTTACACACGAAATTAATAATATTAAAAATAAAATAAACACTGAACACACTTAAATTATGAAATAATCAATATTTGTAATGCAATCGAAATTCGCGGTTGCAACAAAAAGCACAGTCATCTGGATCTCTCTTTGTTAAATAATAAACCAATTACCTTACCAAATTACCTTACACCGCCATCTGTTAGAATCGTATGGAACTCACAGATAATTATAACTCTTTGTTAAATAATAAACAAATAATTTGCAATAAAAAAATAATGCGACTATAAATTTAGTTATAAACTACCCTAAGTCTCAAGTTGGATCAAACTGCAGACACTGTGGAAAATTTTATTAAAATCGGTTCAGTAGTTTAGGATTCCATCGCGGACAAACAACGTGACACGAATTTTTTATATATTAAGATTATTTATATTTATATCTAGAACAACAAATAAAATCCTAATTAATTTTATGAAATGTAGATTTACCATAAAGCACGACTGAAATTAAACTCGGTCGGATATTTGAAATTAAAATGCCATGGGAGTCTCATATTGTGATGCTATACAGTATATCTCGAGAGGAACATAAATGCCATGACGGTCTAGTATATCTCGAGAGGAACATAAAAACTTACTTAATGAGGACAACATCCTCTTGACTGCAAAATTCCCCTTTTTTTATAGCCAGTTGTTAAGCTGTATTTGCACCAGTTACATGTATCCATACAATTCACATGGTTTATTCGCACCGCGAGTTAAACTACGGTTATGTAAATAAACACAAGTTTCATATAAAAAAAGTTATAACTTCATAATTTGTCTGTCGCCGTGGCGTAGTCGGTAGAGTCACTACCTTCCACTCCGGCAACCCGGGTTCGATTCCCGGCGGGGTAGGGGTTTTTTAATCTCCACCTTGGGTCTGGGTGTGTATCCTGTCCTTGTGTCTATATGTGAGAATAACAAAAAGGAAAACAGTGTAAATGAAAAGAAAAAAATATTATTCGGAAAAAACTTTAATTTTCAACGAATAATTGCTCTAAACACATAATACGTGCATTCTGTTGATTTATAAAATTTCAGTCCTCTTCTTAGAAAAAAAAACGTAGTTTTATGTCCTTCATCTTATCACAATTTATTTATTGTATTTATTTTACCTGATGGAGTTAAGACCGTAAGGTCTTCTCTTCCACTTCACCAGGGTTAAATTATACATACAATAAGAATTATGATAAATGATACATAATAGATAATTATATACTACACAATATAAAGTTGACAAGGAAAAGAAAGAAAGAAATAATAATAATAATAATAATAATAATAATAATAATAATAATGTATTATTATTATTATTATTATTATTATTATTATTATTATTATTATTATTATTATTATTATTATTATTATTATTATTATTATTATTGTAACAAAACCGGTTGGTGAAAATATTGAAGAAGAATGGCTTGCTCTACAAAGTATTTTGACACAAGCAGCAAATGAAAGCCTGGGTATCAAAACCAAATGGAATCGGAAAAAAGGACTACGGATATGGGATGAAAACATAAAAAAAGTAATTGATGATAAACGTGAAGCATATAAAAAATTTCTGTCTACAAAAAAAGATGAAGATAAAGTAGAGTATCATAGGAAGAGAGCCATAGCTAAAATTGAAGTTCGCAAAAAACATAGACAAAGCTGGGAAGAGTTTGTCTCATTTTTGGAAAATGATATCACTAGGCCTCAACCAAAAATATATAAAGTTTTAAAAAATTTAAATAATGATTCAAGAGAAAATGCACATTTAAATTGTATATCTAAAGAATCTTGGCTTACCTACTTTCATCATTTATGGACACAAAAGGATGATTTATTACAAATACCAATCTCTAATAACACTGCTTTGGAAAAAATTTCTATAGATGAATTAACTGATGTTAAATCATTAAAAAGTAACAAAGCTCCCGGAGAAGACCACATTAATCAAGAATTATTTAAATTTTCAACTAAATTTTTTTAGACAGATTTCTTATTCTCCTTAATATGATATGGGAAGGACAAGAACCACCACAAAGCTGGAACAAATCCATTGTAATACCAATCTTCAAAAAAGGAAGTCGCCAAATCAAAGATAACTATCGTGGAATTAGCTTGTTGAACTCTGGATATAAAATTTATGCTAATATAATTAAGAATAAATTGAGGAAAATTTATGAAAATATAATTGGAGAAGAGCAGAATGGATTCAGAAAGGGTAGATCTTGTACAGATGGATTCTTTACTCTAAAACTACTATTAGAAAAGCACAAGGAATTCAATATAGAAACTCATATCGCCTTCGTTGACTTCATAAAGGCTTTTGACAAAGTAGACAGAAATATATTACTACAAATTTTAGCTGATGATAACGTTCCACAACAATATATTACTAATATCTTCAACATCTATAAAGATAATGAAATCTCTGTTAAACAAGATGGCAAATTATCTTCTTGGGAAAAGATCAACACTGGAGTAAGACAGGGATGTGGACTTTCACCGGTGCTTTTCATTATATACATGAATAAATTAATAAATGAATGGAGGAAAACACAACGAGGATATATACCCATCAATAGGAACCTCAAACTCGATTGCTATTCTTTTTGCAGACGATTTAGCTCTTCTGGCACTTTCCGAAAATGATTTGCAACGATCAATTTATAATTTACAAAAAAAATAGGTGCCAAATTTAATATGGAAATATCAATTAACAAAACTAAAATTATGGCATTTCATGGGAAGGACCCCATACAAAGTAAAATCTGTCTCCAGAATAAAATTTTAGAGAGATCTAATCAATTTAAATATCTTGGATATTATCTCTCTATCTGGGATGAAAAGGATATCCCTGAAAAAGTTACTAGTTATAATAAAAGTTTAGGAATTATTAATCAAGTTATGAAACCATCCCTTGTACAAAAAAACACCAGATTACGTTTATATAACACTTTGGCTAGACCAGTGTTGACCTATGGTAGTGAAGCATGGACACTAAGAAAACAACATGAAAGCAGAATAACGGCTTGTGAAATGAGATTCATGCGCAGAACAGCGGGTTACACCAGATGGGATCGGAAAAGGAACACCGATATCTTAAAAGAATTGAAGACTACGCCAATTTTGGAATATATTAAACAGTATCAACTAAATTGGAAACACCATCTTGAAAGAATGAGTTCAAATCGGATCCCCAAAGCTGTTTATAATTATATACCAAGAGGACGAAGATCACTGGGCCGTCCTATGAAACGCTGGAGGGAAAATTTTCTATAGGATCGTAACAGGCCTTGGCCTAATACTTGGAAGGAAGAAGAAGAAGAACAAAACCTATAACGATTATTTTATTCTAAACTTTATAATAGCAGGTGGCACATAATTATATGTCCCGCGCCGTAGCCGAGCGGTTAAGGTAGGAAGCCTTGGCGCAGAGCTACGGGACTTGCGCTGGTTCGAGTCTCCATGGGGGAAGACATTTTCTCATGGTATTTCGGCCAGTATGGGACCGGTGCCTACCCAGCATCGTGAGGCAATTGGGTAGTTACAATAAGTAGCGGTTCCAGGTTGAGGAACCAGCTATAACGGCTGGGGGACTCGACATGCTAACCACATGTCACCCCTACACTGGCTGTTGATCATCTACCTCTGTGATTGACACATGTGGATGTGAAGGGCCAGCAGCCGGCTGGTAAAAGGACAACCGCTGAAAAGTGGAAAGACCCTCAATCGGACATAATTATATAAGAAAATCTTGCATTATCTAATTTATTCTTACTAAGTCACGACAACACTACATTTGGACCAGCAGCATCAACCATCATACTGGATGTTGTAGCGAAGAGGGACCTGATGAAGATGGAACGGATGTTCTGAAAGGCCTACAGGCATAAAGAATACATATTTTATGAGTTGGGGACGACGGATCTTACCTAAGAAGGTATATTTTAACTTATTTTATTTTATGACAGTTATTTGTCAGAACATCATTCATCAGCAATTTAAGATGAATCTTTCCTCATACCACCTAGTGATCAAATCTACACAGATCATAAAGGAATCAAAATTAGGTATTTTCAGATAGGGAACTGCTGCTTGGTAGTGCATTTTTCGAGCTCCACAAAGATTTGAACGTTTAATGAGTATAATTACTTTTTTTGTAATCTGCTTTATTTTTTGTATCCAAGGACAAATTACCAATTACTATTCAAATCGATTGTTGAAAGTAGCAAATACCAATCATTATATGGGTGCGAAACATGGACTCTTACTTTAAGGGAGGAAAGGAGAATACAAGTATTTGAGAATAAAGTACTTGGGAACATTTTTGGACCAAAGAGAGATGAACAGACAGGTGAATGGAGAAGACTACATAACAATTAACTACATGGTCTTTATAGGAAGCCAGATATAATAAGAACAGTTAAGTCTCGTAGACTGCGATGGGCAGGACATGTTGCACGTATGGGGAATGATCAGCTTTACATGGAAGCTTCTTGTAGGAAAGCCAGAAGGAAAACGCCCAGTTGGTAGACCAAGAATGAGGTGGGAGAATGACATTAACTATGATTTGAGGGAAGTAGATTATACAGGGAATGATTGGAAAGCATTAGACCAAGAATGAGGTGGGAGAATGACATTAACTATGATTTGAGGGAAGTAGATTATACAGGGAATGATTGGAAAGCATTATCTCAGGATAGGGATGTATGGAGAGCTTATGTCCGCGCGGCCATGAACCTACGGGTTCGATAGTGCCAGTGAGTAAGTAAGTAAGCAAGCAAATACCAATCTCAATACATGAAATAAACCTGCGCACTTCTTTTAGCCGTAATCTTGATGTCAGGTCTAGACCTACGACGAAGCAGGCAGAATGCAACCATTTTCTGCTCGGTTTCTGTAAAAATTTCGTACAACAATATGATTTGCTTTAGAAGTTAGCCCTATCGTTAGCAGTAGACATTTGTTTGTTACGATAATAAATTTGAGCATATCATTATATTCAATATCACTTGGCGCCAGATCAATGGTTGGTTCTCCATTTCAAATAATATCTCTCATCTGTATATATGTAACCTAAGAGATCTGGAATATTCTGTATTCGAACCAATTTTCCCCATATGACCATTAAACAAATTCTCATAAGTAATGCCATGAGCGATTTTCAATTTATAGACAAATTTACGAGTCACGAAGTGATGAGTTAATTTTTCTAGAGGATTTGGAAATCAAGAATGGCATTTGTTAGGACTATTCAACTAATAAAATTAAGTTGTTTACTCAAAAGTCATTATTTAAATATAGTTATCGGTATTTTAAAATATTGGTATATTTAATGTAAACGGCAATGTTTGAAAACAAATCATCAGAAATGTGAGGTTATGTAGATTCACTGCAACTTGATCATATTATTTATTGCCAAATAGGATCGCAATATTGTAAGAATGCACCCTAGTGGAGAAATAATGAAACACATAAAACTGTATATTATGTTCAACATTATAGGTTATGTATTTATTTTTTTAGTAAACAACTCAGTAAAATCAAGGAATATGTTCATTATTTGCTATATTCAATGTATTTGTTGGAGAAAAATAAGGCTCTGAGTTGTTCAGAATATTAAAAAAAGGAGCTTTCTTTATCACAAAAGCAACAGCTGATAAAGAGAAATAGATAAAGAGCGAGGTGAAACACGTCTGTCATTGGTTGTAAAACAAAATTCACTGAAACGTGATTGATCATTAAAAAATTTCAAAACAAAAATTTGGGGCACGAGTTAAATAGTCGCCTTAAAATCATGAAATTAACTATAACAATGAAAATTCTAAATCTTCAATTTGTTTATAAAATCTTCAAAGCAAACCTATCATTAAAACTCAAAAATTAATTTGCTGTATTATTTTAAACTAATTCTCAATAACAGATCAAAATTATCTTTGATGATAACATGATTGTAAATGTAGCAGAAGGACTTCATGAAAAAAGGAAGAAGGTGAGTTCTGGAGATCTTCGTTGTAATCTGTTACATATGGAAGCTTATACTTGAATGAGGAAATAATTAAAAGCACCACAACGATAAAGTTATTATCAATACTTGTCGTAGAATAGGAAGTAATTTACTTAAAAAATTCCTGCTCCTTGCTGATATGCTTCGAACCTGAATTACTTGACGGCATCCTAGTTTTGACGTCCTCATGAGATAAGAACCAAGAAGCTCACTATACTCGGACCAACGGATCTGTGCCCCTGTAGCGCTGGCATCGTTCTTCAAAAAGTACACGTCAGTTCTCACACCATTCCACCGCGTTCCCCTCCCATTACGTCAAATAGAAACCACTGTAACTGACCGAGTAGGGATGTTGCCAAACTTCCCCGGTGCCAGGCTCTTGAATATTGAATATTGTAAGGTTAATTATTACTTCTTCATATTTAATTTAAATAGGTCTAATGACACAGAGATTTCTACGATTAATGGATATAATTATAATAGTGGATATTTGTAGGTTAAATGGAAATTACGTGAAGGGAATCCACATATGTTGTTTTTAAAGATAAATGTTTCGTCATAAATACTTCTCCTTCACCTCATTGTCTTATTTAGTTAGATTTGGAACGTAATCTTGAAGTCCTGACAAAATTATAAAATTTTAGGTATGAACACAGTCCTGTAGCCTCCTTCTTTCTCATCCGGGCTAGGGACGGGTTATGGCGAAGTTACTACATGCTACGATCTTATTTACATATTATATAACATACTGATACTATAGAGGAATTCTAATTTATGCTTATGAATTAAGCTAATGATAATAATTTACAATTTACATAGTATATAACATAACATACTGATACTGAGTTGACAACATTAGACTGTGAGTGCAAATAATATCCCGTAAGAAAGCTCAGAACTGTGAGTAATGGGAGGAGAGAAAGAGAGAGATAGAAAATAGAGACAGGCAAGAATGCAGGGAGGGAAATAATTTACCGAGTCTGAAACAGAATTAGTGTTTAGTTCGCATTTCTTATGGGGGCACAGATCCGTTGGTCAAAGAATACATAACTATTGGATGTATACCTCGGTTTAGGACTAATTTTCACTTACGAAAATCAAATTAATGTTTTTTTTACCTTAGTATAATCTCTCTTTTTTTAGGAACCTTTACATACCCCACGCCACACGGGTTTTACAGGGACTACCTGTCGGGAGAGGATTTTAAAATCTAGATATTACACATACTTTTTTGACTACATAAAGAAATGGAGACACTCCCTGGATGAGTGATCAGCTCAATGCCAAGGCAACTTCCAAGATAACATAAACATTTAAGACAAGACATGCCATTTACTCATACATTCATACTAAACAAGATAAATGAGATTTGGATAAAATGTGATGGTCAGATGGTGTTCGGGGACTATTTGGATCTTAAAGTTTCCTGAAATTTGTCTTATAAGTGAGAACCCCCCCCCAAAATTAACTCACCCAGGAAACTTGTCCCTCCT
Source organism: Diploptera punctata (assembly GCA_030220185.1). NCBI lineage: Eukaryota > Metazoa > Arthropoda > Insecta > Blattodea > Blaberidae > Diploptera > Diploptera punctata. The sequence continues at coordinate 1,237,967 of JASPKZ010008351.1, forward strand.
GGGACCGAATTCGGGCCCGCTGCATGTGATGTAATGGCGTTACAATTAGACCACAAATGATTGTTCTTAATTCAATTAAATTTACTATGAATATACCTTGGAGCATGGTTATTTCTACATCGCCATTTTTACATATTTTCAAAACAATTTTAGTAATTAGCTATAACGAAGTTCTTTAAGAACCTAGATCTTCTACATCGCAATACAAATCTGGGCATGAAAGAGCAGAAAAAAAAAATTTAATTTGTGTCTTCAGACTTCGTGCCGTAAATCTACAACATAGTCAGGCTCACGACTTTACTTCTCTTCCAAGGAAGTCACACTTAGGATTTGTTGAGCTTAACAATTGTATAGCTGGCTTAACTTGGCAGAGAGAGAGAGAGAGAGAGAGAGAGAGAGAGAGAGAGAGAGAGAGAGAGACAGACAGAGAGACAGAGAGACAGAGAGAGAGAGAGACAGAGAGACAGAGAGAGACAGAGAGAGAGACAGAGAGAGAGACAAAGAGAGAGACAGAGAGAGAGAGAGACAGAGAGAGAGAGAGACAGAGAGAGAGAGAGACAGAGAGAGAGAGAGAGAGACAGAGACAGAGACAGAGAGAGACAGAGAGAGACAGAGAGAGACAGAGAGAGACAGAGAGACAGAGAGAGACAGAGAGAGAGAGAGAGAGAGAGAGAGAGAGAGAGAGAGAGAGAGAGAGAGATACAAGAGTAGATCGTTGACCGCTTTAGTCCAACTACAAAAGAAAGATTCCACCCTGCTGTCAGTTTTCCTCTTCCCCCTTTTCCAATTAACATCTGGTGAAGAAACACCGACAACACTGGTGCGAGGAGAGAGGTGAGTACAGTTGTCTCATTCTACAAATTTCTCGTAAAGTTAAACCAGAGAGACTGTAATAGTGTATCAGGACCGACCGAAATCTAATAAACAATCAGCGAATGAAATTAAGCATAAGACTATTTTTTTAAATATAATATGGAGTATGCAGTTGGAAATAAAATGTGCGAGAGAGATAAAATCTTAATTTCTTCTATTGTTTTTGTTCTAGTTGAAATGTATTGTACTTATTCTGTGTGTTTATTTTAGATTTTATTTTGAATATGTTGCTTAATTGTTTCTAGAAAACAGAAATAAAAATGACATATTGAGAGAAAAAAACAAAACGCTTGTTTTTATGTGTATGAAGTTGAATATTTATTTATTGTGAGTGGGATTAAGCATGAAATGTCAGATGGGCCTGTGTGTACTTAAAGGTGGAGATTTAGAATAATATAAATCTGTATCCTTGCCTCTGGTCCCGAAGGTCGCGGGTTCAAACCCGGCCGGGATCGATAGATTTTTTAGGATGGAAAAATCCAAGGAGCAAGTCCTTCGGGAGGGACTTTAAGCCGTGAGATTTTCAGGCTCGTAAATGATCCTTAAGCCTGAATGAAAAGGCATCTAAGCAAAATTTACCGAATTTTCCCGTCCTAGTACTACCTTGGTTTCCTAGATGTCAGTATGAGGTGGAACGCTGACCACGGACCACTCAAATAACATCTGTACGAAAACAAGTGTAACTAAATTAGTATGGTTCAAATTCTTCCCTGTAGGGGGAGAGCGCCTAAATCTCTGTTAAGGGAAAACATGGGCTTACAAGACAAGATTAAAAAATAGTATTTTGTTTCTATAAAATATTTAATATAAGTATTTAATGTACTTAAGAATCTAAATATTTCCATCATTCCTTTATTTATTTTACGGTCCCACTTTGTATAAGTCTGTTGCTGTTATTTGGCATTCATCTCTTCTTCATATTGTCCAAGCCCATCTTCAACGAATACCATCTCACAGAATTCCAAAAGCTGTGCTTCGTTACTATCCTCAAGGCAAAAGTTCGCTGGAAAGTTCAAAAAAGCACTGGATGGAAAATCCCTCTTTGAAACTGTAACAGGTCTCATGGCCTACTACTTGCATGAATGATGATGATTTAAATATTTCATATAAAATTTACCATATGATTAAAAATGGCCATAATAATCAAAGCATGCTACAGAGATAATTATTGTTTTTACAGATTGAAGAGTAAATTTGGAGAAATTTTATATTTAAAAGACTTAATATTTCATATTCTCAACTGTCTATTAGATAGACTGGTCGTTAGTTTACTGGTTAGAGATAAATAAATAAGATTTTAAAATCGCCAATTATAACATATTTTTTATTAGGAATATTCCACACTACAGTGGTTCTCCTTCAACCCAAAGTGATTTGTCGCCAGCAGTTTCTGTCTAAAGCATCTTCTTCCCTCAAATCTCTAGCTTCCATACTTCTCATTCCATCTATCCAACGTTCTCTAGATCTGCCTCTTCCACATCTTCCATTAGCTTTCTAATCAATGATCTTCTTTGGTATTCCATCTTCTTCCATTCTTATGAGATATCCATTCCATTTCAGATCTTTTCTTCTATTTATAACATACAAGTATATTTTAATGTTTAAGCTTCGACCAATGGTAGAGTAGGATTTGGTCATGTAATCGTTTTAAATTTTTAGAATATCCAATATGGTAATTCACCAGTTCTTCATAGATGTTTGTAGAAGATGGACGCTTCTGGGCACAAGTGAAAAAGTTCCTTATATTAGGAATCCCCTATATTTAAAATTACGAACAAATAGGTCGCAATAACTAATAGACTGAATAAATAATTTAAAAATTTCAAAGATAAAATATTTGATATTTATGAAAAGTTCGTTATATTCGGAGTGGGAAAATAGTGCCGTAAAATTGAACAAATTTAGTTGGAAGTATACTAGTGCAAAATATATTTATTAAATTAATTTTTACATTTCTGAAACTTCTGTGTGTTCCATTTAAATATTATTAGATTTACTGAATGTGCTAAACCATTGTCTAAAACGGAACCCACGACAACAACCTACAAGACATCCCACTTCAGATGTCGCCTCACGAGAAACAACTAAAGTAATTAATATTCATATTCTAATAACTAACTCACTAGCACTATCGAACCCGTAGGTTCATGGCCGCGCGGATATAAGCTCTCCATACATCCCTATCCTCAGCTAATGTTTTCCAATCATCCCCTGTATAATCTACTTCCCTCAAATCATAGTTAATGTTATTCTCCCACCTCATTCTTGGTATACCAACTGGGCGTTTTCCCTCTGGCTTTCCTACAAGAAGATTCCATGCACGTATTTCATTCCCCATTCGTGCCACATGTCCTGCCCATCGCAGTCTACGATACTTAGCTGTTCTCATTTTATCTGGCTTCCTATAGAGATCATGTAATTCACTGTTATGCAGTCTTCTCCATTCACCTGTCTGTTCATCTCTCTTTGGTCCAAAAATGTTCCTAAGAACTTTATTCTCAAATACTTGTAATCTCCTTTCCTCCCTTAAAGTAAGAGTCCATGTTTCGCACCCATATAATATAACTGGTAGAATAATAGTTTTATATATTTTCAGTTTAACGTTTTTTGAAAGGAGTTGGGAAGTCAAAAGTCTCTGTAATAGTAATACGGAGTATAATGTACGGTTAAAACTATAAAATAGTTACCTTGTAGGTTCGTCTCCTCAACTGAAGTTATTTTAAAACTCTGTACCGGTAGGCCTTTTGGGACTAGTCCCATCATCAGTAGAATGTATTAGGTCCGTACTTGTTGACCCTTGTTGAAGCACTGACTTGGTTGTGAGAATTTTGTACAGAGGATTGTGTGGACTGGGTGTGTATTCATTGAGAATCAGGTTGTTGTTGATTTCTCTTAGGATTGCGATTTCCTCCAGTATAATATTTATCCTCGTTGGAATGTTTTCTCTATATACTATTGTGAGGGTGTTATCGATGTTATGCATATGGTGTCCAGCCTGAATTACATGTTTTGCGTAACTTGATTTTCCTCCATTATAAATGAAATCTCTAAAATGTTCCTTGAATCTAATGTTGAAGGTTCTGTTAGTTTTCTCAATGTAGAATTTATTGCAGTCCGTACATGTTAATTTGTAGATGCCTTCATTGTTGAATTCATCTATTTCTTCGATGTTGTTTATTAAATTGTTTAATTTATTATCAGTTCTGTAGGATATATTTTTATTCTTATCGAGCTTTTTTAGTGTGTTGGCCAATTTTAATGTTTCTTTACCAGTGTACGTGGCCAATTAAGAACATGGTGAAATATAGTTAAAATTGTTTCAACATTCGTTTTTTCAAGAAATGAGTCTAGCACAATGTGCAGTTTTGATCTACTTGCGCTTTGAAAAAACCAATTATCAATTCTGTTCGTAACACACAGTTAGAAGCTTTTTCTATATTTTATTACAGCAAAATATAAAGGCTGTCTGTCAGAATTGATTTGTACAATGAAAAAGTATGCTCCGCATCGCACGATGTTATGAGATCATACTTGTACCACATTATATTTCATAGTTTGATGCAATTTCTGAAAGTGTGGAATGAGACATTTTTCCAGCACTGTTTAAAGTTTAGCAGCACCAGGCTTTCCTACATTTAAATGATATAATCCACTCACAAAGTAAGGACTGTTCTTAGGTAGCAAGAGAAACTGGCTGCTACCTGACTTAAGAAGGATAGGTGGTTATTATTCTAACATTATTTGTTTCTTTTAATAAATCCATCAAACTAGTTCAGGAAGGATACTGAGGAATTTTTACTTGTTTACTATTTTATATTGTCGAAAAATTCCAGAGCTTCAGTTTTCAAAAACTTTTTAACGAACTTATAGAACTTTTATTGAAAAAAAATACCAGAATTTGAAAGTTAAAAATATGAAGGGATATGAAATATTTACTAAAATATGAATATTTTGCCAAAATATGAAATATTAAACTTTTTGTTGGTCTTATTTGTTTCTGTATATCATAAAATGTAAATATGCTTTGTCTCGGCTTTCTAACTTATGATATTTCATGTAATTCCTCGCTCTAATTGTAATTATCGATTCTTTCCATTCATTTGAAAGAGTCTATTTTTCCTAAATCATAATAAGCAATCGATGTACCTTGTTCATAAATGTTTCTCCCCCTTAATTTTATCTCTTTGCTATAGAGATTTTATTAATCGGACACTATACCTGCAGATTCCAGGCGTGAGTTTTAGACTCAGATGGCTTGGTTCCGTTAAAAGCGACGAGACATTTAAAATGATATAATGTACAATACAGGGTAAAACATGGCGAAAAACAAAAACATGTATAGAGAAATCAAAGAAAATGGTTATGACATTAAATAATAATAAAAAGAACAAATTGTTCAGTGATACGGCTTTGGCTCCAGAAGTAAGTTATCGTTATATCATTTAGTGATTTAGTGGAATTATTACTTTTCAGACCTAACTAAAATACTAATTTCTTTCGAAAAAACGAAACCATAAGTGAGAGAAAATATAAATCTGCATAAAATTTAATGTATTGATCTATGGTATTGGTCTGAATATGAAATGAAGGGAAATTTAATTCTATGATTATCTTGTAGAAGATTTCCGCGCTGTTGGCCGTGGTCTTGAGGCTTGTAGTTCCCCGACGTTTCGCCAGAAACTGCGTCCGGCATCCTCAAGGGTTGCCTTGAGACTGGCAATTTTGTCGACTATCCGCGTCGCGGATAAATGTATAAATAGGGCAGAGGTAGTCGACAAAATTGCCAGTCTCAAGACAACCCTTGAGGATACCGGACGCAGTCTCTGGCGAAACGTCGGGGAACTACAAGCCTCAAGACCACGGCCAACAGCCCGAAAATCTTCTACAAGATCATCATAGTAACTCCGGCCGTGAAAGCCTAAGTCAATAAATTTAATTCTGTTTCAACTACGAGTGTGATTGAAGTTATTCTGCCTTCTGTAATTAATGCAATACTCTATAGGCCTATATTGTTAATAATAGCTAAAGCGTTTTCTAATGTTGTGATACCTGCTTGTGGTTTGTGAACCATTATTTTTATTGACCAACGTAATTGTTTAATTGGATTGTGCTCCGCAAAACCGATACAATCATGTAGATGGTCAAAATGAAACAAAGTAACTCATTTTAATCAACTCTATCGCTCTAATAAAAGAGTCCGTTAAAATCAATTAGATACAGCAATTAAAATAATTTACCGAAAAAATAAACATTGCATTCAACGTATAGAATATAACAACATTTAATACGTATACTTTTTGTATTATAGAAAAACCAAAACAACATTTTATTTAATATAAACATGGGCACTCAATATGGCGATCGGCAATTTTATATTTTTAAATTACTACTAGGCCAGAGAGAATTCTTATAATTTATCAAATGCTACAATTTTGGTCTTTCAAAGATTTTCTTTCATTCATTCCTTTTCGGAAAGTAGCATAACCAATCTTCTTAATATTTTTATATCTTCCAGTACATCATCCACTCATGACTCGTCTATTCTTGGGTCTCCTTTTAGTTCTTGAGCCTGGCGGTTTCGAATTATATGTAATTTCTTTTACCATCCGACAAAGTTTTTTGCCCTTTACCATAAAGGTTATCTGAACAAATTATGCCATACTTATCCTTTAATTAAAATTAATATATCATTAATATAATATACAGAATTGTTTAATTTACATTTGAGCTTATTTGTAAGTTCTCCATATGCCATCACCTTTTTTAATAGGTTCTAATTTCCTAAGTAGTATTTTTCTTAAAAATAACTGTTTTCGGTTTACTGATTCTATAAGTCCACAAGCTTTACTTGCATATGTTATTATTAATCCAATAACAGTCTTATATGAGTTTGATGACATTTAAAATTATTTATTTATTTAAAAATATTTTCTTAGCAACGTATACATTATTATCTACAGTAATTGTTAAGCTTACTTATAGTTTTATGCTGATATTTCTGTTACCAGAGAGATAACATAAATGTTGCAAAAAATATGAGAAGTTACAAAGAAATACACATCCAACGATCCATGCAAACAAATAAAATCAAAAGTAACTATCTCTCTATTCCATTTAAATTCCTAGATATCGGATTATAAACAAATCTATCGGATGGTAACTATGAAGAATTAAGGTCAACTGAAGTAGGTCTTGTCACTAACTTTCAATGACAGTGCTGGAGTCACTAGTTTCAGTTTTGTGGATTCGGTACTATTCAAATTATCGAAAGGCAATTAAAAGGATTATGGATTTTAAATTGGATACTGGAAGGAGAGTTGGAAGAGCAAAACTTAGATCAATTGATAGGATGATAGAAGATGAGAAAAGGATGTGAATGAAGAATTATTGATGGTTGGGGGATCCTAAACGAGGATTTTAAAGAAGTCGAGAATCTGTCCATGGTTATAGTGCTAATGTGATCATGTCGATGATGAATTAGTTATTCACACAAAACCAAATGAACTATACTCAATAACCATTTTCTTAGTGTAGCGGAAATCGTATCTATAATATTAGACATGTACTTCTTTTTTGTATTAAAAATATTCCTTAAATTTGTTCTTACTTATTTTCCTTAATCGCTTATCAATTATTATTATACTATTATTATTTTTCTGAGTATATGTTCCTTAATTAATAATAATAATAATAATAATAATAATAATAATAATAATAATAATAATAATAATAATAATAATAATAAGAAGAAGAAGAAAAGTTTTTGGTCCACAAGTCATAGATGAAGCATTTAGACTCAGAAGTAAAAAGGAAATAAAAATATATACAGACATTCATAGTGATATTAGAAAACGAAGGTTAAAATTGTATGGCCATATTAAACGAATGAACTCAAATATGCTTACAAAACAGATAATAGAATTCTACGAAAACAGAAGTAAAGCTCCAGTGGATACTATGAAGTGGATTGATGAAGTCAAAAAGGACTTACAATTGGCAGGTATTACTAAAGAAGATATCCCAAACAGAGATATATTTAGAATTAAGGTGAATAAGTGGCAAGTTGACCAAGAGGACAAACCGAAGAAAAAAACTGGAACAACTTGGACAGATGAGAGAAAACAAGCTCATAGCAAAAGAATGAAAGAAATTTGGGCTCAAAGGAAACGCCTCTAAGTACTTTGCGTAGTCCTACATGGGCTCATCCGCAATTAAAAAAAATAATAATAAGAATTATTATTATTATTATTATTATCTTCTTCTTCTTCTTCTTCTTCCTTACAAGTATTAGGCCAAGGCCTGTTACGATCCTATAGAAAATTTTCCCTCCAGCATTTCATAGGATGGCCCAGTGATCTTCGTCCTCTTGGTATATAATTATAAACAGCTTTGGGGATCCGATTTGAACTCATTCTTTCAAGATGGTGTTTCCAATTTAGTTGGTACTGTTCAATATATTCCAAAATTGGCATAGTCTTCAATTTGGCATTAGATTGATCCTTCCGGGAAATTCTCATATAAGACTTGAAAGCATAATAATAGTCTCTTCGATTGGTTGCTGGCCAAAGGAAGGCAAGACCAGTGATGGGGCTGCCATCTTATAGCCTCTGGTCAGGCTTTTCTGGAGAAGAAAAGAAAGTAAAGGAAAGAAGAAATGGAAGAAAGGAAAGACTCCCTAGCCCTCGGATGCCCTAATAGCTTCGGGGTCGAAAAAAACAAGAGTTAACCAAGAGAGGTTAGACAGTAAAGTTAAAAGAGTGCAAAACACAAGTAAGTGGAAGAAATGTTTTGCTCAGCTTGGGCACCTTGTGGTCGCCATCCACATATCCCCTAGATGAGGACCCCTGAGGGATATTATTATTATTATTATTATTATTATTATTATTATTATTATTATTAAATTGTTTATTAACCAGGAAAGTATGCAAACAATTGAGTTAGGATATGGAAATGATCATGTCAATATAATTATCACCTAGTGTGAGAAACAGCTAGAGGAAATCAAGAGATGGCACCACTATGTTAATTTAATATGAAAACTTCTATAGCAGTAATCCTACACAAGAAAACACTGAAAGAAAAATCTCAGTAATAAAATAATCACTCGGTACGCAATATTTCTGCGGAAGAAAATCTACGAAACCTTAATTACCGGTGCTGTACTACTAAAGGGCCTATCTTTATATAACTTTTTCTTTTTGGAATCCATGTTATATCCTCTCTAAATATTGCTTTTTTCCCCTTCAGAACATTCTGCACATATTTTAGAAAAAAAAATAGGAACAGGATTACTTCAATTTATTCTTAACATTAGCACATATAATTGACACCCACGTGGAGTTGCATGAATAACTTCACCAATATACCTATTTATTATATTTTAAATACAATTTATTAAAAGTATTGACATTGCGATTTATGAGAGGTTGTCCTATAAATTTATATTTGATCTTGTCGTAAATTGAAAATTAATAAATAGGTTTATTTATAGTTTAAATCTATAGTACTAAATCATAAGAGCAAAATTAATTTTTTTATTATTTTCCATTGTTAATCTCCCACTTTTTGTATGTAGCCAACATTTTAATGACACATATTTCAGATAAAAATCAATTAATCTTAATATACAGAATCGCCCTCCATGGTATCTTTACCTTGTCGTGGTGGAGTGGCTGCGTGCTTAAATGATCCTGAGAGCTATGCCGGCGGTAGCATTGCTGCCGATAGGGTTACCCATGCCGGACTGGTCGAAGGTGATAAGCCAGACGAAAAAAGTACCTTGGTCGAAAGAGTGACGATCTTTCGCCGTAAAAATACAACCGTCAAGAAATGCGGACATGGGTTCAACTGGGGTAAAATTTTCCGGAGGTCAAATTGTCCCCCATTCGGATCTCCGGGCGGGGACTTCTTCAGGGAACCTATGCCAAAGGCACAAACACAGGGACATGTTCCTAGGAACATGGAATGTTAGGACTTTGTACAATAGCGGGGCACTGGAGATATCAACGCGGGAATTAGATAAATCGCCCTTGGATATAGTCGCTTTACAGGAAGTTAGGTGGCCAGGAGAAGGTAGTCAGGAATCAGGAAACTTTGCATTATACTATGGAGGTGCAGAAATACCTGCATTTGGAACAGGGTTTTTAGTCAGAAGGAGGATCCTATCCACTATCCGAGATATTAAGCTTGTTAGTGATAGGATATCATACATAATTCTAAAGGGTAAACGACATGATTTTATAATTGTAAATGTACATGCACCCACAGAAGATAAAGATGACAAGATCAAGGATGAGTTCTATGAGGAATTAGAATGCTTATTTGATAGCTTTTCACGATATCATATGAAAATTGGACTTAGGAGATTTTAATGCAAAAGTGGGGCGGAAAGATATATTCAAACCAACAATAGGCTAATTCAGTCTTCATGTAGATAGTAACGACAATGGGGTTAGATTAGTCACCTTTGCCACATCAAAGAATCTCATTGTTAAGAGCACAACATTTCAGCATAAGGATATTCATAAATACACCTGGATATCTCCAGATAGCGAAACTCGGAACCAGATAGATCATGTATTAGTGGATAAACGCTGGCACAGTAGCATCATCCATGTTAGATCAGTTAGAGGGACAGACTGCAATTCGGATCATCATCTGGTCAGGGTGAAAATCAGACAAGGGCTATCGCTTATGAGAGGAACAAACGCTAAAGATGATTCTGTAAAATTTGAATTAAAAAACTTGAAAAATGATGAAATACGGCAAGAATACCAAATCAAAATTGCTAATAGATTTGAAGTACTGGAATCTTCAGATGATAATGTGGAAAACGAAGAATAAACTGATATAAATAAAGAATGTGAGGCTATAAGAGATAATATTAAATTGTCAGCATCAGAAAACATTGGTTGTTTAAAAAAGAGGCAAAACAAGAAATGGTTTGATTAGGAATGTGCCGACATTGTAAAGAAAAGAAAGCTAGCAAAAATGAAATGGTTACAAGAGCCAAATGAGGTAAATTTAGAGCAATTGGGTAGTATTAGACGGGAAACCACCAAGTTACTAAAGAGTAAAAAGAGGGAATATTTGAGAGAGAAGATTAATGATCTTGAAATGAATGCAAAAAATAGGAACATTAGAGAATTATATCAGGGAATTAGTATAGAGAAGAAAGGGTTTCAGGCTAGAACAAACATAATTCGGAATGAAAATGGGGATATGCTTGCAGATTCCAGGAGTATATTAAATAGATGGAAAAGTTACTTTAATCAGCTAATAAATGTACATACAGAACAGGATATTGAGGAGGATAATTTACAGACAGCAGAAATGCTAGTCGCAGAACCAAGTGCATTAGAGGCTGAGATGGCGATTGAAAAATTGAAGATGTATAAAGCATCATGTTCAGATGAGATCCCAGCAGAACTGATAAAATGAGGTGAGAAAAAATTGATGGACAAAATACGCTGGTTGCTTAGTATGATTTGGGAAAAAGAAGCTCTTTCAGATGAATGGAAGGAATCAATTATCATACCAATTTATAAGAAAGGAGATAAAACTGATTACAACGACTACAGGGGCATCTCATTACTTTCAACTTCGTACAAAATTCTAACAAATATATTAGTAAGCAGACAAACTCCCTATATTGATAACATTCTAGGAGATCATCAATGTGGATTTAGAAGAAACAGGTCTACAACAGATCAGATTTTTAGTATAAGACAGATTTTAGAAAAGAAATGGGAATATAATGGGACTGTACATCAACTATACCTAGACTTCAAAAAAGCTTATGATTCAATTAAGTGGGAGAAGTTATATAATATCCTGCTGGATTTCGGAATTCCTAAAAAGTTAGTTAGACTTATACGAATGTGTCTAAATGGCACAAAGAGTAGGGTGCGTGTAGGCAAACAGTTTTCGGACACTTTTGAAATCCAGAATGGGTTGAAGCAAGGAGATGCACTAATCTTCTCTACTATTTCATGTTGTACTAGAGCATGCCATTAAATCTTTAGAGAATGAGGAAGGCTTACAACTCAATGGTATTAATAAGCTGTTAGTTTATGCTGATGATGTAGTATTGCTGACCGATAGCGAGGAGATACTAAAGGACAACACGCACACACTATTGAGTAACACTAAGAAATTAGGACTGGAAGTGAATATCAATAAAACTAAATATATGGCCACACGTGGAAATACATTATATTGTAAAAATAGACAGCTAATGACAAATGAGAGAAAATTTGAGGAAGTGGCTGAATTCAAATACCTAGGAACAATAATTACAAATAGGAAAGAGGTGCACAAAGAAATTAAACATAGGCTCAATTCTGGAAATGCGTGCAATTATGCATTGCAGAGAGTCTTGATGTCCCAAATCCTTTCAAAAAACGTTAAACTGAATGTATATAAAACTGCTATACTACCAGTTATATTATATGGGTGCGAGACATGGACTCTTACTTTAAGGGGAGGAAAGGAGATTACAAGTATTTGAGAATAAAGTACTTAGGAAAATTTTTGGACCAAAGAGAGATGAACAGACAGGTGAATGGAGAAGATTACATAATAATGAACTATATTATCTTTATAGGAAGCCAGATATAATAAGAACAGTTAAGTCTCGTAGACTGCGATGGGCAGGACATGTTGCACGAATGGGGAATGAAAGACTTGCAATGAAGCTTCTTGTAGGAAAGCCAGAAGGGGAACGCCCAGTTGTTAGACCAAGAATGAGGTGGGAGAACAACATTAACTATGATTTGAGGGAAGTAGAATATACAGGGAATGATTGGAAAGTATTGGCTCAGGATAGGGATGTATGGAGAGCTTATGTCCGCGCGGCCATGAACCTGCGGGTTCGATAGTGCCAGTGAGTAAGTAAGTAAGTATACAGAATCGCTCTTTTATTAACTTTCAACTTGTGATGTAAGCAAATATAAATATATAGGGTATTCTCTAACCAATTATAACTGCAATGCAGTTAATTAAACTGTATTAATAACCCTATAAATTTCAATACTGCTTTATTAGCATCTTAAAAACACGAAAAAAAAATTCGAAAGAAAGTACCGTATGACAAAAACGAGGAATCTTGATAATAAGCGCTTATAGTAGCCTATTATTCTATAAACAGATTTACAATAAAAATGTAGACTAAAATTAAGCATCCATTCAACCTTCTTATGTGCATCTTTAAATTACATTCACAGAAAATTAAAAAAGTGTAACTTAATGTATGAATATATATAAAAAAGTATGTGTGTGTAAGTATGTATGTGCTAGCATAACTCTCGAATGTCTGGAGAATTTTTCAACCAAATTTAATACACAATATTATAATCTTGAAAAGTAGCTTTAAGAAGTAAAAGACCCCTAGGAGAATGACACATGGTGAAATATAAAATACTGTTTCCACATATCTCCAGAATGTCGGGTACCAAACTCGGTACACATAGTTTTAACTGCAATAACGAAGAGAACAAATTTATAATTATTTTTTCTTTTATTTATCCAACTAAACAAAAAAAAGCAATTTTCATATTTCAGCTAATTTATGTCAAGAAGATCGGGATAAGTAGATTCTTGAGTAACGCCGGGTAATCAGCACAGAGTATCTAAAAAATAACGATATAAATTTAAAGGTATTCAAACAAATAAAGGATTACGACAGGTATGCTGTATATCTCCAACATTATATAAGATTTATGCTGAAAAAGCTACTGAAGAATGGAAAAAGAAATGTAAACCGATGGGAATACCACTAGATGATAATTCAACAATATATACACTCCAGTTTGCAGATGACCAATTGATATTGGCTCAAGAATTTGAAGATATAGAATACCTCACTAGAAAATTAATACAAGAATATAGTTTATGGAGTTTAAAGAAAGAAGACTACCTAAGATAATCATGGATTGGGAACCACAGGGAAGGAAAAAGAAGGGTAGACCAAATATTACGTGGATTCAGGGAATCAATGAAACTAAGAGGGAATGGGAAATAGAATAAGATATATGGATGAACAGACAAGAATGGAAAAATGTGTTGAAACAAATGTGTAGTTAACTGTGAACATGGGTACCGGAAAAATGTATATTCATTGTAAAAGCCGGAATAATAAAAAAATTATTATTTTTCCTTTGACTTATTCAACTGAACGAAAACACACATTTATTTAGGCGTAGCAGCGCATATATAAATAAATAAATAAATATAAATATATATATATATATATTATATATATTATATATATATATTATATATATATTATACATATCCTATTAAAATAAACCGAGGTATGTATTATCCAAAAATCACGGAAATCCGACAGTAAGAAGTGGAGGTTTACCTAAAGTTCGAAATAAAAAATTTACTCTAGCAACCGCCATGTTTGGTTCGTCGCAGTGTATAATCATATAATTAATTAACCCTCAATATTTACTTTATGCAGGTGTAGCAGCGCACGTCGGGTATTAGCTAGTACATTATAAAAAACAATAACATTGATCACTGACTCACCAATTTTTTCCAGTTCGGCTCAGTTTTATGCTTCCTCTGGTACGAAGTTCGGTAGTTGGGTGGAATACGGACGCATGAAAGATATTTTACATCCATAGGTTGCTGGTTGATGTCCGATTCGGAGGAAATGTTTTCACGCATTTATTTCGTACTAATTCTACAGAAATGTAGAAATTTAAATCTTGTCAATGTATGAGCGAAGTAAATATTCAAATAAAAATTACAAAACTCTTTAATACACAGGTTACTTCTTGCTGTACTTATTCTGGATTAAAAAGCAAATTTCAAATCATTCATTACTGTTTTTAGTATTAAGATTTTTATTATCAGATTTAATTAATACATTTAAATTAACTGTAACCTAAAAATTGTTATCAGATATTAATGTATTGTAAAATATCTTGAACAGAATTCACTTCTCAAAATATTATTTCTTCTTTGCTTATTCCAAAACAATTTCAAATAAAAATTGTTATTAAAACACAAATTTATTGTTTTTAATATTTGAAATTTTATAGAGTATGGATAAATATAATTAATTGTTGTAACGAAGGTAGGTATACTATTGCAACCACATATCTTCACTTTCTTCTGCGTTATATAAAACTCAGCTGTTATGAATGTGTAATTTGAATTATAAATTCGAATAACACACAAGTCTCATTACAAAAAACTGTGCACAAAATAAAAGCTTGCAACTATATTTCACAGCTGTTCGCTAGTAAAGATCCGTCAGCATGTAATCGGAAGCGAATTACCGCTCGTATTCAATTCCGGACGCACAATAACATCGCCAGACATAGCCTACATTGTATTAAGAAGTATTGCACTCGGTTGAGATAGACTATCTAACTGTGCTAATAGAAACCGATAAATCCTTTGCTATGATGAAGATAGATGATTCAACAATCATTGCCCACGTGCAGTTTGAGTAGAATACAAAGCGAAAGGACGCTAGTGTTTCCAGGGTCAAAGCAGTGGGCGATTCATGAACTGTTTACAAGGTTAATGTTATTCAAAATATGAATAAACATAGAAGTAACACAATGAGAAAATATGCCATCAAAACAGCATATTTGCTAGTAGCGAAATTTTACTATGACGTTCTCTCTATTCCCTCTTTACCATACAACAATAAAGGTGGTGGTAGCAATAGCACTTTTTTTGTCTAATGCCACCAGGTTGTCTTTTATGACATTTCTGGTTTTCTCCCCTGGCATTGGCGTAATTGTAATCCACTTCTGAAGTTGGGGCGTCTAGAAGGCGGAGTTACGTTACCCCGACTATTTAACTCATGCCACAAATGCTAGTCAATGACCAATCACGTTTCAATAATTTTGTTTTACAACCAATGACAGTCGTGTTTCACCTCGCTCTTTATCGATTTGTCTTTATCAGCTCCTGCTTTTGTGATAAAGAAAGCTCCTCCTTTTTAATGTTCTGAACAGGACATAACATTATTTTTCTCCAACAAATACATTGAATATAGCAAATAATGAACAGATTCCTTGATTTTACTGAGCTGTTTACTAAAAAAATAAATGAATAACCCGTAATGTTGATTATGATATATAGTTTGATGTGTTTCATAATTTCTCCACTTGGGTGCATTCTTACAATATTGCGATCTTATTTGGCAATAAATAATATGATCAAGCCGCAGTGAATGAACATAACCTCACATTTCTGATTTGTTTTCAAACATCGCCGTTTACATTACATATTTTAAAGTAACTATAGTTAAACAATGATTTGTGAGTAAACAGCTTAATTTTATTCGTTAAATAGTCCTAACAAATGCCACTCTTGATTTCCAAATTCTCTAGATAAATTCACTCCTCACTTCGTGAGTCGTGAATTTATTGATAATTTGGAAATCACTCGTGGCATTACTTATGATGAGATGATGGGTGATAGACGATAATGAAGAGTCAGGAGAGTTCTTAACCTAACCTTAACCTAAATTCCAGACCATGGGCAACCACAGGAATAATTCCCTTTAAGGAAAAGCTCCTATGGTTTGAACGGGAATCGAACCCGGGACCTCATGAACAGTAGTCAGAAACACTGACCACTAGCCCACGAGGCTGGTCGCAATAACGCTTTAACCACGCTATTTAACAACTCAAGTCATACATTTACAATTCAAAGACCGGGGTGTAAAGATTGACAAATTTTGTTCAGAGGCCTCTTATTTATATCAGTGTGAGGTTCTTTTACGTGCTGTAAATATACAACATGGAACTCGTACCTTCTGAAGAAATCATAAATCCAGTAATTTTACATCCATAAAAATAAATAAATAAATAAATAAAAATAAAATAAATAAATAAAATAAAATAAAATAAAAAAGAGGAGTCTGTTCACTCTGGCCAGCTATAAATTCACAAACTTCCAAACCAAAGAAATATATCCTCCGGTTATGGAGGAGTTGCAATTTTATATAGGGAGCCTAGAGTTTCAGACGAAAAATATCCACGATATAAGTTCATCATCATCATCATCATCAACAACAACAAGGATTAAGCCCAATGGCCTGTTCCGATCTCATTATAGGTCGAATTGGTCCTTCCATCTCTTCAATGGTCTTTCTAACATTCTTCTCCCTTTTGGTTTATAAGTCCACCGCTGTGGTCTCGAGGTAGCCCGGGTTCGATCCCCGGTCGGGGCAGTTTTTCTGGGTGAGGTTTTTATCGGGGTTTTTCCTCACCTGTAAGACAAATGTCAGGAAAACTTTAAGGCTCAAACGGTCCCCGAAATCATATGGCCATCATCCTTATCATTATCATCATCCTTCACCGGTGTGGAAAGCAACGGGAAGCTACCACACCTACACAATTCCCTAGTAAAGCTGCAAGCATAGCATGAAAATGCTATGATTGCAGTGAAGGACCTGCCTTCGGGCAGAATTACTATGGATTGGTTTATAATTGTACATTCTTGGTATACGCTGTTCATTCATTCGTAATACGTGCTGAAGATAAGCATGTTGATAATATTTTATTCTTTCACAGAGATTTAATATATTAAGTTCTGTTCTTATATCTTCGGTTTTCTTTTTATCGGTCCTTTGGTATCCTGCTATTGCTCTCAACATCTTCATTTCAGCAGCCTCTATTTGTTTACTATCTGCCTTTGTTAATATCCAGGTTTCACATCCATAGATACTTTGTAAAACTTCAAAATAGTTTATTTTCTAGTCTTATTCAATAAAGTGCGTTTAATTGTGCCACATAGATAATTGAATCGTTGTATTTTAGTGTGTTTATCTAAATTTCGGTCATTGCCTAAATGACATCCCAAATAATTAAAATTCTGAACTTGGTCTATAAATTACATTGTTTAATTATTATTTTTGTTCTTATTGCACATTTTCCTTCCAGAGCTAATATAAGTTCAGTGTTACAATATTTTTTGTTTGTTTTATTCAATGCCACAATGTTGTCATTTTCGATATTCTGTTATTCTCTCCGGGCATGGCGTTATTGTAGCCCACTTTTGAGGTTGGGGCGCCTAAAAGACGGAGTTACGCTGCCCCGATGATATATGATAGGTGATGATACGCCAGGGGAGACCTTAATCCTAAATTTAATGAATATGTTAGTGATGACTATTTAACTCATGCCCCAAATGGGAGTCAAATGACCAATCACATTTCAATGATTTTTTATTTACAACCAATCACAGTCGTGTTTCGCCTAAAATTTACCAACTAAAGTTTATCATAATAAAGAAAGCACCTACTTTTTAACAATCTGAATACGTCATAGCATTATTTTGTAGTGACTGACTCTGTAAGAAATACGGCTACCAGATTGTATATATAGTGTATGAATGTCAACACGTAGCGCATACGAGAGATAATATAAAAACATTTGTAACAATTATTTATAAAAAAAGAAGCCACTGTTTGCACTTTCTTAAACGAATTATTTTCCAGGAAATGACGCAGAAAAATATAATTGACATATTTACATCATAGCACATCAGAAATTAATTAATACCTATAACGTTGGTTATAAATTTCTCCACTAGGGTGCATTAACATTTTGCGATCTTTTGGCAACAAATGATCTGGTTGCAGTGATCGAGCAAAATAAGCAAATGAAGCGTAGCAATCGTTTCTCATTTGTTTTCAAACATCGCCGTTTACATTAAATATATAAATATTTTAAAATAACTAATAGTTAAATAATGATTTTTGAGTATACAGCTTAATTTTATTCGTTAAATAGTCCTAACAAATGCCACTCTTGATTTCCAAATTCTCTAGATAAATTCACTCCTCACTTCGTGAGTCGTGAATTTATCGATAATTTGGAAATCACTCGTGGCATTACTTATCATAATGATGGCCAGATGATGTTCGGAGACCGTTTGGACCTTAAAGTTTCCTGATATTTGCCTTATAGGTGAGGAAAAACCCCGAAAAAAACATCACCCAGACTTGCCCGACCGGGGATCGAACCCGGGCCCGTTGCGTGACAAGGCAGCACGCTACCTCGAGACCACAGCGTTGTTTCTCCCATCAGCAAATCCGAAGCTCGTGGGTTCAAATCCGGCAGGAAAACGATGGATTATTTTTCAGGAAAAAAAAATCCTGAGAATGAATAATTTCGGAAGACAAGTACAGATATGAGTCCCGGTATCGTAACTCTACAAAGCATAAAAGAAAATCTAGCCTAAAACAAGATACACGTGAGCAAAATTTGGCGGCGATTTCACGTCAGCTTTAAAGTGGGACACTAATGACCTGGATCGCTAAAGGGCATTGTTAAATAAAATACTAACACTAGTAGGCCGACTCTATTACAATATTAAAAGTACAAATTAAAAAAATGCATACATTTACATTATCAGTGCGCACGAACCTGTTTGACCTTTCGTACATATTTCCGTTCAACTATTGAATAACAACAAATAAATAAATAAATACACACAAACTGTCCAGAGCGAGACTGACTGGGTTCTCGCCTCCGGTCCCTTTTTATAGGCGCGAGAAAACTTCTAGAAATAGCTTCGAGATATTTCGAAGCCTTGAGGCGTCTGGCAAGACACTTCGGCCGGTTTGTGCGGGTCCTCTAACTCGCGATTCTCGCCCATGGTGTCAGAAGTGGGATGGACCATACAAGGTAGTGAAGAGAATCAACGATGTGGTCTACCAAATTCAGCGCCAGCCCAGAGGAAAAATGATAGTGGTACATCTAGATCGACTAGCAGCATACAAGGGAGCTGATCGGGACGATCAGCTCTAAGGAGGGAGCAGTGTTACGTGTCGCATAGCGACCTTTGAATTGCGCGGGCTGGGCGAGAATCGGGAGTTAGAGGACCCGCACAAACAGGCCGAAGTGTCTGGAGTGTCTTGCCAGACGCACCTAGGCTTCGAAATATCTCGTTGTTTCTAGAAGTTTTCTCGCGCCTATAAAAAGGGACCGAAAACGAGTCTCCAGTCAGTTTCGCATTAGGAAGTGCTAGGTTGAGTGAATGAGAAATTGTGGCGAGCTTATAATATGGCTGTGAATGTGATAAAATTAAAAGAATTTAACTGTGAGTTGTAATTGTAAAGAAAAGTTTACTGACTATTTAACTCATGCCCCAAATGGGAGTCAATGACCAATTACGTTTCATTGAATTTTGTTTTACAACCAATCACAGTTGTGTTTCACCCCGATATTTAGCAATTAAATTTATAATATTAAAGGAAGTCCACCGTTGTAGTCTCGAGGTAGCGTGCTGCCTTGTCACGCAGCGGGCCTGGGTTTGATTCCCGACCAGGACAGGCTCCTGGGTGAGTTTTTTTCGGGGGTTTTCCTCACCTGTAAGACAAATGTCAGGAAGCTTAGGGCCCAAAGGTTCCAGAAAATCATCCTGCCATCATCATCATCCTTATCATTATTATTATCATCATTTCATCGGTGTGGAAAGCAACGGGAATCTACCACACCTACAATTCCCTATTAAAGCTGCAAAGCATAGCATGAAAATGCTATGATTGCAGTGAAAGACATGCCCTCGGGCAGAATTACTATGGATGGATATTAAAGAAAGATTCTCCTTTTTACACGCTTTATATTAGCTTAACCTGTATCTATGTAACTGAATCTTTTAACGCGATTTTCACCCACTTAAAATCATTGGATCGACTTGAAACTTTGTATACTTGTAAAATACCCGTGACAATACAATAATTTCATATTTTGTTTCTAAAATCATGGCCAGAATCAACAGAAAATAAAAAAAAAGTGTCTTTGTATCTATGTAACGGAATTTTTGAACACGATTTTCACCCACTTAGAAACATTGGATCGACTTGAAACTTTGTATATGTGTAAAGGACCCGTGCCAATACAATAATTTCATATTTATTTTATAAAATCTTGGCCAGAATCATCAGAAAATCAAAAAAAGTGTCTTTGTATCTATGTAATGGAATATTTTAACACGATTTTCACCCACTTAGAAACATTGGATCGACTTGAAGCGTTGTATACTTGTAAATGAGCCGGGACAATACAATATTTTCATATTTGTTTCTAAAATCCTGGCCAGAATCGTCAGATAAAAAAAGTGTTTTTGTATCTATGTAACGGAATCTTTGAACACGATTTTCACCCATTTAGAAACATTGGATCGACTTGAAACTTTGTATACTTGTAAAGGACCCGTGACAATACAATAATTTCATATTTTGTTTCTAAAACCCTGGCCAGAATTATCAGAAAAAAAAATGAAAACTGGTATAATAGGTTGCGGACTAGTCGACTTTTTAGTCAATGGTTGTAAGAGCTCAGTTGGTAGAGCGGTGAAATCTTAGTGGTACAGTATATAATTTCAGTAATCCATAGGTCGCTGGTTCAAATCCGGCTGGGAGTTTTTTTTAGAAGAGTATTACTTTTAGCTTATACTACAATAGTATCGAATTTAAATATATTTGCATTTTTATCTTATTCAGTAAAATATTCTTCTCTTCTTCTTCCTTCCAAGTATTAGGCCAAGGCCTGTTACGATCCTATAGAAAATTTTCCTTATGGGAAATTCTCGTATAAGACTTGAAAGCATAATAATAGTCCCTTCGATTGGTTGCTGGCCAAAGGAAGGCAAGACCAGTGATGGGGCTGCCATCTTATAGCCACTGGTCAGGCTTTTCTGGAGAAGAAAAGAAAATAAAGGAAAGGAGAAATGGAAGAAAGGAAGGACTCCCTAGCCCTCGGATGCCCTAATAGCGTCGGGGTCGAAAAAACAAGAGTTAACCAAGAGAGGTTAGATAGAAAAGTTAAAAGAGCGCAAAACACAAGTAAGTGGAAGAAATGTTTTGCACAGCTTGGGCACCTTGTGGTCGCCATCCACATATCCCCTAGATGAGGACCCCTGAGGGCTAAAAATAAATAATAGTTTTAAAAATCTAAAACAACACGCTTTATTAGAAAACCGAACTAAAAAAAAAAAGAAAAATAATTTTAATTTCCAACACGCTTGGGATAAATAATTTTACCATCAAAAGCGTGGGGTGCTTTTTATGATTTTTACATTTTCTTCTTAGAGACTTTACTTTTACCAATATCTGTTTATTATCAAATATATTAATTGATATTGAGCACCCCACGCTTTTGATGGTAAAATTATTTATCCCAAGCGTGTTGGAAATTAAAATTATTTTTAATTTTTTTTAGTTCGGTTTTCTAATAAAGCGTGTTGTTTTAGTTTTTTTAAAACTATTATTTATTTATATTCTAGACAGGTCAAAGCGTTATTTTGCAGTGACTGACTCTTAAAAATACTTTGAATATAGCAATTTATATATTATACTAGCCAATACCTGGCGTGCGGTGCTACACTTAACTGAATTAAATGTTTTTTTTACGTTTAGTTAAATAAGTAAAGAAAAATAATTATAAATTTATATCTTCATTATCAGTTTAGCGGTTGTTTGGTAGAGATAAAGGTAAATTGGCCGGTTTATGGGCCATTTTAGAGTTAGATTAATCGGTTTATAGGTAATATTATCGTTTTAGAAGTAGCTTGATCGGTTTATGGGTAGTTTTTCGTGGTAGAGGTAGTTTAATCGGTTTACTGATAGTTTTGGTCTTTATTCAGGTAGTTTTATTACCTACTAATAATTTGGTCGTTATAGAGGTAATTTCATCGGTTTAGGGGTATTTTGGTCGGATCGGTTGGACTTTTTAGATTATGTTTCTGGGTTAGGTTAGGCATTGGTTAGGTCAGGTATCTGCCAGGTTTGTTAGGTTAGGATAGGTTAGAAAAGGTTAGGTTTAGTTAGGATCGGTTCGGTTAGATATGTCATGTTAGGGTTAAGTCCGGGTTAGGATAGTCTTATGTCCGAGTTAGGTCCGGGTTTGGGCTCTGGTTCGGATTCGGGTTCAGTTTAAATTCAGTTTGGGTTTCACTTTTGCGTTCAGTTTTTCTTTAAGTTTTGCTTTCGGGATTTGGTTTTTTGTTTCGGGTTTGGATTCAGGTTAGGTACAATTTAGGTTGAGATTAGTTTAAGGTTAGGTACAGGTCGGTTCAAGTTAAGTTCTCAGACTAAAATCAAACTAATTCTTCTCTTCTTATAAGCCGTTGTTTTCTCAATGAGACTTAAGCGCTCTTCCCCTACAGGGGAGAAATTCAACCATACTAAATAATATGACTTAGATACGGATGACTCACTTCATACTTCTACAAATATGAGGCAAGTCGTGCATATCTAACTCTTCTTCTTCACGGTTTAGGCTTATTTACTAGCCTGTTCCAGCTCCAAATTGCTGCTCTTTCCATCTTTTCCTTGGTCTTCCCAAGCTTCTTCTTCCTCGTGGTGAATAGTTCTATGCTGCTTTTGGTATTCTATTCTCAGTCATCCTTGCCAAGTGTTCTTTCCAGTTTGTTCTGTGTTTCTCTATTGTTGAGTTTAATTCCTCTATTTTTAGTTGTCTTATTTCTGTGTTGTTTTTTGTCTGTTCTTTGATATCCTGCTATTGGTCTGAGGAATCTCATTTCAGCAGCTTGTATCTTGGCAGATTGTTGTGTTGTCACTGTCCATGTTTCAGATCCACAAGTAATAATAGGCACTGCCATTGTCTTGTATAATTTCATTATAGTCTTTCCTGGCTTTATTTTTCAAAGTTCTTTTTAGTGTACCTGTTATACAATTAAACTTATTTATTTTGTTATTGTTATGAATACATAGTTCTTTATATAGATTTTTTATTGTTTTATAGATTATTTTAATTATTTAAGCAAAGTCTTTTGAAATAGAGTTTAGACATTCAAAGTCTGTTGAGATAGAGTATAGTTCAGAGTAAAGTCTTGTTTAAGCTAACTGTAAACATCCCTACATTTAGTTCATTGGAATGTTAGTTGGTACAGTTAGGGTAATTCGAGGTCAAAATTGAATATATAACACTTGAGAAGTGAGGGTCTCATGTCTGTCTGTGTGTGTAAACGGCTGAAGGGTAAGTCACCGACCATTTTTCTTAATAATGTAGTCCATTTCTTTTATATTTGTATCAAGTACCATTAACATTTTTTAAACTATATGTTAGAAAAGGGATATAACATTTTTAATCATGTAGATTTGGTTAGATTTAAAAATTCCACAACTCCCTCTTCTCAACCCCCCAAGAAAGTACTGTAGTTTTTAATATAGGCTTAGAATAGATTTAGGGCTAGAGATATTTAGGATTTCTAATTATTTATACTTTAGTAATAAAATAGTTTAAAATAAGACTTCCTTTGTTTATTTCAAAACATGTATATTGTACATCCTCATACTAACGCTCGGCTAGATAAACGCTACCAGATTTTCCAAGTCCCGAAGGTCCTTTAAGCCTAAGAAATCCAGTTGGGTTTGTAACAGTTATTTATATCTGTTTCTGCTGGGTATGATATTTTGCAACCTAGGAAGGTATCTAACTCATACTATTTAAAATAACCTCATTGTGTCCCTTCCTTTAAGTATTAAATCAACCATACTAAATTAGTTACACTTGTTTTTGGAAAGATGTCATCGAGTGGCTCATGGTTAGCTCCAGCTCATTGTTTAGTTCTATAAAATATGCAAATCTCCTAAGATAAAGTGATTCCATACAGGGCTTCAGAGATCTTTTTCAATTATAACAGCTTAAAAATTATTGGTGGGACAAAGGGAAAGTACATACATTTACAGGTATCATAATTAATTGTATGTTTTAATTTGTGAAATCATAAATTGCATGAACCAAAAGACATAATTCCCTAATTTGACAAAATATTTAAACATTTTGCAATTTAAACGTTGTAGAAAGTTTATATAAAACTATTATTCTACCAGTTATATTATATGGATGTAAAACATGGACTCTTACTTTAAGGGAGGAAAGGATATTATGAGTATTTGAGAATAAAGTTCTTAGGAAAATTTTTGGACCAAAGAGAGATGAACAGACAGGTGAATGGAGAAGACTGCATAACAGTGAATTACATGGTCTTTATAGGAAGCCAGATATAATGAGAACAGTTAAGTCTCATAGACTGCGATGGGCAGGACATGTGGTACAAATGGGGAATGAAAGACGTGCATGGAAGGTTCTTGTAGGAAAACCAGAGAGAAAAACCCAGTTGGTAGACCAAGAATGAGGTGGGAGAATAACATTAACTATGATTTGAGGGAAGTAGATTATACAGGGGATGATTGGAAAACATTGGCTCAGGAAAGGGATGTATGGAGAACTTATGTCCGTGCGGCCATGAACCTATGGGTTCGATAGTGCCAGTGAGTTAGTTAGAAGTTAAATATGAATTGCATTTCTTACAATTCTTATCAATGAAGAAATAAGAATTAAATGAATCGTGAATTCTTCTTACCTCTTACTTCTATGTTTTTTTAAACACAGCACTGCAGTATCAGCGACCATTTTCACCATCCTCAGCTGTTTTCACAACTGTCAATTTTTTTCTTTTGCCGGTAATTATCCAAACTGCCATCTGGTGTTCTTTTGAAGGAATTATTTTCTAAACTGCCATCTGGTGTTCTTTTGAAGGAATCATTTTCTAAACTGCCATCTGTCGCATTTTTGAAGAACTTTGTAATCAAACTCAGTTCGTCTGGAATCTCGAAGTTCATGGTTCTAGTATGGTTTTTTTTAATATATATCTTTTCCCAAACTGTTAAATCCAAAGGTTTGGATAGATGTTTCAAAAGCTTTGCTTCTTTTTCAATTCTACGATGCTCTAATAAACTATGTGCTGTAGCTGATTTTTCAATTTCTCCATTCTTTATGTTTCTGAAGTGTTACTTTTCACGAGTTTCCAAGTTCCTTTTTGTTTTTCCCATATATATCCTGTTGCAATCTTTGCAATCAATTTGATAAATTCCAGATTTTTTGTTGTCTGGGGTGTTAACTTTATTATTAGTTAACAGAAGTTTATCCAGGCTGAATTTGTTAATTGGAGCCAATGTTATATTAAATTTTTTGAAACGTATTATGAACTTCAGGATGGTAAGTAAATTTCTTGAATTTTACATCTTTCTTGGAATCATGTTGTAGGGTGGTGTATTCCTGTAACATTTCTGTTGTTTAAATTTATTTAATTTATTCTTTATTATGTCTTCATCAAAACCATTTATTTCAGCAACATGTACAATTAGATTATATTCGTTATCAAAATCTTTTACATTAAGTGGAATATTTATCAATCTGTGTAACAGACTATTGTAAATTGCATGTTTACGTGATACATGATTAAAACCTGAAGATTTTATGTAGTTGTCAGTAGGTGTGTCTTTTCTATAAATATTAAATTCAATTCTTTGCTGTAATTCATTTCTTATTAAGTATAAGTCTAAAAATGGGATCTTGTTCAATTTCAATAGTGAATTTTACTGATGATGGTCGCTAATACTGCAGTGCTGTGTTTAAAAAAAAACATAGAAGTATGAGGTAAGAAGAATTCACGATTCATTTAATTCTTATTCATAAAACCTCATAATCAACTTTTATAAGATTCATGATGTGTTCCGTTGAGGTTTATTCAAAATTAATATAAAATTATAGAATATTCACCTGGAAGGTCCGTCTCCTCAACTTAATTATCATTTAACTACATTAAGTATATGGCAAAAACCAATGGCTATAATGAAGAATTCATAGATAAGCTCGTAAAAAAACAAAAAAGGAAGAACAACATAACCAACATAACTAAACTAGAAAAAGAATCTGACAACAACAAGAAAACATGGATAACACTTACATACACAGGAAAAGAAATGACAAAATTAGCCAATGCACTAAAGAAAGCCGATAAAAACGTAAAAATAGCATACAGAACCAATAACAAATTAAACAACATAATAAACAATAACATTGAAGAAAATAACATTTTCAACAGCAAAGGAGTTTATAAACTGACATGTAAGGACTGCAACAAATTTTATATAGGAAGGACAAACAGGAGTTTAAAATCAGATTCAAAGAACATTTTCGAGACTTCATTCACGCAGAAGGTAAATCAAGCTATGCAAAACACGTTATCCATGAAGGACATCGCATGTTAAATATTGAAAACACCCTAACAGTAATGCACAGAGAAAATAATCCAGCGAAGATAAACGTACTCGAAAAGATGGAAATCATGAAAGCAGCTCACAACGACAGCCTGATAAACGAAAATGAACCCAATACATGTAACCCCCTCTACCAGATCTTCAGTGAAACACCAGTTTTGAATCCTGCCGATGATGGGACAAGTCCCGAAAGCGCTACAGTTAAATGATAATTAAGTTGAGGAGATGGACCTTCCAGGTGAATATTCTATAATTTTATATAAACCTCATAATGTTAAAAATTCCCAAATTTATTATATAAAAATGAAGAAATATTTCCTTCTAACATTAAAGTAGAAAACTAATAATATTTATTAAATAAAATAAGAACCCCTTATTATTATTATTAAATGAGGGTAAATATCAGGCTTTTGGTCTAGATATGATAGAAACAACATTAAATGTCAAACTCTTTAAAATCAATTTAGAACAAAGAAAATCTGTATCCCAAATATTCCAAATTAGAACTGTCAGTCAGATGTCAAACAACTGTCAGAAACTAATTAATGTTCTAGACTTTACAATTTTCTGGACATTTGAAGACCAATAGTTAGAACCTAGATAAGAGGCCAGAAAGATTTTTTTTTGTCTAATGCCACCAGGTTGTCTTCTGGCTTTCTCCCCTTGCATTGGTGGATTTGTAATCCATTCTTTAGGTTGGGGCACCTGGAAGGCAGAGTTATGTTACCCCAATGATGTGATGGGTGATAAATGATAATGAAGCATCAGGAGAGTTCTTAACCTAAACTTAATCTAAATTCCAGATCATTGGCAACCACAGGAATAATTCTCTTTAAGGAAAAATTACTATGGTTTGACTGGGAATCGAACCCAGACCTCGTGAATTGTAGTCAGAAATGCTGACCACTAGCCCATGAGGCTGGCCAGAGGCCAGAAAGTCAGTTAGAGATGATATTTTTGTACCCTTCTCGAGACTATGGAATTTCCAGATTTTATGGTTTTCTCTCTCTCAAAAAAATGAAAGTCAATAAAAATTTTATAAAATATATGAAGGGCTCGGGGCACGCCGTAGCGTAGTGGTTAAGGCACTGAGCTACAAGCCGGAGGGTCGAGGGTTCAAGTCCCGTTGGGGTCAGGATTTTTAAACTGACCCAAACCCTCTGGCGGCACTATGGCCCTGGGGTTGACTCAGCCTCTAACGGAAATGAGTACCAGACGCTTGTTCTGGGGGTAAAGGCGGCCGTCACGCAGGGCTGACAACCCGGCTGACATAAAGTGCCGATTGTCTAGAAAAAGTGGGAGCCTTAACCTCCTACTACCCCAAGGACCTCCGGGTCTGTTGTGGGATCACTTTACTTTGGGGCACGCCATAGCGTAGTGGTTAAGGCACTGAGCTACAAGCCGGAGGGTCGAGGGTTCAAGTCCCGTTGGGGTCAGGATTTTTAAAACTGACCCAAACCCTCTGGCGGCACTATGGCCCTGGGGTCGACTCAGCCTCTAACTGAAATGAGTACCAGACGCTTGTTCTGGGGTAAAGGCGGCCGTCACGCAAGGCTGACAACCCGGCTGACATCAAGTGCCGATTGTCTAGAAAAAGTGGGAGCCTTAACCTCCTACTACCCCAAGGGCCTCCCGAAACCTGTTGTGGGATCACTTTACTTTACTTTATATGAAGGGCTCGGCTGTAAAACATGGTAACTGACAAATTCTTGAAAATTGAGTTGTAACATATAAACTGTGATATGTGACCTTGAAGCAGTTTTTACACCTGTCAATAGATAGCAGATGTATTGTCAACTACATGCACCAAATGCTTCAGGAAAGTCACACATCATATTTGAAGATAAAAATTACAAACTCAGACTGGGACTCGAACCCACAATCTTTGGCTTTCCAGGCCAATGATTTACCAACTGAGCTATCTGGGCGAGTTCCAATCTAAACTTAAATTTTTCTCTTATATACACTGTCAATTCCCACACACCAAAAGCTATGAAATCTTTGCAAATGGCAGTTTCTTTCAATGTTTTTATTATTCATTTCATACATCTCAATGATGGATAAATCATATTTGAAGATGAAAATTACACACTCAGACTGGGACTCGAACCCAGGACAGTGTATATAAGAGAAAAATTTGCATTTAAATTGGAACTCTCCTAGATACCTCAGTTGGTAGATCATTGGCCTGGAAAGCCAAAGATCATGGGTTTGAGTCCCAGTCTGAGCGTGTAATTTTTCTCTACAAATATGATTTATCCATCAATGAGGTGTATGAAATGAATAATAAAAACATTGTTGTACATAAATATTAATTTTTTAAATAACTTTTAAATAAATTGTTACATAAATCAACATACACAAGTTACTGTGTGCCAAAATAGCATATCCAAAAAATCACAACTCTAACAAGGAAACAAGTGCATGCTTGAAACCTACCTAGAAATTTTTCCCAGAGGAACATTGTGATGTACTAAGGGCATGTCCAAAAAAAAAAATTATCTGCTTTTTTAACTGCAAAGCACATAATTCGAAGCCAGAAAATGCAATGGCAACCCATTGTGCAAAGCAGATGGATGTTCCTACATGAGAAGAGCAGAGTGGAGTGAGGCAAGGTGCAGTGTGGATGGCAGATTGTGAGGGTTATTCAATTCACCAAGTCAGGAGTTGTATTACTTCCCTGTAGTTTAAATGAGAGATTTGACACTGATTTTAGTGCCTTGCAGTTAAAAGCGGCAGCTAATTTTTTTTGGACATGCCCTCTTACATCACAATGCTTCTCTGGGAGAAATTTCAAGGTAGGTTTTGGCATGCAATGGCTGATAGTTCCCTTGTAAATATTACATGTCACAAGCAGTGTGCAATTATTGTGTTATAGAAATAGTTTTCCGGTTCTCCTGTAAAGTTAAAAAAATAGAAGTACACCCTTTTTTTCTCACGTATGGATAAAAAATGCCAAGTCAACATTCCTTCTTCTTCGGCTTTCCCCCACTTATAGGTTTGCCGTCTTCAGTTTCCATTTATCTCTATCATTCCAATCTCCCTCTTCCAAATTCAATCATCCATTATAGTTCTGACGTAGGTTTTCCATTTCCATCTTGGTCTGCCACGTTTATTTCTTCCAGGGGGTGACCATTGGTATATATTTTTTGGCCATCTTTCATTTTCCATTCTTTGTACATGGCCATATCATTGAAGTGTTTGATTTTCAATCCTCTTAACAACAGATGTGGTGATATTCATTTCTCTCCAAAGGAATTCATTTCTTATTTTATCCTGTCTTATTTTTTGGAGGCTTCTTCTAAAATAATCAAATTCTACTGTTCTAATTTTGTTCTTTTATAATTGTCAACATTCCTAATAGATTAAATATAGGGCTATTCAAAGAGAAGGAACAAACTTCAAACATTTATTTCTTCCAAACTACAAAAAACAGAAACACAATTCCAATGTTCCTAGAAAAAGAAAAGTTTGAAGTTCCAATCATGGCCACATTGGCACTGTTGCTTGAATTATATTATTTTTAGTCTGATCACCTTACCTCAATATTAATGTTGATTTGTTCTTGGACATGTTTCAAAACAATTCTGTTTTATCGTCAGCTTGTCCAGGGGTAAGAATTGTTTTGAAACATGTCCAAGAACAAATTAACATTAATATTGAGGTAAGATGATCAGACTAAAAATAATATAATTAAAATAACCTGAAAATATCACTTCCTAAAATTAAATATTAATTACAACTGTTGCTTGAAGTTGCAATCATAGTTGCATTGGCACCATTAGATTGGAAGAGGAGGAGCAGAAGATCAACTTCATTGCCGGTGGCCTCCCAGGTCACCAAACCTAACACCGTGTGATTTTTATCTGTGGGGTTACGTAAAAGACCATGTTTTTATCCCCCCTATGCCTGACACTCTTGAAAATCTGCGACATCGAATTGTTGAAGCTGTGAATTCGATAACTAGAGACCAGCTGATTTGTGTGTGGCAAGAAATGAGCCACCATTTAGGTATTTATTGTGTAACACATGGTGCTCATATTGAATGCATAAAATAGTGAAATTTGAACTTTTCTCTTTCCAGGAATGTTAGAATTGTGTTTATATTTTTTGTAGTTTGGAAGAAATAAATGTTTGAAGTCTGTTCCTTCTTTTTGAATAGCCCTGTATTAAAAATATCACCTCACCCCATATTTTGTATTCTTTTCAGACAGGTTTGGATTAATTATTATTCCATTATCAATATTTTCATGATCATTGATGCACTCGTGATAGAATAATGGTTTTGAAAATACTGATGATGGAATAATTATTCCAAAACTGTTCTTAAAGAAGATAAAATATGAGATGATATTTTTTTAATATTTAATTATTAATATCACAAAGTGTTACTTTCAACTAAGTTTAAACATCTGAAAAAATTCATTTCCACCCAGTACATTCAGTCTTCGACACAGAATTTGACTGATGATCAAATGCTAAGTCCCTCTGTGGCTACTTTCATGGAGCAGAATACACATAAGACAACTTCGGCATATAGATAATGTTTTTCACATATTTGCTTTAACCTATATTTTCTCTGTACACTCATTTGCCTTAACTTTGCCAGCTAAAATAAAGTGTTATTATTATTTGCATCAAGTACTTACAATAATCAGAACTTAGAAAAATTTAATTAATAGAAAGTTAGAAATTTAATGACTCTCCTCATAATTGTAGAAAAAATTTACCCTCCAGCAGATCAATCAAATTCTGTCGAGCTTCCTGATGTAATTTTATAATTGAATCAATAGTAACTTCAACATAATAAATCATTAATAAAATATCCATCCATAGTAATTCTGCCCGAGGGCAGGTCTTTCACTGCAATCATAGCATTTTCATGCTATGCTTTGTAGCTTTACTAGGGAATTATAGGTGTGGTAGCTTCCTGTTGCTTTCCACACCGGTGAAAGATGATGATGATGATGATGGCCAGATGATTTTCGGGGACCATTGGGCCCTAAGCATCCTGACATTTGTCTTACAGGTGAGGAAAAACGCCGAAAAAAACACTACCCAGGGGCCTGTCCCGACAGGGAATTGAATCTGGGCCTGCTGCGTGACAAGGCAGCATGCTACCTCGAGGTCACAGCGGTGGACTTAATAAAATATGATGTTTGTTAATTGTATTAGAGTGAAGCAGCCAATGCCAGAATATTTATGAATAGCCAGAACTCGAAGGATTTACAGGTTCATTCAAGAATTAATACAAAACTGAAAACAAATACGAGGGTCATACTGAAAGTCATGAGCAACATTTTTTTAAACAATCATAATATTTATTTTAGACAAACCAAGTACACCATATTAATCTACAGACCTTCGTGCTACTTTTCAACATAGTCTCCATTTCTTTGCACACATTTTGTCCAGCGTTCTATAAGCTTGAAAATTCCCTTATGATAGAAGTTCGTTCCAGCTGCTCGAAAACACTGACGAATATCCTCCAGCGTCTTGTAGCGTTGGCCCCTCATCTGCTCCTTCACAGAACCGAAAAGATGGTAGTCGGAGGGTGCCAAATCGGGACTATAGGGAGGATGTGGAATAGTTTCCCACTCAAATGGCCTGATCTTCTCCACAGTGGCACAAGCAGTGTGAGGACGCGCGTTATCATGTTGCAGAATGATCTTCCTTCCAGGGCGTTTGTCGCAACCTTGCACATCCCAGAAGATGCTGCCCATAACTTTCCCAACAGATTGCACTGTCTTTGCTTTTTTCTTGGATGGCGAATTCAAGTGGTGCCATTCCATACTCTGGCATTTCGTTTCATGCTCGTAGCGATGAAACCAGCTTTCATCACCTGTCACAATACTCGTCAAAAAATCATCACCTTCATTTCGAAATCTCTGAAGGTTATGGGTGATGGTTCTTCTCTGAAGTTTGTGGTCTTCACTCAATAAACGTGGAACCCAACGGGCACTAACTTTTCGGTAACCTAAGCTATGAATCATTTCTTGCACTGCACTGTGTCCTATTGCAAGTTTTGTAGCGATTTCATTCACTGTGATACGCCTGTTGTCTCTAATGAGCGCATCAACTCTTTTCTTGTTGCAATCCGTGGAGGCAGAGCGTGGGCAACCGCTACGAGGCTTATCTTTGATACTCATGTTCCCATCTTTAAAATGTATCACCCATCTCCTAACACTGCTGGCACCCATGCAGGCAGCAGATTGTTCCTGTTTAACAAGGAATTCAGTGACAGCGCGCTGTCGAAACTAAACATTGATGTCTGCCATTTTGGAAACACTGCGTGTGGTCACAAGATAGAAGCAATGACGCCACAAAACAGCAATGTTGTGGTATAAAGTCTGTAGATTACAATCCTGCAGTTGTTTTTGTTACATTGTTGAAATTTGAATTTTAACAGTGGGTTGCTCATGACTTTCAGTATGACCCTCGTAGCAAAGATATTGAAATAGTTAACGAGTCCCCCAGCCATTATAGTTGGTTTTCTCAATCTGGAGCCGCTACACAAATGCCTCATGATGCTGGGTAGGTACCGGTCCTATACTGACTGAAATTCCAAGAGAAAATTTCTTCCCCCATGGAGACCCAAACCAGCACTAGTCCCATAGCTCTGTGCCAAGGCATCTTGCCTTAACCACTTGGCTACGGCATTGGACACTATATACACTATGGAAGAATAAAAAAAGATACCTACGAAAACAAATATCAAATATTTAATAGTAATGTAAAATAATTTTTTCTCTCTGGATGTGAAAACTTGGGCAGTAACAAAATGAAATTACAAATAATGTACAGATATTTATAAATCACTGCTGAAGAAGAATAACTGGCATCACTGGGCCAACGTAATAATTAGGAATTATGGGAAAAATGCAGTGAGATGGTAAATGGGAATCAATTTAGAATGAGAAAATGGAAATGGATAGGTCACACTTTGAGTAAGGATGATGCTGGAACAAAGAGTGGGAACATCTAAGTATAGTTTGAAAAGAACAGTTATAGAAGTGACTATGACAGATTATAAAACATGAAAGGAATAAAAATGATAAGGAACAGCGTTGGATGGATATGTTTCACAAATTTCCTGTTTCTAAAAAGAAAATACTACTATTATTTGTTTGAGAATTATAAATTATTATTAATTTAATCAAAAACACACAGCATCTTAGTGAGCTTTGTGTCAGTCTTACATAAGCTGAGGCATCCTTATCATGTATATGAAACCTGGTATTGTTACATATAAAACACTTGTACAACTTCATATTGCTTTTACGGGGTGAATCATAAATATGGCTATAAGTTTGATCGCATTGTGTGATGAAAATATTATCATTACAGGAAATATGAAATTACTGTTGGAAAGGCAATTATTCAAATTACAACAATGGAAGAAAACAAAACAGTGTAGAACTTACATCATTCGTCAAAATGGCGTTGAATATGCAACAGCAAATTACAATTGCTGCATGGGCAATAACGTATGCTAATGATCGTGAGGCAGCAAGACGTGAGTTTAATGTAGCATTGCAGCTGTCTACTGTGGGGAAGTGGAGAAAACGACTGCTGGAAACGGGAAGGATGCAGAAAATCAAACCTCCTGGAAGGCCTCGCATTAGCACAGATGCAGAAACAACAAAGAGAATTGTGGAGGCGTTCGACGCTAGCCCACAAAAATCAACCCGCCAAGCTGCACGTGAGCTTCATGTCAGTCAATCGTAATTTGAAGGATTCCCTTTCCAATGATAACATCATATTTCCTTTAATAATAATAATATTTTCGTCACAAAATGTGATCAAACGATATTTCTGAATCACCCTGTAATTATTAAATAATAAAAATATGCTCATAATTTTGTGCTTGACTTTCTATCATTAAATGATACTGTTTTCCTTAATTTTAACAAGATTTCTTACAGTATTCTTATGTGGAACTAGAAAATTCTATATAAATTGCCCAACATACTTCCCTACAAGACTCAGTTCTCATATTAAGAAAAAAAAAAAAACGCTACTGGAGTGACATATCAGAGAATTAATTTAAAATTTGCACACTGACAACTTCTTGAATATTAAATTATATTTGAAGAGAAAAATTTTCGCCTAGACCGGGACTCGAACCCGGGACCCTTGGTTTTCCGGGCCAAGTGCTCTACCAACTGAGCTACCGAGGCGAGTTACGATCTAGACGCAAATTTTTCTCTTATGTACGTTGTAATTCTTGAATATTATTAATACATGCATTAATTTTTTTTTTTGCAAATGCCCCAGGTTGTCTTTCGACATTCCTGGTTTCTCTCCTGGCATGACGTTCTTGTAACCCACTTCT
Organism: Diploptera punctata; assembly: GCA_030220185.1. Taxonomy (NCBI): domain Eukaryota; kingdom Metazoa; phylum Arthropoda; class Insecta; order Blattodea; family Blaberidae; genus Diploptera; species Diploptera punctata. Next base: position 1,273,249 of record JASPKZ010008351.1, read on the forward strand.
GAGGTTGGGGCACCTGGAAGGCGGGGTTACGTTGCCCCAATGATATGATGGGTGATGATGATAGTAGTGTGCCAGGAGAGTCCCTAATCCTAAACTTAATCTAAGATGAATATGAATTATGATGATTGCGATGGCCATATTATTTCGGGGACCGTTTGGGCCTTAAAAGTTTTCCTGACATTTGTCTTACAGGTGAGGAAAAACCCCGATAAAAACCTCACCCAGAAAACTGCCCCGACCGGGGATCGAACCCGGGCCCGCTGCGTGACAAGGCAGCACGCTACCTCGAGACCACAGCGGTGGACACATGCATTAATATAAAAGACATGAATCAACATTCTAAAAGTTCATACAAATTAAACATTAAGTGTGTGCCCACATTAGGAAGAAATTGGTGATGAATGCATCAGCTTGTATGTGCATGGCACAAATCTCTGAAATTTTTGTGTCATATGAAATGCAATGAGTGATCAATGATTATATTTTCTACATTCTACTCTCTACGGTATTTATTTTAATACTTGTTCGGTTTTAAAATGCAATAAATGTTCAACATTCATTCAGTATTACAGACATTCTTGTTGAATATTTCAATTCAATGGCTTTGTTAATTCATCTGTTGCTTCTTCGAGTGGTCCGAAGTTCCTTCTCAATTTCAAATTGTCTCAGATCTGTCCTCTGCAAGAAGTCTTGTTTTTCCAAATACCTAGAAATTAAAAAAAAAAAAAGCAATGTTGAAGGATCCATTTTAAAAATGCTATAGAACTGCTGGATAGGTGGTTCCCTAGTGAAGCGAATATTCCTCAACTATGGACTAGAGGAACAGCATCAGCAGCAGTTTAAGTGAAATTTTATCAAATTATATTTGAAAAGAAAAATATACGCCTAGACTGGGGTTTGAACCCAGGACCTTTGACTTTCTATGTTAATGCTCTTCCATCTGAGCCACCTAGGCCTCCAATCTAAATGCGTATTTTTCTCTTACACATAGTTAATTCCCTAACCCCAAATGCTACGAGCCGTTGCTACAATTTTTGCAAATGGCGGCTTCTTTATTAAGAAGACTTTTTATTGGGAATTTAAACATTACTTATAAAGCCAGTAGTGCTTCTTTCAATGTTATTATTATTCGTTTTTAAACATCTTAATGATGGACAAATTATATTTGAAAAGAAAAATATACGCCTAGACTGGGGTTTGAACCCAGGACCTTTGACTTTCTATGTCAATGCTCTTCCATCTGAGCCACCTAGGCCTCCAATCTAAACGCGTATTTTTCTCTTACACATAGTTAATTCCCTAACCCCAAATCCTCACCTCATATTCTTCTTAGACCCATTTTGGGACCTTCTTCAGTTCCATCTTCAATATTTTCACGACCATTGTTATGTGATCTTGAAGGACTGTCTACTGCTCCCTCTGTTGGCAGACTGAAGAACCTCAAAAATCAAATCATTTTCCCCGGGAATTTCGAAGTTCATTAATTTCACCTTTCCATTTTTTAATGTAGATTTTTTCCCCCCAAACCGTGAGCTATTTGTGTTTTTCTATTTGTTTTATTAACTTTCTTTTGATTTGATGTTTTTCTGACCATGCATGGTCAGCTACTGCAGATTTTTCTACTTCCCCATTCTTGACATTCCTGATGTTCTTTCACTCTGGTTTCTAAATTTCTCTTTGCTTTCCCAATGTAAACTTCCTCGCATTCCCCGTATTTAATCTCATGCCCCAAATGGGAGTCAATGACCAATCACGTTTCAATGATTTTTTATTTACAACCAATCACAGTCGTGTTTCGCCTAGAATTTACCAACTAAAGTTTATCACAATAAAGAAAGCACCTCCTTTTTAACATTCTAAATAGGTCATAGCATTATTTTGCAGTGACTGACTCTCTAAGAAATACGGCTACCAGATTGTATATATAGTGCATGAATGTCAACATGTAGCGCATACGAGAAATAATATAAAAACATTTGAAACAATTGATTATACCACAAAAAAAAAAAAACACTGTTTGCACTTTCTTAAATTATTTTCCAGGAAATGACGCAGAAAAATATAATTGACATATTTACATCATAGGACATCAAAAATCAATTAATGCCTATAACGTTGGTTATAAATTTCTCCACTAAGGTGCATTCTTACAACATTGCGATCTTTTGGCAATAAATAATAGTATGATCTGGTTGCAGTGATCGAACAACAGAAGCAAATGAAGCGTACCAATCGTTTCTCATTTGTTTTCAAACATCGCCGTTTACATTAAATATATAAATATTTTAAAATAACTATAGTTAAATAATGATTTGTGAGTATACAGCCTAATTTTATTCGTTAAATAGTCCTAACAAATACCACTCTTGATTTCCAAATTATCTAGATAAATTCACTCCTCACTTCGTGAGTTTATCAATAATTTGGAAATCACTCATGGCATTACTTATGTTAAATTCCTGATTTGTTTTTTTCTTATATTTTCTCACTTTTGTTGGATCTAATTAATCTAAAGATTTTCATCAAAATTACTTTATGACGTGAGATATAAAAAACATTTTCTCCAACTCATTTATAAATTAAAATTTAAAAATAATCTAAAGATGCTGAAGTCATTTTTCAGTGCCAAACATATGTTGAAATTAATGTTTTTTTAACTTATGTGCTTCAATGGATGATATGCGTATATCTTAAATTTTATGCTTTCTTTTAGAAGTGTACAGTGAAAGCTCCCTTATTCTCAGGTTAAAAAACTGAGACAGTTCCTGTATTCGCTGTTAAAAATTTCTTTATTCATGGATCCAGTTGGTATATTAGAAGGATTAGTATCCTTTATTAACGCATTGGCAACCTTTTTACTGCAGGCACGTGCCAAGCCGGCTTTTACAGAGAGTGATTCAAACCAAATGGACAACTAATATCAAAGTAAAACAAACCTTATTGTCACTAAGCCTAAAGTTCATTGTTAACAGCCACCGCTGCAGTGTTTCACGTGCCGCTATGTCCATTGATAAATGCTTCCCTTGCCGCAATCAGTGTTTTATTGTTTCAACTTGTCATTCATTGCAATAATTTTGATTGAATAACACGTGTCTCTTCTGCTTTATTGCCAATTTATAATGTCAAGTAAAAGGAAAGAAAATTAGTTCCAAAGCAGAAAAAAGTAGTTTTGCCGCTTAAAGTAAAAATATAAATGCTTGACCGTTTACGCATTGGTGAGTCATTTGCTTCTATATCACGCTGTTTCAGTGTTAATGAATCAAGAAATCTGCAGACAAAATAAGGAATTCTATAGCAGAATTCACAGCTGAAAATCAATCTTAATTGAAGGATATTTTAAAAGTGGCAAAACAGAAAAAAATTCCTATGTTCTTTAAGCCCTTGCCTAAACTTGACAGTAATAATTAATAGAAATTGTTAAAAATCTCTCCTTAATTGACTTTATTTTGTAATCTTGGAATGTATCCCTTATATACCCATACAAATTACCATTCCATATTCGCAGAACATATCCCCCATGAATAAGTAGCTTTAACTGTACTTCAATTAATATATATTTAAAATTCATTGCAGAAATTTGTTTTTTGAAAACTCATCTCATAAATTTCGTGCTTTTCATGAAATCATGGTTTCGAATGACATCTTATCTTCACTCAAAAAACTCGGACTGATGAAAACTTCTGCTGTCAAACCTTCTTTCGTCATCATCTTCTATGCTGCCATCTATGGTTGAATTTATAAACTTCAAAATAAAATTTTGTTCGTTAGGAATATCAAAATTCATCGATCTATATTTATTTTTCTGAAGTATATCTTCTCCTAAACTGGATAAAAGGATAAATTATATTTGAAGAGAAAAATTTTCGCCTAGACCGAGACCCGAACCCTTGGCTTTCTGGGCCAAGTGCTCTACCAACTGAGCTACCGAGGCGAGTTGCGATCTAGATGCAAATTTTTCTCTTATATACATTGTAATTCCCTCGCGCCAAATGCTTGAAACCTTAGCTTCTATCTTTGCAAATGGCGGCTTCTTAGTTAAGAAGACATTTATTGGGAATTTAACACTACTTTATAAAGCCAGTAGGGCTTCTATTGACGATTTTATTATTAATTTAACACTTTGCACTGAAGGATAAATTATATTTGAAGAGAAAAATTTTCGCCTAGTCCGAGACCCGAACCCGGGACCCTTGGCTTTCCGGGCCAAGTGCTCTACCAACTGAGCTACCAACGCGAGTTGCGATCTAGACGCAAATTTTTCTCTTATATACATTGTAATTCCCTCGTGCCAAATGCTTGAAACCTTAGCTTCTATCTTTGCAAATGGCGGCTTCTTAGTTAAGACATTTATTGGGAATTTAACACTACTTTATAAAGCCAGTAGGGCTTCTATTGACGATATTATTATTAATTTAACACTTCTCACTGAAGGATAAATTATATTTGAAGAGAATAATTTTTTTTATATCAAAAATCTTACCCATCTTTTCCTCTGTTATGAAGTTGAATTTCTTCATCTAAACCTTCTTCCTGTTTGTAGCGATCCCAATCTAACTTGGATTTTTCCAGTGTTCCTAGTTTTGATTTTTTCCCTATCTGACCCAAAACTGAGGATAAGCCTTTTAAACCACCACCTCTTCCTCTCCCTCGACCCGCTCCTTGTGCCACTGCAGATGATGCAAAAGGGACTTTTGCTGATAATCTAGCTTCAGCAGAATCTGCATTTACCTCTGCTGTCACTCTGCAACAAAGAATAAAATTTATATAATAAATTGCAAAGATTGCAACAGGATATATATAGGAAAAACAAAAAGGAACTTGGAAACTCATAAAAAAAAGAACATTTCAGAAACATAAAGAATGGAGAAATTGAAAAATCAGCTATAGCAGCACATAGTTTATTAGAGCATCATAGAATTGAAAAAGAAGCAAAACTTTTGAAACATCTATCTAAACCTTTAGTTTTAACAGTTTGGGAAAAGATATATATTAAAAAAAAAAACCATACTAGAACCATGAATATTATATTAAATTAATGTTGGGAAGTAAACATTATGAGGTATAATCATTAAAATTCATCGGAGAACATATTGTTTAAACAACTCACCTCATAGGATTCATGCTTCCATGATATCGCGATTTCAAACATTGTCATGTTCATCTTCAGCCATAACTCCGACTGACGAAATTCTTCGGCCGTCAACTATTCTATTGTCGCCATCTTCATATCTACTCAAGTCTAGGGAAGAAAAGTTTACGACTTTGAAATTCAAGATGGCGTCAATATGAGCTGGCAACAATAGAAATAAGTTGACGGCCGACGTGCCCCGAAGATTTTTCCGTCAGTCCAAGAGTTATAGCTGAAAGCATGAACTATGGGACTATGTTTGAAATCCCGATATCATGGAAGCAGAAATCCTATGAGGTGAGTTGTGTAAACAATATGTTCTCCGATGAATTTTAATGATTATACCTCAGACTGTTTGACTTCCCAAAATTTTAATTTCATATAATTAAAGACTACCTCCAAGTTGGAAGAAAGAAAAGGTTTAAAAAGTTGAAATTCAAGGATGGAGGTTTCAAAATATGAATATGGCAACAATAGAATAGTTGACGGCCGAAGAATTTCGTCAGTCGGAGTTATGGCTGAAGATGAACATGACTATGTTTGAAATCGCGATATCATGGAAGCATGAATCCTATGAGGTGAGTTGTTTAAACAATATGTTCTCCGATGAATTCTAGAACCATGAACTTCGAGATTCCAGACGAACCGAGCTTGATTACAAAGTTCTTCAAAAATACAACAGATGGCAGTTTAGAAAATGATTCCTTCAAAATAACACCAGATGGCAGTTTAGAAAAAAATTCCTCCAAAAGAACACCAGATGGCAGTTTGGATAATTATCGGCAAAAGAAAAAATTGACAGTCATGAAAACAGCTGGGGATGGTGACAATGGTCGCTGATACTGAAGTGCTGTGTTTAAAAAAACATAGAAGTATGAGGTAAGAAGAATTCACGATTAATTTAATTCTTAAGAATAAAATTATATATATTTCCTTTAGAAATTGATTGAAATGGAATCTTGGAAACTTAATAATTGTTACCTTCCTCTTCTTCTTTCCAAGTATTAGGCCAAGGCCTGTTACGATCCTATAGAAAATTTTCCCTCTACCATTTCATAGGACCATTGTCAGTATTATATTCTTTACTGCTTATGCCATCTTCCTAATAAATAATAATAATAATAATAAGAGAACCCAGAACAGTTAAAAGATTAAAAGATGTTAGTTGATATGTATGATGGTAAAATTACCATATTTACGCGTGCATAGGAAGCACTTTTTTAAAAATTAAATGAATCGTGATTTCTTCTTACCTCATACTTCTATGTTTTTTTAAACACAGCACTGCAGTATCGGCAACCCATTGTCGTCATCGTCAGCTGTTTTCACGACTGTCAATTTTTTCTTTTTTTGCCAGTAATTATCTAAACTGCCATCTGGTGTTCTTTTGAAGGAATTACTCTCCAAACTGCCATCTGGTGTTCTTTTGAATGAATCATTTTCTAAACTGCTATCTGTTGTATTTTTTAAGAACTTTGTAATCAAGCTCGGTTTGTCCGGAATCTCGAAGTTCATGGTTCTAGTATGGTTTTTTTGAATATATATTTTTCCCCAAACTGTTAAATCCAAAGGTTTAGATAGATGTTTTAAAATTTTGCTTCTTTTTCAATCCTATGATGCTCTAATAAACTATGTGCTGCTATAGCTGATTTTTCAATTTCTCCATTCTTTATGTTTCTGAAGTGTTCTTTTTTACGAGTTTCCAAGTTCCTTTTTGTTTTTCCTATATATATCCTGTTGCAATCAATTTGATAAATTCCAGATTTTTTGTTGTCTGGGGTATTACATTTATTATTAGTTAACAGAAGATTACCCAGGCTGAATTTGTTAATTGGAGCTAATGTTATATTAAATTTTCTGAAAATTTTTTGAAACTTATTATGAACTTCAGGATGGTAAGTGAATTTCTTGAATTTTACATCTTTCTTGGAATCATGTTGTAAGGTGGTGTATTCCTGTAACCTTTTCTGTTGTTGGAATTTCTTTAATTTATTCTTTATTATGTCTTCATCAAAACCATTTATTTTAGCAACATGAACAATATGATTATATTCCTTGTCAAAATCTTCTACATTAAGTGGAATATTTAATAATCTGTGTAACAGACTATTGAAAATAATTAAATGAACCTCATAATGTTAAAAATTCCCAAATTTAATATATAAATAAAAAAAAAGACTATTGAAAATTGCATGTTTGTGTGACAAATGATTAAAACCTGAAGATTTTATGTAGTTGTCAGTATGTGTGTCTTTTCTGTAAATGTTAAATTCAATTTTTTGCTGTTGTTCATTTCTTATTAAGTATAAGTCTAAAAATGGGATCTTGTTATTTTGTTCAATTTCAATGGTGAATTTCACTCCTGATGTCTGCTGCCGAGACAGAATGATGCTTCTCTACTCTAAAAAGAATAAAAACATTTCTGAGGAAAAATTGTCACAAGACGGGCTATCTGCCCTGGCAATGCTTCCAATAGCGTGTGAATCCATAATGAAAATAAGTGACTTTAATATGAAAGTTCTCAACAAGTTCGTCAAACTTCTTTAAAATGCAGTACATTACTCTTCTTTTTCTTTTTTAAATATTGTGCACCACTCATCTTTTGAGTCACCAGCCTCTATTGCTCATTCCTTCAGAATTCACTAATAAATGGTAATACACAAAATTATAAAAGTATCATTACCTGACTTCCTCTCCTGCAAATTCATACACCTTAGTTATAGTAACTTTATTTTCCTTCTGAGCCGATTTCTGTGATTCACTTTTTAAAGCAGGCAATTCTTTAGTATTCCCATTTGTGATGGATGGTTTTGAATGATTCACAGAACTTCCAGTATCCTTCAGAAAATCTGCAACACATTATAATAATAAAAAATAATTAAGTACATACTACATAATCCCAAAACACTAAAAAAATGTGTCCTTTGTTGTTGAAGGAGTATATAAATTGACATGTAAGGACTGCAACAAATTTTATATAGGAAGAACAAACAGAAGTTTTAACTTAAGATTTAAAGAACATTTTCGAGACTTTATTCACGCAGAAGGAAAATCAAGCTATGCAAAACACGTTATCCATGAAGGACATCGCACAATGCACAGAGAAAATAATCCAGCAAAGATAAACGTACTCGAAGAGATGGAAATCATGAAAGCAACTCACAACAACGACAATCTGATAAACGAAAACGAACCCAATACATGTAACCCCCTCTACCAGATCTTCAGTGAAACACCAGTTTTGAATCCTGCTGATGATGTGACAAGTCCCGAAAGCACTATAGTTAAATAATTAATTAAGTTGAGGAGACGGACCTTTCAGGTGAATATTCCATAATTTTATATTTTAATTTTGAATAATACCTCAATGGAACACATCATGAATCTTATAAAAGTTTATTAACAATAAAAGTAGGCTAAGCACTTATAATAAATTTTAACAACACACCTACAGTACACATGCACTTAACACTTGAACTTCTTTCTATATTTATATATTAAATTTGGGAATTTTTAACATTATGAGGTTCAATTAATAATAATTAAATGAATCGTGATGTTTTCTTACCTCATACATCTATGTTGACGATGACGACAAAGTGTCGCCGATACTGCAGTGCTGTGTTAAAAGAAACATAGATGTATGAGGTAAGAAACATCACGATTCATTTAATTATTATTCTTTCTATATACAATATAATCTGGCCTGTTAATGTGTTGCATTATTAGAAAACAGACTAGTTTCTACACTGCTGCCATTTGTCCACCATGAGTAGTAGATTGCATGTTTTCATAAACCAAAACGGTAAAAAAAGTAGTTTACCTGACCACAAAGAATCAGCCTTCTTTTTCTGCTCTTCTTCAGTAAGAACTTCTTTCTCTTCAGATGGTTCCCTCTCTAATTCTGGTTCTTTAACTTCAGCTTTGTTTTTCCTGTGAATCATATATTGAAAGATAATAATAATAATAATAATAATGCTTTATTTATTCTGGCAGAGTTAAGGCCGTAAGGCCTTCTCTTCCACTCACCCAGCACAATTACAAATAAATATTTGACAAATATAGATATACACAGTTAAAGATACAATAAATGTAGCAATGTAAATTTCATGTACAAACAACATTTTATAGGATAATAACAATAATAATACTTACGATAATAATAATAATAATACAAATATGATAAATTATACGAGAAACACCAATTAATATATATACCTTACACTGGGTAATAATGAAGTCGAGGTTAGAGCAAATATAAATTTAGATATGAAATTAAGAAAATATAGAGATATTGCAAAATATCTGTTATTTAAATAAGACTCATAATTACATTAAATTATTAAATTAATATTGAGAAGCTAAAGCTATTACTATGATAGAAATAAGTAAATTAATGAACACAATTAAATTATTGTAAATCAATGGTAAAGAGAAAAATTTTTGCCTGAACCGGGAATCGAACCCTGAACCTTTAGCTTTCTGTGCTAATGCTCTGTCCACTGAGCTAATTCAGGCTTCATTCCCATCCAAGCAGATTTCTGCCCGAACCTTTAGCTTTCCGTGCTAATGCTCTGTCCATTGAGCTAATTCAGGCTTCAGCATATTTCTGCTTGGATGGGAATGAAGCCTGAATTAGCTCAGTGGACAGAGCATTAGCACGGAAAGCTAAAGGTTCAGGGTTCGATTCCTGGTTCAGGCAAACATTTTTCTCTATACCATTGATTTACAATAATTTAATTGTGTTCATTAATTTACTTATTTCTATCATAGTTTCGGCTTGGATGGAAATGAAGCCTGAATTAGCTCAGTGGACAGAGCATTAGCACAGAAAGCTAAAGGTTCGGGGTTCGATTCCCAGTTCAGACAAAAATTTTTCTCTTTACCATTGATTTATCATAATTACATTGTTTACACATGTTAATTAAAGTGATAAAAACAGGGAGGGAAGAAAAGTTATAAAACACTTAAGAAGGCAGTGTTGTTTATTTTAAAGTAAGTAACTTTCAAAAAAAAAATTGAATACAGAGAATGAAAGAAAACAAAACATATCAAATTGTGACTACACTCAATGGCAGTTTTCTGCACTTTATTGAATATTTAAAATGTAGCACGAACTCTTGTCCATCCTTTTTTTTTCTTATTTACAGATATAAAGTAAATTATTCCATTCTATCTAAATTATTTAATATAAGCTTATAACCATGAGGCAGTGCAAATGCTCATAGATATATCAAAATGATCAGGAAATCATTTGCAGCAAAATAGGCATATAAATAAGTTGATAATCATACGATAGTTTGATATAAAGTTTAATAAATTACTAATAGCGTGGAGGTGTAAGAAGGTTAAAAACCCGGCCATACCAACAGTTTTTCCTCTGACTTGTAAATAATACAATGGGAATGAGATTCTGCAGTTTTCCTTTCAAATATAGCATTACAAGAGAGCTCCATTGTAAAATTAATCTAACAAAAGCCTAATCTTAAACTTAGCACAATAAACTCTCACACAGTCTAGTACAAAAGACAGGTTTTCCCATCTTGAGGCATGCAGGTGCGTCCCTAAAGCAATTAAACGAAGTATGTTAGCTCAGCAGATGAAGGTCTTTGTCGGTAATGCGGGCCATACAGACTAAGAACAGTCATTAAAAGCCTAGTTAGAAAATTATTTTTGCAACCTAAGAAAAAGAAAAAGAGACATGGACGATCCGTGTAAGATGGGCTATATGACCCCCTCCCCCAAATTGCAAAGAGAACCAATCAGAAAATTTGTAATATTTTAACTATGTCAATAAACCTAAAGCACATGAGGGCATAACCGAAAAAGACCCCAAAGAAACTAAATAAGTTACTCTTGGCCAATATCGGATATTTACTTGTATGCCTGCCACCGAACACAGCACATCTCTGATGCCGTAAAAACACTAGTCTTCAAGATTCTCATACGGGCACATTGTGTCGCTTGCCTAAATTAGTTAAAGTTATAATTATTCCCACATCCTGCTTTCGGCATTCAAAAAAGCAGTCGGAATACCAACTAAATGTATCTAGCAGTGACAATAAATTCAAACATTGTGTTAATACTACAGAAGCCTCCTAGTGATTATATTGCTTTAATATTCCTCTCGTATACCTAGAAAGAGATCAGCTCTACCTCACCGAACACTGAACCAGCTAGTTCTGTGCCCTAAACTGTCCAGACATCCATATCCCTGGACACTTACCAAACAAACCTAACCAAGAGTTATTTTTGTCCCAAAAATGGTAGGCCTATGTCATTGTTTAAATAAAGTACTATATTTAAATACCTATATTCCATAATTTAAAAAAATAATAACAATAATAATATTATTGTGGAAATTAAAAAAAATAGCAGCAGGAAGAATTTATAAAACCATAATTAAATCTGTTGTTTATGGAAGTGAAACTGGGTCTCTATCTGAATGAGTTTGCAATGTTAAATATATGGGGAAAGAAAATTTATGGTCCTGTTTGTGACCAGGGGACATGGAAAGTCAAAACAAATGCAGAATGATAACTGTTATACAAATATTATGACATTGTTACTGATATCAAACTCAAAAGATAATCCCAAATTTGCAAAATATACTCTGTTTCCAACTACTATTATTATTTTGAAGGAAAGAAATCAACCGAGCCAATCATCCCAGACAATACGACAGCAACAGCAGCAAGGAATCAGAGGGAAAAACTTCAACCAGGGCATTTTTACCATTCATTAAGAATGTAACGGACCGTAATGGAAAACTACTAAGGAAAGAAGACATAAAGACAGTATACAGGCCTACCAAGAAAATCAAGAATATTCTCAGACCTATAAAGGATCAACTCCATCCTCATTAGACAGCAGGCATGTACAGGATACCATGCAGTTGTGGAAAAGTGTATATAGGCACCACTAAATGAAGCATCGCAACCAGACTTAAGGAGCATGAAAAATACAGTCGTCTTAAACAAATGGATAAGTTGGCAGTAGCAGAACACTCTTTACTTGATGGCCACAGAGTACAATACCAGAATACTGACATATTATCTTACTGCACACACTATTTTACCCGTCTACAACGAGAAGCCATCGAAATATTCAAACATAAAAACAGTTTCAATAGAAAAGAAGAATCATTAAAAGTATGGATACCGGTTCTAAAAAACGCAAAATGTAAACCTCTACAAGTACAGTCGACTAGACTATCAAACAGCAATCTCATTGAAGCAATGGAAGTCCCTACCGCTGACCAATCAGAAGGCAGATATAACGTACAGTCGACTAGACCATCAAACAGCAATCTCATTGAATCAATGGAAGTCCCTAACGCTGACCAATCAGAAGGCAGATATAACTTACGTACACATTGCGGTTAACGTATAAATAGGACAGACAGTGGACAGAAATGCCAGTCTCAAGACAACCCTTGAGGATGCCAGACGCAGTATTTGGCGAAACGTCGGGGAACTACAAGCCTCACGACCATGGCCTACAGCCCGAAAATCTTCATCAAGATTATCATATTATTATTTTGTTAATTGCTTTGGTCTCCTAAATATGAATATTTAGTTAATTATCAAATTTTATTGGATATGGGCCAATATGAATATTTTCTAGAATATATGTAGATCCATTTTAATATATTTTGTCTTATTTTTCACTTACAGTTAATTATGCAATTTTTCTACTGTTTCTATAGTAGTAAACATTTTTTTTTTGGAAATATGCAAGGTTTCTTGATTTAATATGTATATTGTTTGCACATGCACATAGTCAGTTAGGTTTCATAGAGAATATTACCCTCAACTTTAGTTCTTTTAAAACTTTTTCCAAGGCTTAAATTAAATAATATTGCAGACAGACCATCTTCCTGTCTTACTCCTTTTGTCATATCAATTACTTTTTTTTACCATTCCTCCAACTATTACTTTTGCATTACTATTTTTTAAAATATATTTACCAATTTGACAAGTTTATTGAGCATACCACAGTCTTCCACAGAATTCAAGAGTTGTATCCTGTTGATAATGTTGGAATGCTATTTCAATCTAATAAAATGTTAGAGACTATTTAACTCATGCCCCAAATGGGAGCCAATGACCAATCACATTTCAATGATTTTTTTATTTACAACCAATCACAGCCGTGTTTCGCCTAAAATTTACCAACTAAAGTTTATCATAATAAAGAAAGCACCTCCTTTTTAACATTCTGAATAGGTCATAGCATTATTTTGCAGTGACTGACCCTCCAAGAAATACGGCTACCAGATTGTATATATAATGCATGAATGTCAGCAGAAAGCGCAGATAGATAATATAAAAACATTTGTAACAATTGATTATACCAAAAAAAAAAGAAAGAAAGAAAGATCGGGGAACTACAAGCCTCACGACCACGGCCTACAGCCCGAAAATCTTCATCAAGATCATCATAGCAACTCCGGCCGTGAAAGTCTACGTGAATACAAAAGAATCCACTGTTTGCATTTTCTTAAATGAATTATTTTCCAGGAAATGACGTTGCAGAAAAATATAATTGACATATTTACATAATAGGACATCAAATTAATTAATACCTATAACGTTGGTTATAAATTTCTCCACTAGGGTGCATTCTTACAACATTGTGATCCTTTGGCAATAAATAATATTATGATCTGGTTGCAGTGATGAACAAAAGAAGCTAATGAAGCGTAACAATTGTTTCTCATTTGTTTTCAAACATCGCCATTTACATTAAATATTTAAAAATAACTATAGTTAAATAATGATTTGTGAGTAAACAGCCTAATTTTATTCGTTAAATAGTCCACTACTTATGAAAATGTTATAAATAGGGCTGAAAAAAGTATGGGTTACAGGCTACGCAGCATCATAGTTAGACCTCTGTGTTTACAAACTGCACTTTGACACGCACTACTCGGGACAGACTTCTAGTACAGTCCGCTTTTTGTAAGAATGGACTCATCTTTGCACAATTTTTGTTTGGGCATTCTGATACAACCACACGTCATGTAAACAGGTCTATTACTGAACAGAGTCGAACATACACACCCTCTGCTCCGAGCAGGCAGTGGAGATGCTTGACAAAGACACGCATTTTGTAAACAATGTGTATAGAAATTAGTTACTATCCTGATACCAATATTTTTTTCAGCCCTAGTTATAAACAATTTTGAAAAGAGCAACATATAACATTATAAGTTTCAAAAAATTTTCAGAAAATTTAATATAACATTGGCTCCAATTAACAAATTCAGCCTGGGTAATCTTCTGTTAACTAATAATAAATGTAATACCCCAGACAACAAAAAATCTGGAATTTATCAAATTGATTGCAAAGATTGCAACAGGATATATATAGGAAAAACAAAAAGGAACTTGGAAACTCGTAAAAAAGAACACTGCAGAAACATAAAGAATGGAGAAATTGAAAAATCAGCTATAGCAGCACATAGTTTATTAGAGCATCATAGAATTGAAAAAGAAGCAAAACTTTTGAAACATCTATCCAAACTTATTAAGGTAGAATATTGTTCTTCTTATTTGATTATAAACTAGTTTCGGAACATAGTTTCTGTTCCATCCTCAGTAACATCACGACCGTTGTTCTGTCGTCTTGAAGAGTTGTCCTTCTCTCCTTCCATTGGCTGACTGAAAAACCTCGAAACCAGGTCATTCTCACCGGGAATTTCAAAGTTCATTAATTTCTTCTTTTCGCTCTTTTGAATGTAGATCTTTTCCCAAACAGTAAGTTCTTTAGGTTTTTCTATTTGTTTTAATAATTTTGCTTCTTTCTCGATAAGATGTTTTTCAGACCATGCATGGGCAGCCACTGCAGATTTTTCTACTTCCCCTTTCTTGACATTCCTGAGATGTTCTTTAACTCTAGTTTTCAAATTTCTTTTAGTTTTTCCTATGTAGAATTTCTCACATTCTTCACATTTAATTTGATAAATCCCTGATTTGTTTTCTATCCAAACCTTTGGATTTAACAGTTTGGGAAAATATATATATATATTTAAAAAAACCATACTAGAATCATGAACTTTGAGATTCCAGACGAACCGAGCTTGATTACAAAGTTTTTCAAAAATACAACAGATTGCAGTTTAGAAAATGATTAATTCAAAAGAACACCAGATGGCAGTTTGGATAATTACCGGCAAAAGAAAAAATTGACAGTCGTCAAAACAGTTGACGTGGTGACAATGGATCGCTGATACTGCAGTGCTGTGTTTAAAAGAACATAGAAGTATGAGGTAAGAAGAAATCACGATTCATTTAATTCTTATGAATTGAACCCCATAATGTTAAAAATTCCCAAATTTGATATATAAATATAACATTAGTTTTGTTAAAAGCTGATTAATATGATCAGAGACCACTAACACCTTTCCACTATTCTTGTTTGCACTGGGTAGGATCAAATACCTCTCATGTACAAGATGGACTTGTTATCTTAAGACTACCATGACTTATGACACAAAAGAACCTTAGGCCTAAAATAAGAGGCATCTGAGCAAAATTTGTTGGCCCTTCCACACCCAGCTTTGAAATGTGATACTAATGACCTTATCTACTGCATATTTGGTCTCCCTGCCGTTATAGCTGGTTTTCTCAACATGGAGCCGCTCTCCAAATTTCTCACAATACTAGATGGAATCAGTCCCACACTAGTGAAAATTCCAGAAGAAAATTTCTTCCCGCATTGGGACTCGAACCAGCGCAAGCCATATAGCTCTGCACCAAGTTATCATGATTTAAACCTTTAATTTTAGGAAGTTATATTTTGAGGTTATTTTAATTATATTATTTTTGGTCTGGACATCTTACCTCAATATTAATGGAGGGTGACCTTGTTTGGAGGTTCTTTGGCCAACCACAGGATGGAGCTGACATCGACATCCAGGTGGTGCAACATAATGCAACATAAATAAAACCAGTCTGGGAAAGCTGACGATAAAACAGAATTGTTTTGAAACATGTCCAAGAACAAATCAACATTAATATTGAGGTAAGATGTCCAGACCAAAAATAATATAATGATTTAAACCGTTTGGCTACGGTGCAGGACCTCCTCCCACTATGGTTAATATGTAATTGATATACTGGTAGCATCAATTAAAAATGTTATTTTAGAAGCTATATTAATATACGTCCACCGCTGTGGTCTTGAGGTAGCGTGCTGCCTTGTCACGAAGCAGGCCCCTGGGTTCGATTCCTGGTAGGGACAGGCTCCTGGGAGAGGTTTTCTTGGGGTTTCTCCTCACCTATAAGACAAATGTCAGGAAGCTTAGGGCTCAACGGTCCCCGAAAATCATCCGGCCATCATCATCATCCTTCACCGGTGTGGAAAGCAATGGGAAGCTACCACACCTATAATTCCCTAGTAAAGCTGCAAAGCATAGCATGAAAATGCTATGATTGCAGTGAAAGACCTGCCCTCGGGCAGAATTACTATGGATGGATATTACTATACCTGCAACTTTTCATTTTCTTCTTCTTCTTGCCACGAGAGGTTTTATGTTTTCTTTTTCCTTTTTCTTCAATATCAGCATCACTATCTGCTTGATCATTTTCTTCTTCTCCCTCAGATTCTTCTTCTGATGGTGGATTGCTCTCGGCTCCTTAAAATTAAAACAATTTAAATTATAAATAAGTCCATGGCATGATATTCTTCAATATAAGAATCATAAAATTGAAAAAGAAGCCCTACTTTTAAAATATTTGGAAAAACCTTTAGAATTGACAATTTGGGAGAAGATATATATTCAGAAGAACAAATTTAGATCCATGAATTTTGAGATTCCTGATGAACATGACCTTAACTCAAAGTTCATCAAATCAACACCAGATGGCAACGTTATTGATGGAGATTCCAACGAAAATCCGGTAGTCATAATGTCGGTTGAAAATGAGAGAGATCCTTCTCTCAAAAACTAGTTCCCGCGTTTGAAGAAACATAAAATATGAGGCAAGATGTTAAAAAATGACTCATTCATTTACGAATTAAGAACCTCATAATGTTATTTCCCATAATTAACTATGAAGTCACTAAATATTAACCTTTGGCTAAATCATTGAATTTCTTTAGACATATGAGGATTCTCTGACCCCCATATTCTCAAGTTATGTTTATTAGCTTTTCCAGAAATATGATTCATAACTAAAACAGATCCATGAAATATACTTGGGGTCTGCCTCAATGTGATTAAGCATTTCTATAGTAAACAATTTTCGAGTGGTTTGTCATTTTTGGCAAAAATTTCTGCACTAACCATAATTTATATGGTAGAGACATAGGGATTTATGAAGAACTTTACGGACTGTCGATCGTGGAATGTTGAGTTGATGACTGACAATATGAATCAATTTCCTAAGGCTTCTTGCAAATGCCTTGTGCAGATCTTCAACATGTTCATTTGAAATGGAAGGTCTGCCACTGCTCTTGTACTTAAAAACAGTTCCTGTCTCTTTAAGTTTATTCATCCATTGGTAAGTGCTCTTTTGTGTTGGAGGTTCTCACTGGAACACTGTTCTGAATTTTTGCTGCACTTGTGTTACAAGTCTGCACTCTGCTAGCCATAAACAACATAACTTTTTCCTGCAGATATGCCATTTTCTGTTAATTGAGCTCACTAGTGCATTTACACACTCAAACTCCAAACTACTGCAACACTGCTAAATTAATGAGTAATTTTTTAATATCTTACTGGCCGCAGTGGACTAGTGGTTATGCTCCTTGCCTCTGGTCCTGAGGGTCGCGGCTTCAAACCCGGCCGGGGTCAATGGATTTTTTAGGATGGAAAAATCCAAGGAGCAAGTCCTCCGGGAGGGACTTTAAGCCATGGGTCCCGAGTCTGAAGATTTTCAGGCTCGTAAAAAATCCTTAAGCCTGAATGAAAAGGCATCTAAGCAAAATTTACCGAATTTTCCCGTCCTAGAAATACCTTGGTTTCCTAGATGTCAGTATGAGGTGGAACGCTGACCACGGACCACTCAAAATGACATCTGTATGAAAACAAGTGTAACTAAATTAGTACGGTTCAAATTCTTCCCTGTAGGGGGAGAGCGCCTAAATCTCTGGAAAGGGAAAACATAGGCTTACAATACAATACAAAAATACCTCATATTTTATGTTTCTTCAAACACGGGAACTAGTTTTCGAGAGAAGGATATCTCTCATTTTCAACTGACATTATGACTACCGGATTTTCGTTGGAATCTCCATCAATAACGTTGCCATCTGGTGTTGATTTGATGAACTTTGAGATGAGGTCACGTTCATCAGGAATCTCAAAATTCATGGATCTAAATTTGTTCTTCTGAATATATATCTTCTCCCAAATTGTCAATTCTAAAGGTTTTTCCAAATGTTTTAAAAGTAGGGCTTCTTTTTCAATTTTATGATTCTCCAATAAACTATGTGCTGCAATAACTGATTTTTCAATTTCACCATTTTTAATATTTCTGAAGTGTTCTTTAGTGCAAGTGTCCAAATTTCTTTTTGTTTTTCCTACGTATACTTTATTGCAGTCCTTACAATTAATTTGATAAATTCCAGATTTTTTGCTCTCTGGGGTGTTCAATTTCTTATTAGTTATTAACAGATTACCAATCCGGTAGTCATAATGTCGGTTGAAAATGAGACAGATCCTTCTCTCTAAAACTAGTTCCCGTGTTTCAAGAAACATAAAATATGAGGAAAGATGTTAAAAAAATGACTCATTAATTTACGAATTATGAACCTTATAACGTTATTTCCCATATTTAACTACTGCAACACTGCTGAACTTCGACCATTGTAGTTAGATTTCATTAATAGTGAGGAGATAATATAGTGTACTTTTAATTTATAGAGACACGAAGCTGTATAAATAATTTGTGAATATGATGCAATACTCAACTAGCCTTAGATTGGTAGCACGAGATGTAATAGAAGATAATGAGAAGAATTACAATAATCTGTAATCTGTGGCCCATTCTAACATACCGTATCTAGATACCTGCACTAGAAATCAACACTTCAAACATATTGTGTCAGTGGTATACGGTTTCATCTTCATGTAGTTTTTGTATAAATAATCACACACCTAGGTCGTGTATATTCTCACAACAACTTTATTTACCTCTACAAATTATCAATTAAAGATCACTCACAATTTACTTTAACAATTATTTTGGTTTTAATGTTTATCTTACACGCAATTATTTCACAATCCTTGTTGTGTCCACTCACTGCAGCTCTCTCTTGCTCTTTTTACTATACCGCTGCCAAAACATAACTAACTTCCTGCTTTCGCCACAGATATTTATGGCAGAGCAGGGAAACTTCCAGACCCAAGGTAGAGTCCACATGAAAACCTCTCGCCACTGATCTTTCCCAAAAGGGGAAGGAGATGTTTGGAATGACAGCTCAGACATTTTGATGATCTGCGCAGGTCTAAAGATTCTTAAAATATTTTTTTTACAATTGTTAGCACTTATTTATGCATGCGAAATTTCTCAATAAATTCTTCTAAGTTCTACATAATCATAGTGCACATCCTCATCAACAGATGGCTGTCCGGTATGACCAACCTTCAAATAACTCTGTGGAAGGGGCAGCTTTCTTTCATACAATATATACCTCTAAAAGCATCAAAATTTGGTATTAAAACCTATGAATTATGCAAATCCAGTACTGGCTATTTATGGTCTTTTCTTGTGTATATAGGGAAAAACACAGTTATCCATTCAGGTCTTATTTCCCATGAAGCCCCTAAAACCATGGCTATACTACTAAAATTGGTTGAGCCTTTGATAGGTAGAGGTCATACATTATGGATGGATAAGTTTTATAACAGTCCTGAGTTAGCTCATCAACTAAAAGTTATGCATTCTACAGATTGTGTGGGTACCCTAAAACTAACGAGGAAAAAAGTCCCAAAAGAAGTAAAAAACGCAAAACTAAAAAAAGGGAAAGTTATTGCAAGACGTGCAGGTCCTGTCACTGTCCTCAAGTGGCATGATAAGATAAACGTCTCTATGATTTCGACTTACCACAATGCTGACACATCTATAGGCAATAAAAGAGGCAAAAATATAGAGAAGCCTGTGTGTGTTGTGGCCAACAACAAGTGGATGGGGGAAATAGACCTAAAAGATCAGCTGCTACAAATGTATCTTGTTGAAAGGAAACGCCAGACAAAATGGCAGATTAAACTTTCAAGAGGCTCCAGAACTGTTCTGTACTAAATTCTCTTATAATATACAGACAAGTAACTGGAAAGAAAATAGAGCATCTTTCATTCAGGATCCAGTTAGTTGAGTATGAAGTACGGACGTTCTGGTGACCATTTAGTGAGAGGAAGACGTGCATCTGATAACACACTACTAAGACTGAGGGAGAGACACTTCATCAGAAAAATTACTCCTAAAAGTAATAAATCAAAACTCAAAGGAGGCGTGTTGTTTGTACTAAACATGGGAGAAGAAAGACATCTGTTTATTGTTGTCAGGAATGTGATGTAGGTCTGTATATTGAAGAGTGTTTCGAGCTGTATAACACCAAGCTCAACTACTATGGTATTGTAATTTTTTATTTCTAAAATTAGTAGTACTAAAATAAGAGAAAATTATTTTATGGTCTATGTAGTTGTAAATAACTGCTGTAGAATTTTATACGAATCCAAGCAATAATTCAGATTCTAAGTATAAACATTGCTAGTGCTTCGACACAAGATTGAGCTTGAGTTCACTATTCTAAATATTCATTCTGATTTTGGTTATGTCAGTTGCTTTTGTATATACAAGTTACAGATGAATCAGCACTATGCCACACAATATATTTAGTGTCTCACAGAAAGAAACAGGGACGTCCAATGTGAGCAAATCAAATTATTTAGTAAAAATGTATATCTTCTTCTTCTTCCTTCCAAGTATTAGGCCAAGGCCTGTTACGATCCTATAGAAAATTTTCCCTCCAGCATTTCATAGGACGGCCCAGTGATCTTAGTCCTCTTGGTATATAATTATAAACAGCTTTGGGGATCCGATTTGAACTCATTTTTTCAAGATGGTGTTTCCAATTTAGTTGGTACTGTTTAATATATTCCAAAATTGGCGTAGTCTTCAATTCTTTTAAGATATCGGTGTTCCTTTTCCGATCCCATCTGGTGTAACCCGCTGTTCTGCGCATGAATCTCATTTCACAAGCCGTTATTCTGCTTTCATGTTGTTTTTTTAGTGTCCATGCTTCACTACCATAGGTCAACAATTTCCTGATACATTCACACAGAAAATGTATATCATGAGAGAGAAAATCAGATTTCAAATTTTTTTTAAATAGTTTATAAAGGCTACTGAACTCCATACGGTATGTATTGAATTTCGCATTCATTTCTGAGCTAACAAGTAAAAATTTTGTTCAAATCCATCGATATTTAAAAAAGTTATGATCGTTTATATAAATCAGTGTTTTAGGAATACTAAAATGTTAAAATGGCCTCCGTCCACGCAGTAGGAAAGCAAGTAAAAGGGTGCATCACTGACAGGTTAAATATCTAAGATAATATAAGATGCAGAAAGTCTTTTTACATATGTGTTTCACTTGTGTTTGCCAGGTTAAATTCGCATCTAGATATAATCCAAGAACTGAAGAAAAATAAGGGATAATTATATTATTTATAGAAATGCTTGGAAGTGTAGATATGTCAAAGGTTGTAAGCAGTCTTTGTTGTCCCATTAGAATTACTTGTGATTTGTTAGGATTTAGATTTAGACCGATACTCGAAGACCAGTTAAAGATGGATAAGAGATTGTCATTCATTTTCGTCAAGCTGTTATAGATGAATGAGGTGAATGTAGGTAAATTTGGAGATCATCAGCATAGAGGTGATAATGGCAGTGCTTTAGTACAGTTGGTAAGTCATTTATGTAGATAATAAAGAGAATTATTCCAAATTAGTTTTTAGTTTATTGGATAACCTGGCACCCCATATGGACAAGTTGGCTACCCGTTTGAACAATGATTACCGATAATGCATGTTCTCCAATGTAAATATAGAGGTTTTAGGTTAGAATTACTTCAACTTCTCATTCAATTCCAAAGTATTTTCGCATTTTTTAAAATCAATATAATATTTCCATCGGGTAATTATTCACATACTGCAATAATTAGTGCGGTTTCTTTTTTCAATTTATGTCGGTGGTCTCTTGGCATGGAATCCCTCATTGCTTTATTAAATCGGAATATGGATCTATGGTAAACAAATACATACCTGATGGCACATAATCTGCATCACTCTCATCTGAATCTGAAAGCAGTTCTCTCTCATCCATTGTCCTTGAAGATCTAGAATATTTATATTAAATTAATCGATAACAAATATTGTTAGCGTTAATATATCTAAAAAAATTAATAGTAATGACTAATTCCAGATGCACAAGGTGGTTTAAAACTAAATCTAAAAATGGGTATAAAACGTGTATGTTGGTATTCTTGTTTTCTAGATCTTTGAGTTGGAAATGAATCCCATTTCACAATCAAATAACGCGCAATACGTTAATTATTCAACCGTATTTATTTGGAATCATGTGAATAAACTTTAATACCATTTTTCTTTACTGACTTACCTGCTACTTTGATGGAATGTCACTACGCCGTCGCCAATATCGAACTCTCGGGTTTTCTGATACTGCCTCGTGCGCCGAGTCTCATTTCAATTGTTTTGTAGCAGAAGCTCTTCTGGAGTGTGTTGCTACTAAAAGAAAATGTTTTATTTATTGTTGTTATGGTGACAGTGATTAATTCGGATTGTTGTTAGAATGGTTCTTTTTCTCAAAAGGTAAGTAATAATTTTGTGATTATAAGTTATCATCTTACCGCTCTTTGCAATTACTAAAACATTAGTACACCCCTTAAAAGGTCAGTGAACACATTGCATTTTATGTTATACGGTAACATTAAATTTTCGCGTTGATACATATGTGTAGTAATGTTGTATAATTCTAATCGGTTAACGAGAGTTGAAATGTTAACACAAATAGCATTTTATATGATAAATTCTGTTACAGCAGATCTCTTCAGTCATATCCCTTGATTTATTACAATGGAATCTTCGGAACGAAACGTCAACGAAACATAAATGCTACAGATGTGGAGTAAATATTTCTGGATTGGAATTGCACCCCTTCCAGAATGTCCATGTCCTATGCAGCAAAAGAATTCCAAACATCAGAATTGGATACAGTTGCAAATGTGATTAGTCTGACTCCCACAGATCCCCTTAATACTTTTGCAGGTGTGTATATTTTTACAAAATGTATTGTATGTTGTGAATTTTAAGACAAATGACGCTAAAATGTACATTCAGACGATAAAAAAATGTTACTATAGACTTTTGAAAAGTTTCAAGAACTTTGGGATTTATGCCAGGTATCGGTGGTCTATTTCAAAAGTATTTTGAACTTCAAAAATAATACAAACTTCAGGAAATACAGTACTTTAAGTTACCTGATATTTTTTCAAAGTCCTATAGAACAACAGTGTGCATGTGCCAGAGTTTATAGAGCTAGCGATAACACACCATTGAATGACATATCAATTATCTTCCTTGCCACATATCGATTATTATCGTTATCGTACTAAAGTTTATATAGCTTACACTAGGTGCAGCACATAGCTGTGAAATTGGAATGACAAATCTTTACAATAAATCCCCAAATCTATGTTAAATAAATATATTACTAATATTAAAATTACCAAACGTTTATTAAAAATGGGTGTAAACTTACTTATCACTTCCTAACCCGTTCCAACTAACGATAACTCATACCAGCGATCGGAAAAATTATAGACTAAGTAATATATTCTATGGAGAAAAATAGCAGTCAGCATAACAAAACAGTCATAATGTTGTGATTTGCATATTTTAAAAATAGGCCTACTTAAAAATGATCAAATGTTATAAAAATTGTTTGAAAAAGTTTAAATTATTAAAAAATGTCAGTAAATATGGAAGAAGAGCTATAGTTTACAATAATAAACTGAAAATCAAGGATAAATTTTTCTACTATTAGGCCCTAACTTCATTTTGGGATTCTAGTGCTGATGACAGACTGCTGTAGTTGGAAGAAAAATAAAAAAAGGCACAAATTATTGCAGCAATATGTGAAAACTATCTGAAGGGTATGATGAAAGTTAAAAATTAAATTGTACCTGTTGGTAGGTGCCATCATCCTCAACTTGTTATATTGCATATAAAATTAACTGGAGCGCTTTCGGAAGTTACCTTCCATCTTCTGCGGGTTGAGTTTCCGTTATTTAATTTAATTTTTAACTTTCATCATATGACTTCACCTCAACGGAATTTAATATGAATTTTACTAGTATTGATCTGAAGGATATACGCCTATATGTGTTGTGTGGTGGTGTTGTCTGAAGAAAGTATGGAAAATACCTGCAAATTGAATGAATAGTTCAGATAGAAATAACCTTGGAAAAAAATATTTTCAGTACTTATTGAAAAAAGCTATAAATTATCGATAGAACAGGATTGTCAGCTTATAGGAATTTGCAAACCTAAAAGAATACCCTCATCATTCTTAAACTAAAAACCTAATGAAATAACTCACCCTAACTTTATACTTGTCCTTTTTGTTTAGCATATGTTATTGTTAAGTGCTGTTACGAATTGCAAAATGCATGGAAAAAATTGTGCGACGTCGGTAGATGAATAAACATTTTTGGCAAACATGGTGATAAGATATAACTGAAATTAATCAAGAAGTCTATTGATTCTTCTTCTTCTTCCAGCTCTACAGCCCTTTATGAGCCCTGGCTGCTGTTAGGACATTCCTCTGCGCATTCCTGCCCAATGCCCTCCTTCTCCATCCCTGGACCCCGAGCTTTCAGAGGTCCTCCTTTATTCCATCCATCCATCTCAGCTTCGGTCTTCCTCTTCTTCTTCCTCCATCTGGTGTTAGTAGTGTAAGCTTTCTAGTAGTATTCTCCTCCTCCATTCTCATTATGATCCACCCATCTCAGTCTGCCAATTTTAATAACATTTACAATATCTGGGTCTGAATATAAATTGTAGATTTCATTGTTATATCTTATCCGCTATACTCTACGATCATTTATAGGTCCCAGGATCTTTCTCAGGATTTTCCTTTCAAAGATTCTCAATCTTTCTCCATTCTCTCTGTTAAGTGTCCAGCATTTACTGCCATAAGTAGCATCTGGTCTCAGTATGGTTTTATAAATTTTTAATTTTGCATCCAGACTTAGAATGTGTGATTTGAATTGGTCCTTAAGTGCATAATAACATCTGTTGGCTTGGAGAACCCTGCTCCTTATTTCCTTGTTAATATTATTGTCTTCAGTGATTATAGTGCACAGATATTTAAATTCATGTAGGCCTACAATTTGAAATTTATATTTGCCCATTTCTAGTGGGTCTTTAGCTACAGGCCTAATATTGGAGATCTGCATAAATTTTGTTTTTTTTTTTATTAATTTTGAGTCCCATAGATTCTGCTGCTATGGATATGGCATTAAAAGGTTCCGTTGTAGATTTCATGGTCCCGCCAATAATAACTATATCACCACCATATGCCATGATCTGGATGGATTTACTATATATTGTACCACTGATATTAACTTTGGCATCTCTCAGTACCTTCTCAAGCGCAATGTTGAACAGCATGCATGATAAGCTATCTCCTTGTCTCAGGCCTGTTTGTGTCTGAAATGGTTTGGATAGTTCATTCTGGATTCTAACCATACTTCTAGTTATTGTCATTGTCATATTTATTAATCTAACCAGTTTTTTGGATATGCCAAATTCAGTCAATCCTGGATCACTGCTCCCATCCTAAAAATGTCGTATGCAGATTTGAAATCAATGAAGAGGTGAAATGTACTTAAGTTATATTGCATTGTTTTCTCCAATATACGACGAACTGAGTGTATTTGATCAGTTGTAGATTTGTACCCTCTGAACCCCCATTGGTACTGTCCTATAATTTTATTCCATATAGGGCTTCAGCCTTTCACATAAAATATTTTATAGGTTGTTTTCAAGAGGGATATTCCCCTATAGTTTTTACAATTTTTTAAAAAATAGGGTATATTATGCCATTTTTCCAGTCTTAGGCATCCTTTCCGTTTGCCATATCAAGTTTATAATTTTGTGAACCTGGTTTGTTAGATTTATACCTCTCATTTTAATGCATTCCTCAGGTATGTTGTCAGATTCAGAGGATCTATTATTGTTCAATCTCTTTAATGCTTGTTCAGTCTCTTCCTTTGTCGGTAAAGAGTCTTCTTCATTTCCATTATCAGTTCCCATATAAGTTTCTGTGTCTAATCTCTCTCAGTACATTTCTCTCCCCATTGTTATTGTCCGAATTCATTGAAGGCATAGTTTTCAGCAACTCTTCATAATGCTCTTTCCATCTGTACAGTACATCTGTTCTCTCCATGATCATATCTCGTATTTTGTTTCTGCATGCTATTACTTTAGGTTGATATCCTTACCTCATGTTATTCTCATTTTGGTAGAACATTCTAATTTCTTGGTTCCGAATGATGATGTTCTACATGTTGTATTTGGGCATTATAGTATTTTTTTCCAGTGTATTTTCTTTTCTTGTTTCCTTATTTCCTTGTATTCCCTTTTAGCCATTCTCGTGAACTGTCCTATCTTTCTATATGCTATATTCTTCTGATTCATTATTTGCTCACACTCTGCATCATACCATTCACTTCTCTTCCTCCGTTCTTGTTTCCCAACAACCTCCAGGGCAGCTCCTTGTATTATCTTTTTACGTTCATTCCAACATTCTTCGAGTCCCTTGTTTCCATCCCTTAACTCTAATCTTTCGTCAATTTTCTCTTTATTCTTTGTTTTGAAAGTTTTACATGCAGCACAGAAGAAACATATGGGATGATCCCACTGCTGACCAGTCAGGAGGCAGATATAAAATACAATGAAACTGACTGTGCAAAGAATGTATTGCAATAAACAGTATATGTAAGGTAGTCAGTTGATGAGAGAGCTAGTCTCAATCCAACCCTTGAGAATGCCGGATAGAGTCTCTGGCAAAATATCGGGGATTTTTAAGTCTCATGACAACAGCCAACAAGCCCTGATAATATCTCCAGATTATGATATATGAAAATCCCAACATATCCATAGGTATAGATTATTTTTAGTAAAATGACATTTTAGAGAATATAACTTATTTTTATAATTTTGATGTTTTATTAATATTCCAGAAATGTGGTATCAAATATTTCTTTGGGCCCTATTTTCTTCTATCTTCGTTCATGTGATTGCTGCGCCATAGCCTTTGCTACACTCAGGAAACATAAGTTTGGAAAGTAAGTATTTTACTTAGAACCTATCTGGTATTTATATGATTTCATTGTCTGTATAAAACGATATAAAACTAACTTAAGCACATTGTGTGATATTCCTCTTTCATACGATTTCAGTGTATATTTTTTTAATACTAAGCACATTTTATATAAGTATGTCAAACTTTTAAGATTTTTTTTAATATAATGAATTTGGGAATTTTTAACATTATGAGGTTTTCTTAATAAGAATCAAATGAATTGTGAATTCTTTTTATCTCATATATCTATGTTTCTTTAAACACAGCACCACGGTATCGGAGAACCATCGTTCCCATCCTCAGCTGTTTTCACGACAAAATTTTTTCTTTTGCCGGTAATTGTCCAAACAGCCATCTGGTGTACTTTTGAAGAAGCGATTATCCAAACTGCCATCTGGTGTACTTTTAAAGAACTTTGAAATCAAGCTTGGTTTGTCCGGAATTTCAAAGTTCATGGTTCTAGTATGGTTTTTTTAAATGTATATCTTTTCCCAAACTATTAATTCCAAAGGTTTAGATAGTTGTTTTAAAACTTTTGCTTCTTTTTCAATTCTATGATTCTCTAATAAACTATGTGCTGCTATAGCTGATTTTTCAATTTCACCATTTTTTATGTTTCTAAAATGTTCTTTTTTGCAAGTTTCTAGTTTCTTTTTTGTGTTTCCTATGTATACTTTATTGCATCTTTGCAATTAAGTTGATAAATTCCAGATTTTTTTGTTGTCTGGGGTGTTAACTTTTTTATTAGTTAACAGAAGATTATCTAAGCTGAATTTGTTAATTGGAGCCAATGTTATATTAATTTTTTTTTTAATATTTTGAAATTTGTTATGAACTTTCAGAAACATAAAAAATGGTGAAATTGAAAAATCAGCTATAGCAGCACATTGTTTAATAGAGATTCATAGAATTGAAAAAGAAGCAAAACTTTTGAAACAACTATCTAAACCTTTGGAATTAACAGTTTGAGAGAAGAATACATTAAAAAAACCATACTAGAACCATGAACTTTGAAATTCCGGACAAACCAAGCTTGATTACAAAGTTCTTCAAAAGTACACCAGATGGCAGTTAGGATAATTACTTCTTCAAAAGTACACTAGATGGCAGTTTAGATAATTACTGACAAAAGGAAAAAAAATGTACAGTCGTGAAAACAGCTGAGGATGGGAACAATGGTTCTCGGATACCGTGGTGCTGTGTTTAAAGAAACATAGATATATGAGGTAAGAAGAATTCACGATTCATTTGATTCTTTTTTTTAAGATGTTACTTTTCCATGTTAAGATTGTGTATTGTAGAAGGTGATCAGTATAAATCAACACTATTCATCACATTTAACTTGTGAAAACTAATTAAAATAAACATTGTGATGTATGTAGTAACTGTTCTGGAATCATTTTTTCACAGTAAATACTATAAATGTTTTTTAGTATGTGTTCAGCACAAAAACATGTTATCAAAGGGAGTACTGCATGTTAGCTAGCTACAGTTGAGAAATTACAAGAAATTACAGTAATTATACAGATTATCTCCTTCTGTTGGTGAATTGTTCAGCTGAACCAAAATTTTTGTGAATGATTCTTGTATCAGATTTAAAAAATTACATTTTTCTCTTTTAACTGTCCCTTTCGTTCTCTTTCTCAGTCATTAGCAAACAATTATATATTTACAAACATTTTTCACACAATATTGAAGACAATGTAGATTACTTTTGTAAACAATTTACAAAAAAATAACACAGAAGCATATATATATATACCGGGCTTCCAATATAAACCCGGACTGGCCTCACGGGGTTTCACCTGTCAGGCAGCGCTCTCTCCTCGTCCGCATTTCACTCTGCCAGCCGCTCGTCCTTGAACTAGTCAGTTTACTATCGTTCGACAAGATGAGACGTCAGCTGACATTAGAGCAGCGCATTTATGTGTGTAAATGTTATTATAAATACGAATCAGCTCGTCGCGTTCGCGAGGAATTTATTCGGAACTTCCCTGGACAATTACCTCCTTCCAGATCGACAATCCACGATCTTGTGACTAATATTTGAGACCACTGGTTCAGTACAAAATAAGAAACACACGCAAAGGCGTACGGTTCTCACCAAAGAAAAATTAGACGAAATTTGCAAAAATTTGGAACGTTCACCACAAAAATCATTACCGAAATTAGCACAACAAGTTGGGATTTCAGTATCTTCTGCACATACAGCAACAAAATTGTTAAAACTCAAACCTTACAAGTGTACACGTGTTCATTGTCTAAACCAAGTTGATCCCATAGCACGTGTGCGGGAGGACAACATTTCCAGCATTTTCTATAAGGTAAGAAACAGTTCAAGGATGGGTGACAGGCAGGGTGAATTGCGGGAGGAAGAGACAGCACTGCGTGCCGGGTGAAACTCCGTGAGGTCGGTCCAGTTTTATATTGGAAGCCCGTTATATATATATATATATATACACACACACACACTAGTGTCCAAAATTAAAGCAACAAACTAAAATTTTCACTTTATATGTTCATTTTACTGCAAAATTTCACTGGCTGATACTAGAACAAAATGACTAAACTCAGTAAACATTCTAACATAATTTCTGATGAAATAACAGAAATAGAATAAAGTGTTATATTTGAAAAGAAAAATATACGCCTAGACTGGGGTTTGAACCCAGGACCCTTGACTTTCTATGTCAATGCTCTTCCATCTGAGCTACCTAGGCCTCCAATCTAAACGCGTATTTTGCTCAGAGAAAAATACACATTTAGATTGGAGGCCTAGGTAGCTCAGATGGAAGAGCATTGACATAGAAAGTCAAGGTCCTGGGATAAAAATACGCATTTAAATTGGAGGCCTAGGTAGCTCAGATGGAAGAGCATTGACATAGAAAGTCAAAGGTCCTGGGTTCAAACCCCAGTCTAGGCGTATATTTTTCTTTTCAAATATAATTTGTCCATCATTAAGATGTTTAAAAACGAATAATATTAACATTAGAATAAAGTGTTCTTAAGTTCACACTCAATATCGATGAATATGGTTATTTGAGCTCAATATGGCGTGTGATCATCTCTGGTAGCAATACAGGCCTCACAACGAGGGTGCATGCTGCGAATGAGGTAATGAAACTCATTTTGAGGTAGTAACGTCTATCATTCCTGCAGAGCAGCTCTCAAGTCCTCAAGAGTGATTGTGGATGCTGACGTGAAACAACTCGTCTCCTTAGCATATCCCAAACATGTTCCATCGGATTTAAGTCGGGAGAACTAGCAGGCCAATCCATTCGAGCAAAGTCTTCAGTTTGCAGGAATTCATCAACCACTGCTGCTCTGTGTAGACGAGCATTATCATCCATCAGCAAGAAGTCTGGTTCCACAGCACTTGAAACAAGCGTACATGAGGTAACAAGATCTCGTCACGATACCTGGCAGCAGTTAAACCTTGTCGGTTTACCCATACAACTTCTTTTAGAGGTGTTAGAGCAGTTATCATAATACCTGCCCACACCATTATTGATCCACCTCCATATGAGTCTCTTTCCAGAATGTTTGAGGGCCGAAATTGTGTTCCAGATTCTCTCCAAATGCAAATGCGTCAATAATTGCTCTGAAGACCGAATCTGGACTCATCTGCAAAGAAAAAATTGGTCCTCTCTTCATCTGTTCAGTTGACATGTTGTTGGCTCAATTCTCGGCATCTTACTTTGTGATCATGTGTCAGGGTTACACATTCAGCGGGTCTCCGACAGTAAAGACCTTTCTGTTGAAGCCTTCTGTACACTGTTTGTTGCGATATAACTGTTCTAGTGGATGCTGTGAGGTCAGATGCCAGTTATTGTGCAGTACTAGACGGTTCCGACTTGCCCTTATTGTCAAATAGCGGTTCTCGATTTGTGTTGTGACCCTTGGGCGTCCTTGCTTTGGTCTTCGGGTTACATTTTCTGCCTTTACAAACTGTTTCCACATCCCAGGAAACAACAGAACGATGTACATTAAGCCATTTGGCCACATCAGCTTGTGACTGTCCAGCTTCTATTCTCCCTATCACCCTCCAACCTAGAGTGTCGAGTGTCTTCCAGGCATCTTCTCTGTGTCATACCGTACCTGAAAGTTTACACAGTGAATGCTGATGTGGGACTAAAGAGAGTAAACACAAAGTACCCTTTGATAGGTGCACTGACACTTCATTGATTCTACAAAGACAGGAATGCCATCTCACATAGAGGATATACATGTACAGACATTTGTTTACGTTTTACTGCTACTTGGTACTATTCTATTGTAAATTGGACACAGGAAGGCGAAATTTCAGTTTTTTGCTTTAATTTTGGACACTAGTGTATATATATATAATTCTTCTGTACATGTGTGTTACTGAACTCCTCCTAAACGATTGGACCAATTTTGATGAAATTTTTTGTGTATGTTTGAGTGGTTCCCTGGACGGTTTAGATTCATAATTGGATCCTCTAAAACCATTGGGTGTAGGAGTTCACCTGAAGTGAAAATTTAAAAATCATTCTAGCGGTCACAATTTTTTATGTCTCACAGCAAAACTCAGTATAACCCTAGCAACGGTTCGTGATGAATGAAATTGTCAATGACAATTATATAAAAGCTACAGGATTGAACCATTTTTCACACAAACAGGCAGTATTTAATAGTTTAACACACAGACTTGTGAACGTTCCCATGAGCAAAGAAAATTACAATAAAGAGAAAAAACACATCATAAAAATTGCGAAGGATAATGGTTTTCGAGAGAAGATGATACACAAGAAAATAAATAAATTTAAGGAACAAAAAATGATTAATGAAAGTACTCTTCAGACAGATAAAAATATTGGTAAAAAATTCAAGAAGTTCACATACCATCCGTTAGTATTTGACAAGTTTCAAAAAATCTTCAAAAAATTCAACATTAAATTAGCACTGAAAAATGATTACAGCTTAGGTAATTTAATAAAAACCAACAAAAATGAAAAGATTGAAGACTGCAAAAAATCGGGAATTTATCAAATTAATTGTAAAGATTGTGAAAAGATATACATAGGAAAAACAAAAAGGAATCTAAATACAAGATTAAAGGAACACCTCAGAAATGTTAAAAATGGAGAAACGGGAAAAATCTGCAATAGCTGCACATGCCTGGTCAGAAAAACATTGAATAAAAACCAAAACAAAATTACTTAAACAATTGGAAAAACCGAAGGAACTCACAATTTGGGAAAAAAATTACATATGCAAGAATGAAAACACAACTATGAATTTTGAAATACCCGGTTATAGGGAGAGGGGATTGATTTGGAAGTTCGTTGGTCAGTCATCAGATGGCGCGGAGGTCAGTCTGCAGAATAGAAGGCTGTTGGATGTCAGTTGTGAACGTGACACAGCATTGAGAATGTCACAAATGATGTGACAAAACCTGGGTCTGCGAGGAGTTATGAAGTATGAGGTGAGTGAAAGAAAATATAAACAATATACAGGGGATGATTGGAAAACATTGGCTCAGGATAGGGATATATGGAGAGCTTATGTCTGCGCTGCCATGAATCTACGGGTTCGATAGTGCCAGTGAGTTAGTTAGTTATTACAGTATTTAAATGTAGGGAAGACTGCTGCTGCTAAACTTGAAGCTGTGCTGAGAAATGTCTTACTCCACAGTTTATGAAATTAGTAAAGCTCTTGTAGGTAAGGCCAATATTATTCTCACTGAAGGATTTGCCATTAATTCAGCATAAATGTAACCGTTTTTTAAGCGGGCACCAATTTTTTATTTGTAATGGTGGTTACATCACCCACTCACATAAACCCCCAGTATGACTGGAGGGCCACACATGCCGTTGGTTAATGGGTCCATCGGACCTTGCCGGGAGGATATATATATTTTGGATCCACCAACCATTCTCACAAGCACCGTATGTAGACCATTTCTATGCAGTGGCATACCAGCGTAAATATTGAATCACAGCAATGCAAGCACTAACTCAGAACCCTCAATATGTCTAACTTCAGAGGAACAGGCAATAACACAACACGAAAAAAATGTTACGGTTAACAACATCAAAATGGGAAAAAAAG
The DNA here is from genome assembly GCA_030220185.1 of Diploptera punctata. Taxonomy (NCBI): domain Eukaryota; kingdom Metazoa; phylum Arthropoda; class Insecta; order Blattodea; family Blaberidae; genus Diploptera; species Diploptera punctata. The sequence goes on from JASPKZ010008351.1 coordinate 1,306,852, forward strand.
ACAGTTACAACCAGGCAAGTTGAAAACACAAACAAGTTTCTTGTCCAAAGTAACGGAAATAAAAACAGATTTGAATCTTCCTAAATCTAAAGAAAACATTTTGATCAGAGAAAACCCTCTTACTTTTGAACCAATTAACATTCAGCTAAATCTAGAAGAACCAGTTACAAAATCTGAAACTCCCACACCTGTACTAAAAGCTCTAGCATTAGAAGTTGTGAATAAGAGATATCCACCAGAAGAATGGTTACATGTCTACACAGATGGATCTACTATTGATAACAACTCAGGATCAGGAATTACATGTGCATTTTTTTCATTTTATCAACCAGCAGGATACCACACAACAAATTTTGATGCAGAAGTAACGGTTATTCATATTTCACTCCAACAATTACTATACAGAATAATAAATTTCAAAATGCGGTCATACTTTCTGATTCTAAGGCAGCAATATATGCAATAAATTCACACAATATACAAGTCAATACAAATTAAAGAGTGCTACAAAATGATTCAACAACTCCAAAAACTACAGAAAAGAATTCAATTGCAATGGATACCTGCACATTGTGGAATTGCCGGAAATGACACTGCTGATTTTCTTGCCAAAAAAGGCTCCAATCTAATTCAGAATACTACTAAAAGCTTACCTTTCACACCCATAAAAAGAATAATTAAAAACAAATATAAAATCAAACAAAACCAAGACCTATGTAATAAAGTCAAAGACAAAATATGGAATATTTTAGTAAAGAAGCCAGATATTATTCCAGAAATTCCACGTAAAACTACAGTAGCAAAATTTAGACTGCTTACAGAACATGACTATTTGGCCAAACATTTATATAAAATAGGAATCTACATGAATCCAAATTGTCTTCTATGCAACAAAGACGAAGAAATGAACGAAGAACATCTACAAATCTGTGAAGTATTACCTGTTGTATCCACCATAGAGAAATATTGGAGAGCAAGAATGCTAATAGCTTCGTTGCCAAGGCCCAGTATTTGAAAACAACAACATATTATTCTCACTTACATCAAATTATGAAATATAGCATGGTACATGTTTGCTCCCATAACATCATATTGTGTGGAGCGTACTTTTTGATCATATAAAGCAATTCTGACGGATGGACATTAAAAAAGAATTATAAAATGTAGACAAAGCTCTTAACTGTGTATTATGAACAGAATTGATAACTGGATTGTTCAAAGCACAAGTAGACCAAGGCTAGATATTCTGCTCAGCCAATTTCATGAAAAAACTAATGTTAAAATAATTCTAACTACGTTTCGCCATGTTCATATGTGTAGTTTATAGGATTAAAAAGAATTGTATTTGCAAAGAGAGTTTTGAAATACTCCCTAGAATTATTTGTGGATTAATTTATTTTAACATCTTGTTTTTCATGACATACTGGACTTGGTCTACTTGCGTTCCGATTCATCCAATTTAATATTATTTTGACATTTACATATATATTGGAGTTCAATATCTTTATGCAAGGTAAATAGCAGTCATCCAAACTGTACCCATTCTAAATTTTGTTACTAGTATATTCGATGAAAGCATGTTTGTTTCAGTTACTGTTTTTTTTTTTGTTGTTTATGTTTGGATTTGGTAATTAAATATCATTGGATAGGATAAATTAATTGATCGTGTTTTATATATATACTAGCTGGCCCGGCGAACATCGTATCGCCTTTAAATATTTTTACGTTAATTTTTTCCAATGTTTTAATAGTTATCTGATATTTGGGGTGGAAACAAATCCAACAAATCAAAGATCATAAAAATCGGTCCAGCCATTCTTGAGTTCTAAATAGTGTAACTAATCCGACTTTGTTTTATATAGAAGTCCCAGCCACGCATTGCTGTGGCTAAGGTATATGTTAAATTACGTTGTAGTAAACTAAGTGAGAAATCTAAATCAGAAAGTTTTTGTTCTGGTACGTTAACTACACCCAGTATAAATTTGGGTGGTGGTTTATGTGGAAGTGATTTTGTTGATTGAGATGAATTTATGTTGTCTGCATTCTCAGTATCATCCATAAGTGTATCATAAGGATTGTATTTGCACATTTATTGATGGAATATTTTGAGGAGGCTTGCTGATTTCATTATACTTTCGTTTTTTTCTACGAACTTGTTGGCAGTTTGGATTCTTATCATCATCAAGAAGTCTCTGTATAGTAATATCATCTTGTGATATATTATAGTCATCTTGTTTTTCATTTAATTGAGGCATGGAGATTGTTTCTGTAATATTAGACATATTCTAACTAATAGACTTACTTACAGTTCTGATTCCGTTCCTTAGGACCTTCATATGTTTTTAAATTGACATTCTTCTTAAATATAAGATTTATGTCACATAGGCCTATACCAATTTGCGGAAATTCACTTTATATCTTATCATTCATGGTCTCTAGAACTGATTCGCCATATTGTTCAATATCCCTTCTCCGTTCAGTTAAATTTAAATTAAGTTGCTGTCTTTCAGCCAGATTATTTAAAACTAATACTTACACACGAAATTAATATTATTATCAATATGTTGAAAATAAAATAAACATTGAACACACTTAAATTATGAAATAATCAATATTTGTAATTCAATTGAAATTCGCAATTGCAACGAAAAGCACAGCCACCTGGTTAAATAATAAACCAATTACCTTACACTGTCATCTGTTAGAATCGTATGGAACTCACAGATAATTATAACTCTTTGTTAAATAATAAACAAATAATTTGCAATAAAAAATAATGTGACTATAAATTTAGTTATAAACAACCGTAGGTCTCAAGTTGGATCAAACAACATACAGTGTGCAAAATTTTATTAAAATCGGTTCAGTAGTTTAGGATTCCATCGCGGACAAACAACGTGACACATAATTTTTATATATTAACCCGTTGGGTGGGCGTTCCGTGAATATCCGTCTCAAGAAAGCCTTCACTCGGTGGGAGTTACGGATGTATCCAACGAGATATATATTATTTTTTTTGTAAGTTATTTGGCGATACAGGAACACAAAATTTTGAAGATCTGCTCTGTATGGGTATGACATCTAGTGTGATTTTTTTCAACCCCCTTTGACCGGTCTCTTAACAGTTTCTTATTACGAGAATTAAAATCACATATCATGTATGCGCGCAAGAACGGACTAACGTATATCGGTAACTGGCCAGCTATATAACATTCATGATAAAATATTATTCACTAGACGTGTTCAGAAAAAAAACAGACACCATCTGTTTGCTCAACATAATATATCTCTCAACTCAGATTAGCCTTAAACCTTAATGCAAGAACGGTCTAAGTTAATGAAAAAATAATAACTCTGGTACAGTTTCTTGTAACTTCTCATTCACACGTTTAAATGAGAGGTCTGTCTTTTATCACATTAGAAAAATATTGCACAAACATTCAATTGGGGTTGCTAACTTTTACCCTCCATTCTCCAGTCTTGAAGTAACTAGTTCAAACGTATTATTTCGCTTCTAGTTTTTTTTTTCACTTCATATTTTTTTATAAGCTACTTACAATTTACTGAAAATATGAGTGTTTTCTAAAATGAAGTTATGTAGCATTCATAATACTAACACCAATAATAACCAGTGACTTCTCAACACACCAGTGTTCAATAACGCCACTAATAATATCTGATGACGTCAATAATCACTATTACTACAATAAAAACTACTAATTGTACAGATATATATTTTTACAGTATATTAAAGTTCTAAAAAATAAAAAAAATTGTGATTATTTGTAATAACTCAAAACTGACAGTATTTAGTAACGCCACTGGTCATATGTGTCGTAAAATTGTAATATTTACACAGTGTTAAAAGAGATTGTATATTTACATTATAAACTTCGGAGTAAATTGCCAATATAAATTAATTAATTAATTTATACATATATCCTAAATGCTTAGTTTATATCGATGTAAGACTTGAAATAACGCCACTGATGACAGACACCATGTAAGGCCAGAGTTAACATTTATTGCATTTAAGAGATTTGCATACTTTTTAATATTCATTACATGTAATATAAATAATGTTTTCCAAATTACTTTTAAATTGAACACGAGAAGACTCTTGTGCCGTTTTTGTACTAAAGTTGAAAAAAATAAAAATATGAAATTTCGATTAAAAAATATGACCATATGAAAGAGAATGGTTGTTTTGTATAATATTTGATGGATATGTTACAAATGTTTACTCCCTGTATTTTTTATAATATTTTAAATTAAAGGAAGAAAAGGCTCCCCACAGAGCTATAGAACTGCACTAGCTAGGTCCCCAGTTAAGGGGTTAAGATATATATATATATATATATATATATATATATATATATACACTCTCCCAGTATTAATTTATTAAAATAAAGTATCACACTACAGGCTTGGGAGGCCCTTGGGGGACATGGATGTTGAGACTTCCACATTTCTAGACAATTGCCAAGGGATGCAAATTGGGTTCTCAGTCCTGCGTGACAGCCACCTTTGTTCCAGAACATGCATCTGGTACTTATTTAAATAAGAGCCAAGTAGACCCTAGAGCTATGATGCCGTCAGGTTTGGTCCAGCTAAAAATCCTGACCCCATTGAGACTCAAACCAACGACCTTCTGCCTTGTTAGCGTGATTCCTCAAACAACTACACTACAATGTGAGCCATTAAAATTGCTTCAAATCACGAACATATTTTATATTGGGTCAGAGTTAATGAAAAATTAATTAAACTGGAAATACAGTGAAATTCTTAATTTCTTGTGCTACAAAAAAGGTCTTCTTGTCTCATTTGTGTGCTTGGTATGTATACCCAAAAATTATACAGGGCATGTGTATATGTAAAATTAAAAAAATAGTAGCTTCATAATTTTCGTATTTTGGTATAATTTTCTTCATATAATTCCTCGCTCTAATTATATCTATCTGCAAGCCTTTTTTTAAACTTCAGCATTTTTACAACTGTTTTCATGTTAATTTTGAAATCTTTTTTTAAAATATAATGCATGTTTTTATTTCAAGGTTCTTTCCCATTTTCATCCTCGTGATGGGTGTGTTGGCCCCATTAACATCCGGAGTGGTAAGCAGTGCTGCAGTGGCTTTTGTGTACAGAGCTTCCAGTTTGCAGATGCAACCACTGTATGCGTTGATCTGGGGAGTGGGACAGACATTCCTGGCTGCATGCATCGGCTTCACACGAATACTTGCCACTTTATAACAGATATTAGATTTTTGTGAATCAATTGAACAGTTAACGGAGAAGAAAATGTATCCCCATTATCAAACTTTCCTGTCTTTTCACATTTCTTTCATAGGCTATGTTTTAAGAAATGCATCTTGAAAATGTGTTCTGCCTTTAAAAATACACATTCACTGCACTGCTAAGGCTCTATACAGGGGTATGCTCGACTGCTATTATGTCTTCTTATGGTGAAAGATCCAATGAATTAACCTCAGATTCTTCTTGTTAGAAATAGGAGAACATTTTATAATTATTTATTAATCTGTTACATATTATTGGGTGAGTTTTATTTCAATGATAATTTATGTTTTTCCACAGATATTTATGAATATTAGTTGTCTAAATTCCCTCCTAATATATCCAAAAGAGTAATTTGACCACAAACTGTACTCCTATCAGTCTAGCTTTCATTCCTCCGATCCGATTGAGGGTCTTTCCACTTTTTCAGCGGATGCCCTTTTACCAGCCGGCTGCTGGCCCTTCACATCCACATGTGTCAATCACAGAGGTAGATGATCAACAGCCAGTGTAGGAGTGACATGTGGTTAGCATGTCGAGTCCCCCAGCCGTTATAGCTGGTTCCTCAACCTGGAGCCACTACTTATTGTAGCTACCCAATTGCCTCACGATGCTGGGTGGGCACCGGTCCCATACTGGCCGAAATACCATGAGAAAATTTCTTCCCCCATGGAGACTCGAACCAGCGCAAGTCCCGTAGCTCTGCGCCAAGGCTTCCTACCTTAACCACTCGGCTATGGCGCTTTCATCCCTAAGGAGCAATATTCATTGCTAATAATATAAAATCCTTTCCTGCTACTTTAAAATAATAGAAAATGCAGAGTAAGTTTTCAAATATATTGTTGAATACTAGCAATAAGCTATTCTGCATTGAGTTTTACATAAAAGTCATCAAATGTTAAAGTAATATTGTATTAATTGCTAATGTTTTTCTATGAATAATTTATATGCCATTGGTAATTTTGTGTGTTTATTCATCTCTCTTTTGCTCTTTCTTTCTCCCTTTACCTTAGTTTAACTTCTCCCTTTATAGGCACTTTCATATGCCCCACATCACCCAGGCCTTATTAGGAGAGAATTTTTAACTGGACCACACACATACTTTTGTGACCAATAAGAACATTGAGTGATCAGCTCAATACCAAGGCCACCTCTGAGACAATACAAACATTTAAGACAAGACACACCATTCACTCATTCATACTAAACAAGGAGTATATGTAAATTAATGAGTCATTTTTTAACATCTTACCTCATATTTTATGTTTCTTCAAACACGGGAACTAGTTTTCGAGAGAAGGATCTCTCTCATTTTCAACCGACATTATGACTACTGGATTTTTGTTGGAATCTCCATCAATAACATTGCCATCTGGTGTTGATTTGATGACTTTGAGATGAGGTTCATCAAATCAACACCAGATGGCAACGTTATTGATGGAGATTCCAACGAAAATCCGGTAGTCATAATGTCAGTTGAAAATGAGAGAGATCCTTCTCTTGAAAACTATTTCCCGTGTTTGAAGAAACATAAAATATGAGGTAAGATGTTAAAAAATGACTCATTAATTTACGAATTAAGAACTTCATAATGTTATTTCCCATATTTAACTATGAAAAGGAGTATATGATATGGATGACAACCATTAAATGAATCAGATTTTATACCTTACCTCATATTTTGTATATTTTCCAAAATTAGTTTAAGGATTTTTTTCTTATTTTAAACTGGCATCTGACTGTTAATTTGATGGTTGGTATGGAAAAGGGTTTGATTTGGAGGTTCATCGGTCCAACAGAGGAAACAAGGAAGGCCTATAGGAATACCAACCATCAAATCAACAGTCAGATGCCAGTTGAAAATGAGGGAAATAAATAATAGTTTTAAAAAACTAAAACAACACGCTTTATTAGAAAACCGAACAAAAAAAAAAAGAAAAATAATTTTAATATCCAACACGCTTGGGATAAAATTGAAGTGGTCAACAAAAAATCATCCCCAACACATATAGAATAAAACTAGAGTTATGAACAGAAAGAAAATAGTTTTACCATCAAAAGCATGGGGTGCTCTATATCAATTAATATATTTGTTAATAAACAGATATTGGTAAAAGTAAAGTGTCTAAGAAGAAAATGTAAAAATCATAAAAGGCACCCCACGCTTTTGATGGTAAAATTATTTTCTTTTTGTTCACAACTGTAGTTTTATTCTATATGTGTTGGAGATGATTTTTTTGTTGACCACTTCAATTTTATCCCAAGCGTGTTGGAAATTAAAATTATTTTTCATTTTTTTAGTTCAGTTTTCTAATAAAGCGTGTTGTTTTAGTTTTTTAAAACTATTATTTATTTTTTATTTTTTAGTTTTAATATTTTACAGAATAAGATAGAAATGTAAATATCTTTAAATTCGATACTATTATAGTATGAGCTAAAAGTAATACTCTTCTAAAAAATCCTCAAAGCCGGATTTGAACCAGTGACCTATGGATTACTGAAATTACATACCACAAGAGTTCACCACTCTACCAACTGAGCTCTTACAATGATTGACTAAAAAGTCGACAAGTCTGCAACCTATTATACCAGTTTTAATTTTTTTTTATTTTCTGATGATTCTGGCCAGGATTTTAGAAACAAAAAATGAAATTATTGTATTGTCACAGGTCTTTTACAAGTATACAAAGTTTCAAGTCGATCCAATGTTTCTAAATGGGTGAAAATCGTGTTCAAAGATTCCGTTACATAGATACAAAGACACTTTTATTTATTTTCTGACAATTCTGGCCAGAATTTTAGAAACAAATATGAAAATATTGCATTGTCATGGGTGCTTTACAAGTATACAAAGTTTCAAGTCCATCCAATGTTTCGAAGTGGATGAAAATCGTGTTCAAATATTCCGTTACATAGATGCAAAGACACTTTTTTTGATGATTCTGGCCAGGATTTTAGAAAAAAATATGAAATTATTGTATTGTCACGGGTCCTTTACAAGTATACAAAGTTTCAAGTCGATCCAATGATTCTAAGTGGGTGAAAATCGCATTGAAAGACTCCATTACATAGATAGATAGATACAGGTCAAGCTATTTTTTTTTTCAAATGCCCCAGGTTTGTCTTTCGACATTCCTGGTTTCTCTCCTGGTATGGCGTACTTGTAACCCACTTCTGAGGTTGGGGCGCCTGGAAGACGGGGTTACGTTGCCCCGATATGATGGGTGATGATGATAATGGTGCGCCAGGAGAGTCCCTAATCCTAAGTTTAACCTCAGATGAATATGAATGATGATGATTGCGATGGCCATACGATTTTCGGGGACCATTTGGGCCTTAAAGTTTTCCTGACATTTGTCTTACAGGTGAGGAAAAACGCCGATAAAAACCTCAGCCAGAAAAACTGTCCCGACCGGGGATCGAACCCGGGCCTGCTGCGTGACAAGGCAGCACACTACCCCGAGACCACAGTGGTGGACGGTCAAGCTAATATATAGCATGTAAAAATTCCTTGAAACTGGACTTGGAAAAGAAACAAAATATGAGGTGAGGTATAAAATTTTGATTCATTTAATGATCGTTAAATAAAACCTCATAGTGTAACTTCCTAAAAATATAAATTATAGTATGGATGATTGTGATGGCCACATGATGTTCGGAGACAGTTTGAACCTTAAAGTTTCCCAATATTTGTCTTCGAGGTGAGGAAATACTTTAAAAAACCTCACCCAGGAGACTTGTCCCAACTAGGAACTGTGTACGAGGCAATGACATTACCTCGAGACCACAGTGGTGGACATGTGTTTACTTAAGATTGTGTGAAATCATGGTGTTGACTTTTTTTTAGCTGGTATTTAAAATTTGTCGTCATTTTTAATATCAAGGGACCAAAGTTTATGTTGAGGAGATTATAGCAGGTGTGAGAAGTGAAATCCTAATGTATTTTGAGATTCTGTGAGACAATTATTGTGATTCAAAATTTAGATAATTTCTTATTAATATTACAATAAATGGAGTAATGAAGATGAATTACAATATTCCACTCATCATCTTAATATAATAGCCCAACGATTTAACATGGAAATATCAACAACAAAATCTAAAGTTATGGCCTTTCAAGGGAAATTCCCAGTAAGAAGTAAAATTTGTATTCAGAATTCAATATTAGAGCAAGTTAATTCATTTAAATACTTAGGATATAATCTAACTTATAATGAGGAATGTGATATATCCTTTAAAATACAAAACTATAATAAAGCTTTAAGAATTATCAACCAAGTTTTTAAACCATCAAAAGTGCACACAACACACAAGAATGAAAATCTATAAAATTCTCGCTAGACCCATAATCTGTTATGGCAGTGAAGCTTGGACCATCAGAACTCAGGATGACATTCCTCGAGGCAGAAGATCTGTGGGTCGACCTTTTCGGAGATGGCGGGAGACCGTAATGGGCCACTGGGCCTAATACTTGAAAGGACGATGATGATGATGGAGTAACAGTTTAATTGTTGATAACTTTATCATTACTAGAGGACTTCATTTGAGTTAATATGTATATCATATTGCGTAAAAAAATCATTAAAAATACTCAAATAGCAAGTTTGTACAAACTGCAAGTAGCAATGATGCATAATAACAATCGAGCATGCTTGATACATAGATCCATATGCACTGCTATTCTCTCACCTTTTGAATATAGCCTTTTTAAGCTGTGGTAATTCCTTATGAAAACTGTTGTATATATTTCAGCTTTGTAAATTATGTTAATGTGTTTTATTTATGAGTTTATAAACTCTTTCATTTTAGTTATTTTGCATATTAGTGTAAATATTTTATTGATAAATTTATCATAATTCCAACTGTATTTTGATATTTCTTTAAGTATTTTGTTTGAACATCTTTGTCATTGTAATAAGTATTATGGCACAAAATACTGTCCAGTCCATTCCATTAAGGATGTTTCACTTAGAGTAGTTATATGTATCCTAAATTATATAGACTCATTCATAAGGCTTTCCACAAAAATTGTGTGTATGTATATATATAAAGAAGAAAAACATGTAAATATGTATTAACCATATTGTAAGTTTGTAAGATATTTTTTTTGTGAATACAAACAATATTATTATTCACACTAGTAAAATTATCAGTGTGAGAATTCGTAACTAGAAGTGAACAACAGATACCTTACGAACAAGTATACTTTTATTGTATATAAATTTTAAATACTGATATCGAATAGGATTTTTTTTAAGATTGCGTGGAGTGTGAAAACATGAACTATGAATAGAATGAAACAATTCAAGGTTATTACCAAGAATAAGTCACTCAACAGTTCACTGTTAGGGTGAGTTATTTTGTTAGCTTTTAAAGTTAAACTTATAGGATGATGAGATAACCATTTGAAAAAGTGTAACAATATATAGAAAATGATGAACTAGTTAAGTGAGAATTGTTCAGCGACTTATTCTTCATATTAACTCCAATTTAATAGTAACGTAAGGTCAATTTAAAATTTTTAGTGTCTTGAATTGTGATTATTTGAAAGGCAGCTTTAGGTAATGAACAATGACACATTTAAGTAGTTTACTCAACTGCATAAAACAGGTAATACTTCTGTTTCAGTGTATTAAATTAAATTTTAACATTTGCGATGATAAACAATTATTATTTTAAAAAGAAAAATTAACACCTGAGTCGGGATTTGAACCCGAACCTCTAGCTCTGTATGCTGGTATGCAAACCATTACACTGTTTCAGGCTTCTGATGCAACTTCCGTTATTATGAATGCTTGAAGTGAGTTCTGTTTCAGTTATTGTATATTGAAATACTGTTTCAATGTTGACACCATTTAGCCCCACTTTGCATACAAAATTTATACCAGAATTTTTATTACCTGTATTGTGCAGTAGTTTGTACCATAGCAATAGATATTATAACTGTGGGAAATGAAAAATATAGAGATCTCAGATGTAAGTAGTGATTGAAAACATATTTTGTATATACATTGTAAAAACACCACTTTATATGAGCTAGTGATAGCACTACATTGAATTTAAGATGTGAAGTGGACAAGAATCCTATAGGCTAAACTATTAAAAGAAAAGAAGAGATAAAGAAAATTTAGGTTTATGAGAATGTTAGAAACAAGTACAGTATTACTCATGCTAGCTAATAACAAGATTGTGTGATAATGACTTTGCTACTAAAAATGAATTGTTTTAAGTAATTTTAGCCAATATTTGTAGTATACAGTGTAAATTAAATTGTACATTTGATGAAAGTACCATGGGTGAAATATTTTACAAATATGAGCAATTGTTTCAATATTATTACAATAAGTTTTTATAAAATTTCTGTGGTGATTTATTATATACAAAGATAATTATAGCTGATAACAGCTCATGTTTATAAATAAAATTAAATTGTAATTAATTTTTTCCAATTTTTTATTTCTCTTGTGTTAAATGTTATGAAATGTTGGTACAATGGAATGTATTTTGAATACCTTGACCAGCGATAACTCACCTTGACCTTGGTGGGTTATCACTGCCTTAGAATAATGTTCTCAGCGAGAATCCATATTCCCGCCATAGAGTATAGTCACAGCTTCCTAAATTCAACAGATCTCTATGCAACAGATGAGATACCGCCATATGACAGGTGACATGGCGTTTGACGTTTTACGTCTTTGCAAGCTAGAGATGTGACGATCTAATAAGTAAAATAGTTATGCGTTGAAATTGCAATTCCCTTGTTCGTTATACACCATTTTTACATATATTTTTGTATTCGCGGTTATGTATCGTCGTCAGTTAAGATTTACAAATTGTTTTACATCAGTATGGCTAACCCTTCTGAAGACGGAAACAAGGAAAAAGAATATTTTTCTAAAATAACAATGAATAATGAAATAAGTTACACAGATATTGCTTCAAAACTTCTAAACGAAAATTTACTCCTTACAGCGCTTGAGCTTCATACAGAACTAGTAGAAGCTGGACGCGAAGTACCGAAATTAAAAGAGTTTTTTTCTAATCCAGGCAATTTTGAACACCAAGCAGCCTCACGGCCAGACATATCGCCAATTCGTTAGTATATTTTAAATTATCATGTAATGTTGGAATAGTTGATATACGAAATACGTTCTATATTGTGTATTTTTTCTTTTTTCATGTAGCAAGATCTTCCAGTCAAGCAACACTAGATTCGTTAGATTTGACAAGGTATTCTGAAGATGGTGAAAGAGGAGTGGATGAGAGAGTTGCAGTTTTGGAGTTTGAGTTGCGCAAAGCAAAAGAAACTATTAGTGCTCTTCGGGCCAACTTAACCGTAGCAACAGGTATTGAAACACACGCATGATTGTGCATGGTATTTTTCAGGTACTATTATAATGACAGCTTAGGGACTTTGTGAATTTATGATAATATACTAGAAAAGTCATTTCTTTATGTCTAAACAAAATGTGACTCAAACTATTTAGGATAAATATAACATTAGAGTAATTTTGGATAAAGTTTCCAACAAATGCCGCTAAAAATGTTTAAGTCTGAGGCGGACATCACGAGCATGCACCAGCAAATGAAAGTGGATACAATTTTTAATCATGCAATGCTGCAGACATAAACAATGATGTCTGTATAATTTAATACAAAGTATTTTTAGGCCTAAAACAACCTGAAAACTAACCTAATGCAATTAAGTATTCCAACCTGTAGAAGTATAAAAAGAAAGGCATGTAATGCAATGCCCAAAAATACATAGTATGTTCTGAAATTTTGAAGTATATGTAGGCTGCATTCGAACAAAGAAATGAAATGATTGAAAAAACAATATGGCTGCTACACCAAATGATATGTGGGACATTCCATATCAAATCGGACAGCAAAAAATCTTGCAATTTATTTTTTTAATTCTATGTATCCCTAAATATAGTGAATACATTTATAAACGTATTAATACAGAAATTTAATTTTTATCATTTATAGGTTCGTAGTTATGATGATCTAAAATTATCGTAAATATGATAAACTAAAACGTTTACTAACTAATAGTTCTGAAACAGTAAACAGCAAAAATTTGTTTCAAACATATTTATATAGGTGATATCATGTAGTTTAAGGGTGTTATTTTTATAATTAGGATATTTTTATTTTCGGTGTCAATTTTCTGTTTTATGGCGGTTTACTGCAGTACATATCAAAAAATGAAAACGGAAAAAATACAGGATACTATTCACGTAATAAGGATTAATTTTCAGCAATTACCCTTTTGGAGAGTTGAATAGTTCAGACAATATAAATGTTTTTTATTCTATTTTCGTAAAAAAACTCGCGGGTCCACGGCGCATCAGATTCATTTCACGACCAAGGTCGCGCGCGTACTTTATTAAAAGAGCTTCATCAGTGACTTTTTCAACTGCCATTAAATCGAATAAATTATTATATGTTGTGCTTAATGGAACAGTACCGTAAATTTATAAAAGTGGCGATATTTTAATTCTTACGCAGTAGATATTTATTTATCAAATTTTATTGCTGAAGTGAGAAGTAAAGAGCTCTGTTACTTACGTTTACTGTGAATTATTAAACAAATTATTTATAACTAACTCACTCACTGGCTCTGTGGAACCTGTAGGTTCATGGCAGCGCGGACATAAGCTCTCCATACATCCCATCCCGAGCTAACGTTTTCCAATTATCCTCTGTATAATCTACTTCCCTCAAATCATGTATAATGTTATTCTCCCACTTCATTCTTAGTCTTCCAACTGGGCGTTTTCCCTCCGGTTTTCCTACCAGAATTTTCCAAGCACCTCTTTCATCCTCCATACGTACCACATGACCTGCCCATCGAAGCCTACGAGACTTAACTGTTCTTATTATATCTGGCTTTCTATACATATCATGTAGCTCACTATTATGTAGTTTCCTCCGTTCACCTGTCTGTTCATCTCTTTTTGATCAAAATATTTGCCTAAGAACTTTATTCTCAAATACTCGTAATCTTCTTTCCTCCCTTAAAACAAATTATTTATTTTGTTACAAATTTTTCATTGCAATTAAATTAAATGAAATATAATAAAAAATCTTACACCATTAATTGAATAAACTGGTATAGATTTTTATTATGTTATAATTACTAATTTCAATCTTAAAATAATTTTTATTGAGTGTACTGTATTGTACCCTGGAAACTATGACGAAATAGTGTTGTTACAAGATATCACTTCCAAATAAAACCGAATGTTTTAATACTAGTACCACTTCCTAACAAACGAATGAAATGCTGAATCAGCGCGTCTTCTTAAAACATCTGTTCCTCTATCAACAATTCTCAAGTTCAGATTATTTACTAGACAGTAGATTTAAATCAGTACGTGTGTTTAGTGTGTCACCTCATTATTTTAAGTATTACAATCAAATTTAAAATAATCTTTTATCGTTTTTAACTAACAAGTTTGCAGATTGAAGTGTTTTATTTTATTACTGTACATATAATTACACTGTCTATTATGAATAAGCCTAACTGGTGTTATGTGAATGGAAAGTGCTTCAATCCACTCGGACGACGACATAAGAGTAATTTAAAAAAATTTCAGATCTGTCCCTCCATGGAACTGTGAGGAACTCGGGGTACCCCAAGAACACTGGCTCTCGGCAAAAATATGTAGTAATTGCAGGCTAATTTTAGAGGGTAAGAGAAATGTTGAGGATGTACAGCCTAACAGATTAACTAATACTGAAAATGAGGAATCCGATGTAACACAACCTAGTAATAATAACGATAGTAGTTCCGACATCGTTAAAGAATCGGCTATACCAACATTAAATGAATCATTTAAATTGATAGGGGAAAGTCCCATTAAGAGAGCAAAAATGTCTCACAATAAATATGTGAAAAATAAATATAAAAGTGTAACTGAGGCAATTAAAAATAAAATTTTCCACCAATTTGACTCTTCAAGTGAAGAAGAGGATAAATATGAAATTGAGGTTTTGGAAAATCTTAAGAAGGCGTTTGCTGCTAGCAGTGATAAAAAAGATAAAATCAAAATTCTAACGTTGCTTCCACTCTCCTGGTCAGTAAGAAGAGTACAACAGCATTTTTATGCATCAAAACATAGCATTAAAATAGCAAAATAGCATTCAGAATTGTTACGCCTTTAAAATTCCATTGATTCCTATCGAGTTTGAACCCGCGAACCTCGGAATCGGAGGCGTGCAGAGTAACCACTAGTCCACGATGATGATGATGATGATGATGATAATGTAATAATTGTTATATGATAATAAAAATAATGTAATGATGATAATAACAATAAAAATATTTGTTAGTGCGCAAAGGACTATTACCAAGTAGTTCCGTCATTGTTTGTACGAGCGAGCGATCTCCACTCACGCGAAAGGTATTGCGGGCAGTCTACACATAGGAGATTTTAGGAAAAATAATTATTTTTGGTAGTTTCCTTTCAAGACTCCACTTTAATACTAATTACAAAAAATTAACTGGTGTTCAGGTAATAATGTGGCACTTTTTGATTTTATAATTTTTTTGGTGAGGAAGGTCAATTGCATATTAATAGCATTTACGCCCTTCAGAAAAACGTAAATATTAACATACTAATTTTCACGCGATAGAGCATAAAATCATCTATAATGTGACTATCTTTTCAAGTTGAGGGAATAGCCATACTTCGAGAAATGTATTTTATAAAAGAGACTATTTAAAACAATACGATAAATTGACAGCTCTATTACTATTTAATTACACCAAGCGAAGACTTGAAATTCGGTACAGATATTCAGTATATCATAAAGTTTCACTGTAAAAAAAATGGTAAACTTTTAAAGATGTGAGTTCATTTTTCACAATTTTTTTGCCGATTTCGTATGGAATGTCCCATGTATTAAATATTCCATTAAATTATAATGGAAAAAATTTAGAAAATGTTTAAAATGGGTTTTAAGTGATAGTTAATATTTAAAAAAATGAATCCGTAAAAGTAAAATGTGATTAGATTGTGTGTAAAGTATTTTAAAATGTATGATAATTGTTGGAAACTTGATCTGTAATTTTTATTAGCTATGTTCAAGACTAATCAGTATTATTATTATTATTCAGTTAGCATAAACAACTGAAGGTTTGTAAATTGGACCAGAACTGAGATAAAGAAGTGACTTTTAGTAAATTGCTAGATTTACTCAATCTGAATACATATAAAAGTAATATCATATTATGTTAATCGTCAACATAAACATTTTTATATACATGAGCACAATCCCCACTACCTTAATTTCAGTTTTTGTCTAGATTTTCTACATCTCATTTCAAATAAATAGTGATGATCTCAAGAGATTGAATCCTAGGAGAAACCACACTTAATGCCTCACCGTGAATTTTCCTAAGTTCTGCAGAATAGTAATGCACATAGGTTATAAACTTGCTCCATAGATGGCAGGACTAACTGTAAGTTTATATTACCAGCTCACAATAAATTTTGAAACATGCTTTTAAACATGAAACGTACACTAGTACATAAATTGTGCATAAATTAATGAGTCATTTTTACATTTTACCTCATAGTTTGTTTTCTTAAACACAGGAGCTGCTGTTTTCAAAAGGTCAATCCCTTTCATTTTCAACTACCTTTATAAGTCATAATGGTGGTTGAAAATGAAAGGGATTGATCTTTTGAAAACTGCAATGTTTAAGAAAACAAACTATGAGGTAAGATGTAAAAATGACTTATTAATTTATGAATTAAAAACCTCATAATGTTATTTCCCATATTTAACTTTGACATAATTTGTG
Source organism: Diploptera punctata (assembly GCA_030220185.1). Taxonomy (NCBI): domain Eukaryota; kingdom Metazoa; phylum Arthropoda; class Insecta; order Blattodea; family Blaberidae; genus Diploptera; species Diploptera punctata. The sequence continues at coordinate 1,323,962 of JASPKZ010008351.1, forward strand.
ACCTAACAAAGTAAAGCATTTACATATTATATTTGAAGGGAAAAATTATACGCTCAGACTGGGGTTTGAACCCAGAATATTTGGCTTTCTAGGTCAATGCTCTACCACTGAACTATCCGAGAAACTCCAATCTAAACAAAAATTTTTCTCTTATACAGTGTTAATTCCCAGTTGCTATAAGCATTTGCTCGATCACACAAATGGAAGCTTCTTGTTTAAGAAGACATTTATTGGGAATTTAAACACTACTTTATAAAGCCAGTAGGGCTTCTTTTGATGTTTTTATCATTAATTTAACACTTCTCACTGAAGGATAAATTATATTTATATTTTACGAGCAAATGCTCATTGTATTTGGCGATTGGGAATTAACAGTGTATAAGAAAAAAATTTGCATTTAGATTGGAGTTTCTCAGGTAGCTCAGTGATAGAGCATTGGCCTAGAAAGCCAAACTGTCCTGGGTTCAAACCCCAGTTTGAGCGTATAATTTTTCTCTTCAAATATAATTTATTCTTCAGTGAGAAGTGTTAAATTAATAATACAAAACATTTATATATTATTTGATTAAACTATAAACTAATTCGGTCTACATTAACTTACTCCGAGTATGGCGCAAAAAGTGGACATCTGCATTTTGGAGATTTTGGTTTTAAAATGAAGTTTAGGAATGTCAAAGATGAAAACATGAAAAAGAATTGCAGACCGCCCAGAAACAAAGCAGGAAAATAACAATATATAAAGCACTATTACCTATGTTTATGTGCTTTGAAACGTCTATCATATACCATGTTTTTTCTATGTCACTTTATCTCCAATTGATTGTGTGCTGATTTTGAAACTGCAGTTAGTTTTATTTTATCATTAATAGTGAGTGTAGAATATATTTTTAACGACTCACCTCATATGATTTCAAATTTCTTTGATGCCGGCGGTTTCAGACAATATCTTGTCCCTCTTCAGTCATGGCTTCCACTGATGAAATTCTGTGGTTGTTGATTTCTCTAAGGACATCACCTCTTGTGCTGCCATCTTTCGTTGGAATTATAAACTTTGTAATTAAATTTTTATCCACCGAAATATCAAAATTCATAGATCGATATTTATTCTTCTGAATGAATATCATTTTCCAAATTGTCAATTCCAACGGTTTATCTAGTTGTTTCAAAAGTTTTGCCTCTTTTTTTCAATTTTATGATGTTCTAGCAAACTATGTGCAGCAATTGCTGATTTTTCAATTTCACAATTTTTATATTTCTAAAATGTTCTTTAGTGCATGTTTCCAAATTCCTTTTTGTTTTTCCTATGTATACTTTGCTACAATCATTACAATTTATTTGATAAATTCCAGATTTCTTACTGTCTGGGATGTTGATTATTTAATTGGTATTTAGAAGTTTTTTCCAGACTAAATTTATTTATTGGTGCCAAAGTAATATTGTGTTTGTCAAATATTTTTTTGAAATTTCCTATGTACTATTGGATGGTAAGTAATTTTCTTGAAATTCTTCTTTTTATTACTAATAATTTGTAGGGTAGAGCATTCTTTAAGTTGTTTTATCTCTTTGAATTTCTTTAATTTGTTAGATATTATACTCTTATTGAAACCATTTAATCTAGCTATATTTAGGATATTCTCATATTCTTTCTTAAAATGTTCTCTTTTTAGTGGGACCTTTATCAATCTATATAAGAGGTTATTAAATATTGCATGTTTATGAGCCAAAGGCGAAAATTTTTCTCTTCAAATATAAACATTTCGGCCTACACATTCAATGAAATCACCTTGTAAGTATGAATTTGAAATTCTACATCAGCAAGATCCAGTTAAAATCTTTGAATATTATGTGAAATTAAAATTGAAGAAAATATATGGGTTATTGGAGGTTTCTTTTTTCACATGTTTTTCATTTTTTACATTAATTATGCATTTTTATGCACTTTTACATTTCATGTAGAAAACCTTTTTTATGTGTCAAGTCCTCACCCTGGCAAAGATAGTGCCAAGTGCACTCTCTATTGAGTAACACCAAGAACTTGGGCTGGAAATAAATATCAGTAAAACTAAATATATGGCCACACCTGGAAATACATTATATAATGGAAATGGACAGTTAATGACAAATTAGGGAAATTCGGAAGAAGTGGCTGATTTCAAATACCTAGGAACAGTAATTACAAACAGAAATGAGGTGCACAAAGAAATTAAACACGGGCTCTGCTATTATGCATTACAGGGACTCTTTATCGTCCCAACTTCTCTCAAACAAACATTATTCTGAAAATATATAAAATTTTTATTTTTCCTCTTATGCCGCAGTGGACTAGTGGTTATGCTCCTTGCCTTTGGTCCCAAGAATCGCGGGTTCAAACCCGACCGGGGTCAATGGATTTTTTAGGGTGGAAAAATCCAAGGAGCAAGTCCTCCGGGAGGGACTTTAAGCCGTGGGTCCTGAGTCTGAAGATTTTCAGGCTCGTAAAAAATCCTTAAGCCTGAATCAAAAGGCCTCTAAGCAAAATTTACCGAATTTTCCCGTCCTAGTACTACCTTGGTTTCCTAGATGTCAGTATGAGGCGGAACTCTGACCACGTACCACTCAAAATGACATCTATACGAAAACAATTAATATGGTTCAAATTCTTCCCTGTAGGGAGAGAGCGCCTAAATCTCTGTAAAGGGAAAACATGGGCTTACAATGCAATACAATATAGATGTGAAACATGGACTTTTACTTTAAGGGAGAAGAAAAATATTTAGAATATTTGAGAATAAAGTTCTTATGAAAATTTTTGGACCAAAGAGAGGTGAACAGACAGGCAAATGGAAAAGATGTTTTTATTATTAGTTTAACACATCCCATTGAAGGATAAATTAAATAGAAGCCGTACTGGCTTTTAAAATTGTTTAAATTCCCAATACAGTCTTCTTAATCAAGAAGCTGCCATTTGCAAAGGAGAAGCCACAGCTTCAAGCATTTGGTGTGTGGGAATTACAATGTATATAAGAGAAAGATTTGCATCTAGATTGGGACTCGTCCTGGTAGCTCAGTTGGAAGAGCATTGGTACGGGTCCTGGTCCTGGTCCCAGTCTGGGCAAAAAATTTTCTCTTCAAATTTAAATGGAAAAGACACAACAGTGAGCTACATGATCTTTTTTGGAAAGGCCAGATTAATAAGAACAGTTAAGTCTGGTAGACTGCAATGGGCAGGACATGTGGCACGAATGGGGAATGAAAGAGGGGGATGGAAACTTCTTGTAGGAAACCACAGGGAAAGCACTTAGTAGGCAGGTCAAGAATGAGGTGGGAGAATAACATTAACTATAATTTGAGGGAAGTAAATTATACTATGATGAATGGGAAACATTAGCTCAGGATAGGGATATATGGAGAGGTTATGTCCATGTGGCCATGAACTAATGGGTTTGATAATGCCAGTGAGTTAATTAGATAATGTTTCTGTGCAAAAAAAGAAAGTTGTTGCCATGACCCTCGTAAATATATTACGTAATTCAATAAGGCAAATTATTTATGTGCAAAATATAAAAAAAACTCATTACAGATAAAATACCAATGATTTTTAAGAAATAGTGATTATTGACAAAACTACAGCTAGTGTCATAAGTTAGGACCATAGAAGTAGCTGCACTGTAGCAGTAAATTATTTTGTTGTCAACATGAATTCAATTTTTTCTTCTAGAAAAAAAATATTATAACAAAAAATTCTGCAAATTCAATCTCGCTATTTATGAGATGGTTGAGGCATTATAAGAGACAGGAATTTAGGGATAGGACCAGGAGGTATACCCAGGTAGTTCAATGGTAGAGCTATAGTGTATAAAGCTGGAGGCCTTAGATTCAAATTCCAGCTCAAGTACAAATTTTCCAGTTATGTTAACTGTGGTCTGGAGCATTAATTTCCAGAAAGAAATTGTTACTCTGTAAGAACCAAAGCTAGACCAATTGTCTTTAAACTATTGACATTTTCTAGCAATATATATTAATCAAAGCAGTCAGAATAAAAATAACAGACATTTTGATTATAAACATAAATTCATTAATACCAATAAAATTCATTGTTAAAACCGTTGAGGTGGAGAGTCATAAAATAAAATAAGTTAAAATATACCTTCTTAGGTAAGTTCCGTCGTCCTCAACTTATAAAATATGTAATCTTTATGCCTGTAGGCCTTTCAGAACATCCGTTCCATCTTCAGCATGTCCCTCTTCACTACAACATCCAGTATGATGGTTGATGCTGCTGGTCGTAATGTGGTGTTGTCGTGAATAAAGCTTCTTCCTCACGACAACACCACATTAGCACCAGTAGCATCAACCATCATACTGGATGTTGTAGCGAAGAGGGATCTGCAGAAGATGGAACGGATGTTCTGAAAGGCCTACAGACATAAAGATTACATATTTTATAAGTTGAGGACGACGGATCTTACCTAAGAAGGTATATTTTAACTAATTTTATTTTATAAATTCATTAGTGGACTAAATATTACAGTATCATCAAATTCTTGATTAAAAGCATGAATGAGGTCTAGAGAACCAAGGGTCCCGGGTTCAAGTCCCGGTCTGAGCGTATAATTTTTCTCTTCAAATATGATTTATCCATCATTGAGATGTACGAAATCAATAATAAAAAAAAAGGTTAGAAATTATTTAAATCAATGCATCCTAAATATACATTTATTTTCAGAATCAGAAGCCACAACACCTGATGCTGGAACTGTAAGGACAGTTCACAGTGAGCCAATTAAACCACATGAACAACGTGCACTCAATTTTCTAGTAAATGAGTACCTTCTGTTTCATGGGTATAAACTTACTTCTATAACATTCTCTGATGAAAATGATAATCAGGTGTGTACACTTACTAAATATAAAATTTTCTAATGAAACAGGTGTGTATGTGTGTGTGTGTTTTGATGTTATATTTTAAATGAACGTTTTCCAGAATTAGATATAGTTTTATTTTAGAAAGAGCTAAGCACTATCTCCTCTACTATTTAATTTTGTACTAGAGCATGCAATTAAATCTTTAGAGAATGAGGAAGGCTTGCAACTCAATGGTATTAATAAGCTGTTAGTTTATGCTGATGATGTAGTACTACTGGCCGATAGCGAGGAGATACTAAAGGCCAACACGCACATACTATTGAGTAACACTAAGAAATTAGGACTGGAAGTAAATATCAGTAAAACTAAATATATGGTCACACGTAGAAATTCAGTATATAATGGAAATGGACAGCTAATGACAAATGAGGGAAATTTTGAAGAAGTGGCTGAATTCAAATACCTAGGAACAATAATCACAAATAGGAATGAGATGCACAAAGAAATTAAACATAGGCTCAATTCTGGAAATGCATGCTATTATGCATTGCAGAGACTTTTGATGTCCCAACTCCTTTCAAAAAACGTTAAGCTGAAAATATATAAAACTATTATTCTACCAGTTATATTATATGGGTGTGAAACATGGACTCTTACTTTAAGGGAGGAAAGGAGATTACGAGTATTTGAGAATAAAGTTCTTAGGAAAATTTTTGGACCAAAGAGAGATGAACAGACAGGTGAATGGAGAAGACTACATAACAATGAACTACATGGTCTTTATAGGAAGCCAGATATAATAAGAACAGTTAAGTCTCGTAGACTGCGATGGGCAGGACATGTTGCACGTATGGGGAATGAAAGACGTGCATGGAAGCTTCTTGTAGGAAAGCCAGAGGGAAAACGCCCAGTTGGTAGGCCAAGAATGAGGTGGGAGAACAACATTAACTATGATTTGAGGGAAGCAGATTATACAGGGAATGATTGGAAAGCATTGGCTCAGGATAGGGATGTATGGAGAGCTTATGTCCGCGCTGCCATGAACCTTCGGGTTCGATAGTGCCAGTGAGTAAGTAAGTAAGTTTATTTTAGAAAGAAAAATTAATGCTCGGACCAAATTGTTGACATTCGTATCGGAGTTTGGATGGTTTAATTGGTATCATACTGACGCATAGAGTTAGAGATCCGGGGTTTGAATCATGGTCCGAGCATTAATTTTTCTTTCTAAAATAAAGCTATGTCCAGGTTTGTGTGTACTTACTACAGTAATTAATATTTAATTTTAAGAAATGATATTTTGAGGTTATTTTAATTATATTATTTTTAGTCTGATCATCTTACCTCAATATTAATGTTGATTTGTTCTTGAACATGTTTCAAAACAATTCTGTTTTATCATCAGCTTGTCCAGACTGGTTTGATTTATGTTGCACAACCTGGATGTCGATGTAGCTCCATCCTGTGGTTGGCCAAAGAACCTCCAAACAAGGTCACGCTCTGTCGGTATTTCAAAATTCATAACTCTGTTTTTGTTCTTCTGAATATAAATTTTTTCCCAAATAGTCAGCTCTTTTATATTTTCTAACTGTTTTAATAATTTAGTGTCTGAATTTATATTATGTTTTTCAGACCAAACATGAGCAGCAACTGCAGATTTTTCTATTTCCCCATTTAAAAAGTCAGGAATATATCAAATTGAATACATGGGTTGTGAAAAGATATATATAGGAAAAACAAAAAGAAACCTAAAAATTAGAACCAAAGAACACATAAGAAATATTAATATTTCCAGCTAGTATAGGGATGACATGTGGTCAGCATGTCGTGTCTCCCAGCCATTATAGCTGATTTCTCAACTTGAGGCCACTGCTTTCGAATTGTAGCTAACCAAATTCATCATGATGCTTGGTGGACTCCAATCCTATACTGTCCAAAATTCAATGATAAAATTTCTTCTGCCATAGGAACTCAAACCAAATATGTCCCATACCTCTGTGCCAAGGCATGATGCTCTAGAATTAACATATGTTGTAGAGGAGTATAAGATGAGTTATATTTGAAGAGAAAAATTTTCGCCTAGACCGAGACTCGAACCCGGGACCCTTGGCTTTCCGGGCCAAGTGCTCTACCAACTGGGCTACCGAGGTGAGTTGCAATCTAGACGCAAATTTTTCTCTTATATACATTGTAACGGTTTCAAGCATTTGGCGCGAGGGAATTACAATGTATATAAGAGAAAAATTTGCATCTAGATCACAACTTGCCTCAGTAGCTCAGTTTGTAGAGCACTTGGCCCGGAAAGCCAAGGGTCTCGGTCTAGGCGAAAATTTTTCTCTTCAAATATAATTTATCCTTCAGTGAGAAGTGTTAAATTAATAATAAAATCGTCAATAGAAGCCCTACTGGCTTTATAAAGTAGTGTTATGTCTTCTTAACTAAGAAGCTGCCATTTGCAAAGATAGAAGCTATGGTTTCAAGCATTTGGTGCAAGGGAATTACAATGTATATAAGAGAAAAATTTGCATCTAGATCGCAACTCGCCTCGGTAGCTCAGTTGGTAGAGCACTTGGCCCGGAAAGCCAAAGGTCCTGGGTTCGAGTCTCGGTCTAGGCGAAAATTTTTCTCTTCAAATGTAATTTATCCTTCAGTGAGAAGTGTTAAATTAATAATAAAATCGTCAATATAAGATGAGTACTTGTAACAAGGAAACTTTGATCAGAAATCTCCACTTCAAGACTCACAAAATTATATGAATGGGAAAAGTTTTATTTTTTATAACTGATAAGTAACATACATTTCTAATTATTATGAGTTGGTTATTTTGACTCACCTCATATTTCTTGATTTTTATGCAGACCTGGTTTCGTCGCTTTTGCATGACATTGTCAATACTTCCAACTGTCATTTTGTAAGTTGTCCATCCTGTAAGTTGATTTCTGCTCCATCTGCTTGCTGTCTGATGAACTTCCAATTTTTTTTATCTTTTTCTCCAGGAATTTCAAAATTCATGATTTCTTTTTATTCTTGCAGGTGTAAATTTTCTCCCAAATTGTGAGTTCCTTAGATTTATCTGTTTTAGTAATTTGGCCTTAGTTTGAACTCTCTGCTTTTCTGACCAAGCATGTGCAGCTATTGCAGATTTTTCTATTTCTCCATTTTTAACATTTCTAAGATGTATTTCAATCTTGTATTTAAGTTCCTTTTTGTTTTTCCTGTGTATATTTTTTTTAGAAGCATTGACAATGTCGTGCAAAAGCGACGAAACCAGGTCTGCATAAAAATCAAGAAATATGAGGCAAAACAAAATAACCAACTCATAATAATTGGAAGAAACCTCATAGTGTTATTTCCTTTTACATTAAATACATTTCTAAACCACTGTCAAAAATAGTAGTCACCAACCTTAATATATATTACAATAGTATTTTTTTAACAGAGGTTTTCTCTTTTAAAATACTTAGTATTTTCTGTATTGTTTTGGGCCAAGAGGTCTGTATATCAAATGTAAATTTTATTGCAAGGATTTTGAAGATTGGGATGATGTTGGCCTGAACATTCCAAAACCTGCTGAATTGCTCAATTTGTATCGAGATTTCATGCGTCAATCTGGTCATGTGAAGCCACCGTGTCATCATGTTGCTAGTCAGACTGATTGGTTAGCAGAAGACTTGAAGCGGGATGCAGAATTACAGGAGTTGGTATGTAGTAAAAAGGGATGCTATTTATTTGTATTTATTTATTTATTTAAATGGAAAATAAAAATACTGATTTGGCATTTAAGGAATTACTATTTCATCATACAGAATTACAGGAGTTGGTATATATTAAAAAAAAAATTACCTGAGTTTGTACATCTGTTCACTTTTGTTCTATGTATTATGTAAAAGATGTGCATTAATGTAGTTTTTTTCTTTCTTCTTTTATTTTTATTATTTTTTATGCACACGAATATCTTACATACTAAGTAATTCCATTGAAATACATTCTTATATACTACATTTTCAAAATTTCACTTTCCAGTTCTTTAATTTTCAATTCTATTTTCAATTTCCATTTCTTCCATTTTCAGTTTTCCAGTTCTGTATTTTCACACTTCACTATTTAATTTCTACTTTTCACTTTTTCTTTTATCCATATCCTTCCTTTTATAAAAAATCAACTGATGCATATGCATCTGCTTTGCCTTATGTAGTGCCAAAACCCTTCTCCACCACTCCACTTAAGGATCCTAGAACATTCCAGAATTTTCTTGATCCTTCCGGTCCATATCATTTTAGAACATTTTAGTATATTCTCACTCATTTTTTTCTAATACATTCCATGACAGGTGTTTGGTGGTCGGTGGTCGATAGTGGGTAATATTATTTTTTATTATTTTCCTTGGATGTTATGTAAATTCATTTTTTTTATTTGAAGTTAAATTTAAGAACACTTTGGTAAAAATGTATGAAAATGTCTGAGGTTGACCACTTTCAATCACCATACCTCCCACACACCTATAACCACTGACACGCAACTATCATAGTGCATGATGAGGGACTTTGAGGTTGTACTACACAAACATAGTGGTCTGCAATGGGTGGTTGTTGGTGCAAAAAAAAGTTCTCAACTACTGAATATAGTGGAACATTTAATAAATGTTTATAATACATTATTAAATGTTCCACTAAATGAAGATTTTAAGAAAGAATACAATCACATTTTTAACATAGTTTATTTAAATGGTTTTGAAAAGAGAATAATTATAAATAAATTAAAGAAATTTAGACAACAAAAAATATTAAAAGAATACACCACCCTGCATTCTGATTCAAAGAAAGGAAAACAATTCAAGAAAATTACTTATCATCCTGAAATTCATAACAAATTTCAAAATAATTTCAAGAAATTCAATATACATTGGCACAATAAATGAATTTAGCCTTGGTAATCTATTAATAATCAATAAGAAATTGAACACCCCAGATAGTAAAAAATCTGGAATTTATCAAATTAGTTGTAAAGACTGCAATAAAGCATACATAGGAAAAACAAAAAGGAACATAATGGAACACTAGAAATATTGAAAATTGTGAAATTGAAAAATCAGCTGTTGCAACACATAGTTTGTTGGTGAGTCATAAAATTAAAAAAGAAGCCCAACTTCTAAAAATTTGGGAAAACCTTTAGAATTGACAGTTTGGGAGAAAATATATAATCAGAAAGATTAGATCCATGAATTTTGGGTTACACCAGATGGGATCGGAAAAGGAACACCGATATCTTAAAAGAATTGAAGACTACGCCAATTTTGGAATATATTAAACAGTACCAACTAAATTGGAAACACCATCTTGAAAGAATGAGTTCAAATCGGATCGCCAAAGCTGTTTATAATTATATAGGCCTACCAAGAGGATGAAGATCACTGGGCCGTCCTATGAAACGCTGGAGGGAAAATTTTCTATAGGATCATAACAGGCCTTGGCCTAATACTTGGAAGGAACCTGATCTCAAAGTTCACCAGATGGCAACGTTATAGACGTAATCTGGTAATTATATGAAAATTGAAAATGGGAGGAATGTTTCTCTTGAAAACTGCAGTTCCCGTGTTTAAGAAAACATAAGATAAATAACTCATACATCCGTTGAATTTTAGACCAGTTTTCTTCTGAGAGATTCATTACAGCAAAATACAAGTTTTCTTATATTATCATAGATAGTCTGTAAAACATATTTAGGTTGCTACTGAAGATTTTCTCAGAAGTTCTGGTATTAAATTAGATGTGTCAGATAATTTCTCCCAACTTTTTAATTTGTTTTGTTCAAAAGTATGATTTTTAATTGTCACATCACACTGCAAAACAGTAATCAAAGAAAAGAACAGCAAACTAAAGAAATAACACTCACAAAGGGCATCAGGCAAGGTGACTCCTTAAGTCCATTCTTATTTAATATTATAATGGATAAAATTATTGAAAACATATCACCACATTTGGTTTATAAAATGGGAAACACTAGATTTAACTTGATATGTTACGCAGATGATGCCGTTCTCCTTTCAGAATCTGAAGATAATTTACAAAGATCTTTACATCAATTTAATATAAATGCCAGAAAATACAATGTGGAAATTAATACAAATAAGACAAAATGCTTAATATCAAAAGAACCAGTAAGATGCAAATTAGAAGTGGAAAGAAAAATTATAGAACTAGTATCAGAATTTAATTATGTACGTCATTAGTGAGAAGCTATGGTATCTACAATATCGACTCTACCTACTATTAAAAGTAGACGACTTTTCTGCCATAATAATTTACTCTTGCTCAATTGCATGCTCTCCATGGATTATCACAGAATATTCTTTACTTACAACATTACTCATATTTTTTGGACCAACAGATCTGTGCCCCCATAAGAAATGCGAACTAAACACTAAGGGTCGAATGTTTGAATGCATTAGACAGTAAAAGGCGTTCTCTGCTGAAAAAGTTTTATCCAAATACATTTTGCTTACTCAGAACTCTATTCATGCGATAATAATTGTAAGCTACCTGACGAGGTACCTTAAGATCATAGCTCAAGATAGAAACTTATTGTGAAAATCCCGAAGGGAACCAATGTAGTTTGAAACCTTTGCAGCTTTATCCAAGATGTCGGACCTTGAAGACTTCGATCATGTTTTCGGTATACGCAGAGAAGAGGAATTTGATAGAGTCTACCAAAGAATTCAACTGGAAGAACAAGAGAATCAGCGTAATATTGCACGACGCAGACGTTGTTGTATACGGTATTATTTGCAGGATGCAAGCGTAAATGCATTCTTCTATAGCAGACGAAAATAACGGAAGTGGTTTTATCGCTGAGAATTCTGGGTAATTCGTTGCCAATATTACGAAAACATCAACTTTCATGCATGACCGGTAAGTCAGCCGTTAATTCGATCTCAGCACTTGCTCACGGTGAGTCAGCTCACCAGTGATTGGAAGTAATTTGAGTAGAGACTAATGTATTTGCATGCGGCCCTAATTCTGTTTTTGCCTCGGTAAATCATTTCCCTCCCTGCATTCTTGCCAGTCTCTATTTTCTATCTCTCTCTTTCTCCCTTCCCATTACTCACAGTTTTGAGCTTTCTTGCGGGATATTTGCACTCACAGTCCAGTGTTGTCAACTCAGTATCAGTATGTTATGTTATATAGTATGTAAATTGTAAATTATTATCATTAGCTTAATTCATAAGCATAAATTAGAATTCCTGTATAGTATCAGTATGTTATATAATATGTAAATAAGATCATAGCATGTAGTAACTTCGCCATAGCCGGTCCCTAGCCCGGATGAGAAAGAAGGAGGGTACATGATTGTGTGTCCATACCTAAAATTTTATAATTTTGTTAGGACTTCAAAAATACGTTCCAAATCTAACCAAATATGGCAATGAGGTGAAGGAGAAATATCATGAAACATTTATCTTTAAAAACAACATATGTAGATTCCCTTCACGTAATTTCCACTTAACCAACAAATATCCACTATTATAATTATATCCATTAATCGTAGAAATCAATCAGTGTCATTAGACCTACTTAAATTAAATACGAAAAAGTAATAATTAACCTTACACTATTCAATATTCAAGAGCCTGATACCGGGGGAAGTTTGGCAACGTCCCTACTCGGTCAGTTACATTGGCTTTTATTTGACGTAGTGGGAGAGAAGCGCGGTGGAATGGTGTGAGAACTGACGTGTACTTTTTGAAGAACGATGCCAGCGCTACAGGGGCACAGATCCGTTGGTCCGAGTATACTCCATGGGTATTTATTACAATAATATATGAGGTACAATTGTAGCTTTCCACAATATTCAATATAAAGATTCACTATATCACGACACCAACATAAACAACAAAGAGGGAGAACTGGTAAACATTACTAAACATTTTACGATAGCAGAGATGCTGCGTGCTGGGCCCAAGTTACACAGACATGCTTCATTTCCTTATATACATCTGCTAGACTCAAACACTTAATACTTTTAAGTTAACCTAACGCATTTAACGTGATTCTAATTAAGATCATGAGTGAGGATATTACAGGATATTAACTGCCCAAGCTGAGCAAAACATTTCTTCCACTTACTTGTGTTTTGCACTCTTTTAACTTTACTATCTAACCTCTCTTGGTTAACTCTTTGTTTTTTCGACCCCGACGCTATTAGGGCATCTGAGGGCTAGGGAGTCTTTCCTTTCTTCCATTTCTTCTTTCCTTTATTTTCTTTTCTTCTCCAGAAAAGTCTGACCAGAGACTATAAGATGGCAGCCCCATCACTGGTCTTGCCTTCCTTTGGCCAGCAACCAATCGAAGGGACTATTATTATGCTTTCAAGTCTTATACGAGAATTTCCCGGAAGGATCAAACTATTTACGCTGGAGGGAAAATTTTCTATAGGATCGTAACAGGCCTTGGCCTAATACTTGGAAGGAAGAAGAAGAAGAAGAAATTACATAGTTTAGCTGGACTCATATTCAAAGGAAATCTCTTGTAAAATAGATAAATCATTAACTAAAAAAAAATGAAACTATCTTTAATATAAAAGTAGTCATGATATGAAATAAAACAACAGCTGTAAGCCAAACTAGCAAACAATAATAGAAATTAACATAATTCAAAATTACCTTCTCCAAATGATAATCATAATCTCACTCATACATACTGATACATACAAAAACATTACCTAACTTAAATGTCTTCTTGTACAGCCTTAACAAAAATATACATTCAAAGTCTTGAAAAAACAGTTGAGGGATTCACTTCTCCGAATCTCTCGCTGAAACAAAAGGGTCCCAATCCTGGAGAAGAATCTTCCCGATCTCGTAGAAGACTGCCTTGGCTGAGCAGCCCTAGCCGACTGCCTGACTGTTCATGTTGCTAGGGATAGACATCCCCTCTCGCGCAATGCATGCGTGCAGAGAGGAGTGGGAGTAGGGTGTATTCGGAAAAACAGAGGAATAAAGGACAAAGGAATGAAAGAGACACAGACCTAAACAACTCACAATCAACATTACCAAAAATAATGAAAAATTACGCATGCACAGTTAAATTATTTAGGTGTATTAATAACAAACACTAAAAATTTAATAAAAGATGTAAAGAAACAAGCTGATAAAGCAGCACATATATCAGGATATATGAAGGATTTAATTTGGTGCAACAAACATATGTCAATAGAAAGCAAAACCCGCATTTACAAAATGATATTTCGACCAGTTATCGTATATGGTGCAGAAACTAGGGCTGATACAACAAAAACTAAACAAATAATACGCACATGTGAAATGAAGATCTTAAGAACTATTCAGAGGAAAACATTATTTGATAAAATTCATAACACAGAAATTAGAGACAAATGTCATATATTCAAGACATATAACCAAATTTATTATAGATAGACGAAAATATTGGAAGGGTCATATAGAAAGAATGGAAGACAACCAACTTACAAAAAGAGTTAAAGAAGATAGACCAATGGACAGGAGAAGAACAAGAGATGGATAGACAGTGAATGCACATCCAATATGTCTTCCTCCGAGGAGTGATTTTGGAAATAAACAGGATGAAAATCCTACAAATTATGATTAAGAAGAAGAATAGTCACATTGTATGCTGAATTATTTATTGTGTTTGTAGCATGATGAGTTTGGAATAATTTTATCTTCTTCTTCTACTACAAGGTTTAGGCTATGCAGCCTGTTCCGGCGAAGTTAAAAGTGGAGTCCATCTTCTACGTGGTCGGCCAACATCTCTTGTTCCTCTGGGATTATACAGGAAGGTTCTTTTTGGTATTCTTTCTTTGTTCATTCTCATTATGTGTTCTGTCCATTTCTTATTATTTTCGCTGATTTTATCTTTAATTTTATATATATTTAATTCTTCTCGTATAGTTTCATTCCTTATTCTATCCGCTCTTGTGCATCTTTTCACATTACGTAAAAACAGCATTTCTGCAGTCTGTATCATGCTTTTATCCCTTGATTTCATTATCCAATTTTCACTTCCATACAACAACAAAGGAACAGCCATTGTTTTATATAATTTAAGTTTCGTATCTTTCCTTGTTTTCCGACCTAAGGTTCTTTTTATGGTTCCACAAATAGCCTGAAATTTATTTACTTTATTTTCTATATCTATATTTCTCTGTAAGTTATATCACATCCTAAATATTGGAAATGTGATACTTGTTCTATTATTTTGTTATCCAGTACAATTTTTGATCTAATTCCATATTTACCAATAAATGCCATTACTTTTGACTTATTTATTGATATTTTACAATTATATCTATTGGCAATTAATTTAAATTATATGCTAACATTTGGAGCTCATTTTCAACATCGTCAGTGAATAATAAAGCATTTATTTTATCTTTATTATCAATTAATATTCCTTCTTTAGTTAAAACCTTCTTCCATTCTTTTAGGATATCGTCCATATAAATATTAAATAATATAGGTGAGAGTAAACACCCTTGTCATACTCCTTGGTTTATTTGAAAAAATGTCTTATTTTTAGTCAACTGAGGGTCAATACAAATATTTGTTCCATAGTACAAGCTCTTAACAGTTTCTATAATCTGAATAGGGAGGCCTTTTTCTTTTAGGATATTCCACAATATTTCCCTGTTTACTCGATCAAATGCTTTATTTAATAATTTTATTTTTAGTTAAATATAAAACAGATTCAATTGTATTTACATATTATTGATTATAGGCATGTTTTATTTATTTGAAAAATCTCAGATAACACTGTTCAACATGATTTAGTCTCATGAGTACCAATAGTTGTACTTAATGCAGTTTTTTATCGTATTTTCAAATATGTATTCGGAATTTCTCCATCACCCACAGTTTTTTTTTTATTTCAATTTCAATTAATGGATTTAAATCATTATTTTTTTAATAAACATTTTTTCATCCGTTTGTCCATTGTAAAATAAAACCAAATGAGCTAACTCAGGGGATTTCATCTATGGAAAAGAGATATCAAGGCAAATGGAATCCTAATATGCTGGCCGATTATTGTTTGGACCATCAAGAGGGATGCTCCACAGGCAAAATATAGCATCCATCCATCCATAATGATTCTGCCTGAGGGCAGGTCCTTCACTGCAATCATAGCATTTATATGCTATGCTTTGCAGCTTTACTAGGGAATTGAAGGTGTGGTAGCTTCCCGTTGCTTTCTACATATATAGCAGAAAATCGCCATTTCTTACTTTCTAGGTGAATCCGAATGTTCGAATATTGTGTAGTTGCGAATGTAGAAAATATTAAAGTGTTTGAAATTATAAATTCCTGTCTCTCGGAAACCTTACATGATGGAAAAAAAACCGGTATCATATTTGAATTTAGGACAAAAAATACTATCAGAATCACATATTACACGCTTTATATTAGCTTGACCTGTATCTATCTATCTATGTAACGGAATCTTTCAACGTGATTTTCACCCACTTAAAATCATTGGATCGACTTGAAACTTTGTATACTTGTAGAGGACCCATGACAATACAATAATTTCATATTTATTTTCTAAAATCCTGGCCATAATCATCAGAAAATCAAAAACAGTGTTTTTGTATCAATGTAACGGAATCTTTCAATGCGATTTTCACCCACTTAGAAATATTGGATCGACTTGAAACTTTGTATACGTGTAGAGGACCCGTGACAATTAAATAATTTCATATTTTGTTTCTAAAATCCTGGCCAAAAAAATTAAAACTGGTATAATAGGTTGCGGACTTTGTCGAGTTTAGTTTTTACGTCAATCGTTTGTTAAGAGCTCAGTTGGTAGAGCTATGTGAACTTTTAGTGGTATATAACTTCAGTAATCAATATGTCGATGGTTCAAATCGGGCTGGGAGGGGTTTTTTATAGAAGAGTTATACTTTTAGCTCATACTACAATAGTATCGAATTTAAAGATATTTACACTTTTATCTTATTCTGTAAAATATTAAAACTAAAAAATAAATAATAGTTTTAAAAAACTAAAAGAACATGCTTTATTAGAAAACTAAAAAATGAAAAATAATTTTAATTTCCAATACGCTTGGGATAAAATAAAGTGGTCAACAAAAAAATCATATCCAACACATATAAACTAAAACTAGAGTTATCAACAAAAATAAAATAATTTTACCATCAAAAGCGTGGGGTGCTTTTTATGATTTTTACATTTTCTTCTTAGAGAGCTTACTTTTACCAATATCTGTTTATTATCAAATATATTAATTGATATAGAGCACCCCATGCTTTTGATGGTAAAATTTTTTTTCTTTTTGTTGATAACTCTAGTTTTAGTTTATATGTGTTGGATATGATTTTTTTTGTTGACCACTTTATTTTATCCCAAGCGTATTGGAAATTAAAATTATTTTTCATTTTTTAGTTTTCTAATAAAGCGTGATCTTTTAGTTTTTTAAAACTATTATTTATTTTTCTTTCTGAGACAAAAAAAAGTTATCTTTTTTGTTGCTCAGTGTAATTTTATTGGAAGTAGTAGTAGTAAAGGCCTAGTCACATAATGGAATTTCAACTATTTTATTTTGCAGATAGTAGAAATGGAACAACTTAAAGAGCATATTGATACTTTGGAGCATGAAAAGCAGGAACTTCAAAGACTATGGTCACATGAGAACAGTTTGAGAAATGTCGAGGAGGAAGTATCTAATGATACAACAGCAGCATCAGATTTAGTTGGCATGGTGACAGGTGAGACAGTTTCAATGCATAGCACGACTCCTGAATGCTTTGAATTAATAGAGGCAGAAGGAAAACATACAAATAACAGTGATGTAACAGTGCCGGTTGAGGATGAGGAATCTGCCGTAAGTCTTGCAGATACAGACACTGAATGGACAAGAGTTGTGCTGCCACCTGCACCTGATACAAGTCATAATGATGCTACTATTCCAATAGGTTCATCTCATGGATCACTACAAGAGGTGGCACATCCATGTGTTGTTCTCAGCAGTCCTGTGTCACGGTAAGATAGGCTACATAACATTACTAATCTATAACATTCCATACTTTATTAAATTAATATTAAGAAGCTAAAGCTGTTACTATGATTGAAATAAGTATATTAAAGTACACAACTAAATTATTGTAATCAAATGGTAAAGAGAAAAATTTATGCCTGAACCGGGAATCGAACCCCGAACCTTCAGCTTTCCGTGCTGATGCTCTTAACCATTGAGCTAATTCTGGCTAATTCAGACCAAGCATGAGCAGCTACTGCTGACTTTTCCACTTCTCCATTTTTGATGTTTCTAAGATGTTCTTTCACCCTTGTTTTCAAATTTCTTTTCGTTTTTCCAATATAAATTTTGTCACAATCCCTGCATTTGATCTGATAAATTCCTGATTTGTTTTCATTTTCAATTCATTCATTTTTATTGGTTTTAATTATCCTATTAAGGCTGTATTCATTCTTTGGTGCTAATCTTATATTATTAATCCAAAAAACATTTAATTGAATCAAAAGCCAGTCTAATTAAACAAATAGACAAACAAAAGGAACTCATGGTTTGAGAAAAGATCCACATTCAGAAAAACAAAGGAAAACTTATGAACTTTAAAATTCCTGCAAATTTTGACCTGATCCAGAGGTTCATCGGTCCACCAACAGAGAAGAAGAGTTTCTTCCGATCGACATAACATTAGTCGCCAAGAAAGTACTGAAGATGAGACAGTTATAGTCTCGAAATCGCAATCTACTTAGAAGATTTATATGAGGAGAGGTAAGAAACATTTTATTTCACCATAAACTATTAATATGTTCAATTATCCCTTTCCATTTCCTAAGCCCTATACACCTATAGTAGTTTATTACTTTATTATATTTGATACTCCTAATATTGCATGTCATTCTTTTTGGAAGTTCATTTACCTATTAGAAATAATATAATAAACACAATATTATATATTTGAAGAGAAAAATTTTCGCCTAGACTGAGACTCGAACCTGGGACCCTTGGCTTTCCGGGCCAATTCCCTCTCACCAAATGCTTTGAAACCATTGCTTCTATCTTTGCAAATGGCGGCTTCTTAGTTAAGAAGACATTTATTGGGAATTTAACATTACTTTATAATGCTAGTAAGGCTTCTAATAATGTTTTTATTATTAATTTAACATTTCTCACTGAAAGATAAATTATATTTGAAGAGAAAAATTTTCGCCTAGACCGAGACTCGAACCCGGGACCTTTGGCTTGCCAGGCCAAATGCTCTACCAACTGAGCTACCGAGGGAATTACAACGTATATAAGAGAAACATTTGCGTCTAGATCGCAACTCACCTCGGTAGCTTAGTTGGTAGAGCATTTGGCCCGGCAAGCCAAAGGTCCCGGGTTCGAGTCTCGGTCTAGGCGAAAATTTTTCTCTTCAAATATAATTTATCTTTCAGTGAGAAATGTTAAATTAATAATAAAAACATCAAAAGATGTTATTATTTTACTGTTATTTATTGTATTGTATTGTAAGCCCATGTTTTCCCTTTACAGGGATTTAGACACTCTCACCCTATAGTGAAGAATTTGAACCATACTAATTTAGTTACACTTGTTTTCGTATAGATGTCATTTTTGAATGGTCCGTGGTCAGCGTTCCGCCTCATACTGACATCTAGGAAACCAAGGTATTACTAGGACGGGAAAATTCGGTAAATTTTGCTTAGAGGCCTTTTCATTCAGGCTTAAGGATTTTTTATGAGCCTGAAAATCTTCAGACTTGGGACCCATGGCTTAAAGTCCCTCCCGGAGGACTTGCTCCTTGGATTTTTCCATCCTAAAAAATCCATCGACCCCAGCCGGGTTTGAACCCGTGACCCTCGGGACCAGAGGCAAGGAGCATAACCACTAGTCCACCAAGGCCGACTACTATTATTTATCATATTTAAATTAATGTTGAGAAGTAAACATTATGAGGTTATATCATTAATAGTGAGTGAAGATTTTTAACAAGTCACCTCATAAAATTTCAAATTTCTTTGAGATCGATGGTTTCAGATGTCTTCTTGTCCCTCTTCAGTCATGACTCTAACTCTTGAAATTTTCTGGCTGTTGATTTCTCTATGGTCGTCACCTCTTGTGCTGCCATCTTTGATTGGGTTTATCCGATTTCCGATTGAGGGTCTTTCCACTTTTTAGCGGTTGCCCTTTTACCAGCCGGCTGCTGGCCCTTCACATCCACATGTGTCAATCACAGAGGTAGATGATCAACAGACAGTGTAGGGGTGACATGTGGTTAGCATGTCGAGTCCCCCAGCCGTTATAGCTGGTTTCTCAACCTGGAGTCGCTACTTATTGTAGCTACCCAATTGCCTCATGATGCTGGGTGGGCACCGATCCCATACTGGCCAAAATAACATGAGAAAATTTCTTCCCCCATGGAGACTTGAACTAGCACAAGTCCCGTAGCTCTGCGCCAAGGCTTCCTACCTAAACCCTTCGGCTACGGCGCGGAACTTGATTGGGTTTATAAATTTCATAATTAATTTTTTTTTTTTCCACTGGAATATCGATGTTCATCAATCAATATTAATTCAGAAAAATAAATATTGATCGATGAACTTCAATATTCCAGTGGAAAAAAATTAAATTTTGAAATGTATAAGCCCAACCAAGGATGGCAGCACAAGAGGTGACGACCATAGAGAAATCAACAGCCAGAGAATTTCAATAATAGGAGTCATGACTGAAGAGGGACGAGAAGTCTTCTGAAACCATTAGTCTCAAAGAAATTTGAAATTTTATGAGATGAATTGTTAAAAATATGTTCTCCACTCACTATTATTTATTATTTTGAAAACACCATTGCACAAAAAATAATGTACAATGCATGTTTGTGAAGTGTTTTACAGAATCTCAGAAATTAAAATCTCGCTATCACTCACTTTTTAAACATTTTCCTCGATTCTGTAAAAACCACTTCCCAACCTTGCATCATAATACACTATTAACTGTTTACAATGGACAAGCCCATATCATGACTGGATTGGATTTTACAATTTGTCTTCTTTTCAAAATGAATGAACAACAAGTATGTTGGCAGGTTAAATTCTCTTCTCTTTTCAATTAGTCTCTTTATAATAAACACATTATCACTACAGGATCTTCCTTTTCTGAACCCTGCTTGTTCTTCTTAAATTGTAAGAATTAAAATTTAATATATAAAATATAAAAAAAATGTTCTCAAATATATAAAATAATGTTGCTATTATACTTGACAAAAAATGTAATTTTATTTTCAGTTCACTACCAGCAACATTTCAAAGAGAGGTGCTTAGTAAATGTTTTATTAATACTACTAGGCAACAAGATGGTCATTTACTAGAAGATATGTTAAATGATGGAATATCAGAAGAGCGTTTAGTTTACATTTTGGGACAATGTTTGCCCAGAATTATACCAAATGTTATTCTCAATAAAAGAGAGGTAAGTAGTGAGAGGTTGAATGCATTTGAAAAAAAGATCTTAACATGAATTTCGAGACATGTTAGGGGTAATAAGACATGGAGAATCAGATACAACAATAAATTTAACAAAGTATCCAATGAACAATCTATCTCCATAATTATTGAACCAAAAAGTTTGCAATGGTTAGTCATGCGAAACATAGGGGAATAAAATGAGTACCAAAGAAAATACTATGTACTATGACTGATGGTACGAGAGTCATACTGAAAGTCGTGAGCAACCCATCGTTAAAATTCAAATTTCAACAATGTAACAAAAACAACTGCAAGATCGTAATCTACAGACTTTATACCACAACATTGCCTTTTGTGGTGTCATAGCTTCTATCATGTGACCACACGCAGTGTTTCCAAAATGGCAGACATCAATGTTTCGTTTTGACAGCGCGCTGTCATTGAATTCCTTGTCAAAGGGGAACAAACTGCTGTTGATATTCACGAAAGACTTCAATGTGTTTACGGAGATGCCTGCATGGGTGCCAGCAGTGTTAGGAGATGGGTGAAACATTTTAAAGATGGGAACACGAGTATCAAAGATGAGCCTTGTAGCGGTCGCCCACGCTCTGCCTCCACGGATTGCAACAAGGAAAGAGTTGATGCACTCATTAGAGACGAGAGGCGTATCACAGTGAATGAAATCACTACAAAACTTGCAGTAGGACACAGTGTAGTGCAAGGAATGATTCACAGCTTAGGTTACCGAAAAGTTAGTGCCAGTTGGGTTCCACGTTTATTGAGTAAAGACCACAAACTTCAGAGAAGAACCATCATCCATAACCTTCTTCAGAGATTTTGAAATGAAGGTGATGATTGTTTGACGAGTATTGTGACAGGTGACGAAAGCTGGTTTCATCGCTACGAGCCTGAAACAAAACGCCAGAGTATGGAATGTCACCACTTGAATTCGCCATCAAAGAAAAAAGTGAAGACAGTGCAATCTGTTGGGAAAGTTATGGGCAGCGTCTTCTGGGATGCGCAAGGTTGCATTCTGGTTGAATTTCTTGAACCTGGACAAACCATAAATGCTGCCCGCTATATCCAGACACTTGTGAAGCTCCGTCGTGCATTGCATGACAAACGCCCTGGAAGGAAGATCATTCTGCAACACGATAATGCACGTCCTCACACTGCTCGTGCCACTGTGGAGAAGATCAGGACATTTGGGTGGGAAACTCTTCCACATCCTCCCTATAGTCCCAATTTGGCACCCTCCGACTACTATCTTTTCGGTTCTGTGAAGGAGCAGATGAGAGGCCAATGCTACGAGACGCTGGAGGATATTCGGAAAGCAGTGCGTCAGTGTCTTCAAGCAGCTGGAACGGAATTCTGTCATAAGGGAATTTTCAAGCTTGTAGAACGCTGGACAAAATGTGTGCAAAGAAATGGAGACTATGTTGAAAAGTAGCACAAAGGTCTGTAGATTAACATGGTGTACTTGGTTTGTCTAAAATAAATATTATGATTGTTTAAAAAAATGTTGCTCATGACTTTCAGTATGACCCTCGTAGATAGGAGTTAGTAAACTGAGAAATAGATGGTTGATGCTGTGGTGAAATATACAAGGAAAGCCATTGGGCTTAAGAAGTTAGAAGAGAAGTGCCAGGAAAAGCGAGAATAGAATAAATAATTTAATATTTTATTTTAGGAAGTGATATTTTGAGGTTATTTTAATTAAATTATTTTCAGTCTGATCATCTTACCTCAATATTAATATCAATTAAATTAATATTAAGAAGCTAAAGCTGTTACTATGATTGAAATAAGTATATTAAAGTACACTACTAAATTATTGTAATCAAATGGTAAAGAGAAAAATTTATGCCTGAACCGGGAATCGAACCCCGAACCTTCAGCTTTCCGTGCTGATGCTCTAACCATTGAGCTAATCCAGGCTTCCTTCCCATCCAAGCATAAATCCTTCCTTTAATATCAATATTAATATTGAGGTAAGATGATCAGACTGAAAATAATTTAATTAATTAATAATTTGTTTGAAAAATAATAAAAAAACAACAATAATAACAACCATCAGAAAATTTTAGAAATGAAAACTTTGAGATTGGAAAAAAACAAACATGATGCAATGATAAATTAATTAGATACTGAGTTGTAGTTTTTGAACCTAAAATTAAACAAAAATTTAGGCCAAACAATTTTGGGAAAATCTAGAAAAGACAAACACAATAGAAACACACAGATAAAGATCCTAGATGCATTATGATTATAGATATAGAATATAAATACGAATCCAAAACTTTATACATCACCTCATAAAATATGGTTTTTTCACCTGTCGCAAAAATCTCCATTTTTATCATCAGCTAAAGTTCACTGATGAAGAAAATAATGCCGATGACAGAACAATGGTCATGATGATACTGAGGATGGAACGGAAACTAAGTTCTGAAACTAGTTTATAGTTAAACAAGAAGAATAATATGAGGTGAGTGATAAAAAATTTTACCTAAATGAATATACCTCATAGTGCGAATTCCTAATATAAGTAATAATATACCTTTAATAGTGAGTGGAGAACATATTTTAATCGACTCACCTCATACATTTTCAAACTTCTTTGATACCGACGGTTTCAGACAATATCATGTCCTTCTTCAGTCATGGCTTCCACTGATGAAATTCCATGATTGTTGATTTCTTTAGTGACATCACCTCTTGTGCTGCCATCTTTCGTTGGGATTATAAACTTTGTAATTAAATTTTTTATCCACCGGAATATCAAAATTCATAGATCGATATTTATTTTGATATTCCGGTGGATAAAAATTTAATTACAAAGTTTATAATCCCAACGAAAGATGGCAGCACAAGAGGTGATGTCACTAAAGAAATCAACAATCACAGAATTTCATCAGTGGAGGCCATGACTGAAGAAGGACATGATATTGTCTGAACCCGTCGGTATGAAATAAGTTTGAAAATGTATGAGGTGAGTCGATTAAAATATGTTCTCCACTCACTATTAATGATATAACCTCATAATGTTTACTTCCCAATATTAATTTAAATAATATACCTCCCTTGAGAACCTGTAACTAATAATAATCAATCTTGAATGCTCATTTCTGATTGTATATTTTGTTTAAGGAACTGCTTCCACTTATAATCTGTACAATACATCTCCATCCTGAAGCATCAGAAAGAGATATTCTGCTGCATTTACTTTTTAATCTTAAAAAAAGACCACAAGAAGATGAGCGCCGGATGATCCTTGCAGGTGAGAAAAATAATTATTTAAAACATACTTATTGAAACACAGTATATATATTTCTTCTGACTTTGCCTGGAGTCCTAAATATTGAATTTAGAGACTAACAAAAGGATTAAGATTGAAAACTGGATTTGTGTAAAAATATTTTCCATCCATCTTTAACTTTTTTTTTATCTCATTTTGGAGGACTACTCCATATTCAAATCTTTTTTTTTTTATTGCTATTATTAATGTAATGAAAGTTAAAAATTAAATTGTACCTGTTGGTAGGTGTCGTCATCCTCAACTTTGTTAATATATTGTATATAAAAGTTAATATTCAGTTAATTTTATATACAATATATTAACAAAGTTGAGGACGACGGCACCTACCAACAGGTACAATTTAATTTTTTAACTTTCATCATATGACTTCACCTCAATGGAATTTGATATGAATTTCACTAGTATTGATATTTAATGTAATGCTTAATTTGTTGTGATTGCTAAGAAGTTTAAAAATGGAGCAGACTTCCCTGAAATTAGTCCTAATTAAAGAAAGGATAGTGAAGTAAATGTAAATATTTTGACTTATATTTATGTTGCTTGTATCTTTCAATGGAGAAATCTTAAAATCTCCATGATGGACTTTTGAAATAATTATATACCGCTATTTTATTAATGGATACATTATTATTTTATAATCTGATTCAAATTTATGTATTATTATTATTATTATTATTATTATTATTATTATTATTATTATTATTATTACATATGAGTTATTCCATGTCAGACTGGACACATTTTTCACTTCATGTGGATCGATTCTTTGAAAGAAAGAAATTGTATCGACTAACATATGGCCTAATTTTTATTCAGTTTACGAAAGTCCTCTGGTGAAAAAGAAAAAGGATACATAATTAAAGTAGCAATAGAAAATGGTTATGAAGAAAACATAGTACACAAGGAAATAAGTTTAAAAGGCAAAAATTAATCAATGAAAGCACACTTAAAAAACAAACAGAAGAGAACATAAAATTCACTTACCATCCTTTAAAACACCACAAGTTCCAGAAAATTTTTAAAAAGTTTAACATACGATTGAATGGCTCCAAAGAAAGAATACAGCCTAAATAAGATAATTAAAACCAACAAAAATGAAAATAATTGAAGAAGGAAACAAATCAGGAATATATCAGATCAAATGCAAGGATTGTGACAAAATCTATATAGGAAAAACAAAAAGAAATTTAAAAACTAGATTGAAAGGACATCTTAGAAATGTCAAAAAGGGTGAAGTGGACAAGTCAGCTGTAGCAGCCCATGCTTTTTCTGAAAAACATTTAATTGATACAAAAGCTAGCCTAATCAAAGATACAGATAAACAGAAAGAACTCATGGTCTGGAAAAAATCCACATTCAAAAAAACCGATTCCGATTGAGGGTCTTTCCACTTTTCAGCAGTTGCCCTTTTACCAGCCGGCTGCTGGCCCTTCACATCCACATGTGTCAATCACAGAGGTAGATGATCAACAGCCAGTGTAGGGGTGACATGTGGTTAGCATGTCGAGTCCCCCAGCCGTTATAGCTGGTTCAACCTGGAGCCGCTACTTATTGTAGCTACCCAAGGCTTCCTACCTTAACCGCTCGGCTACGGCGCGGGACTTCAAAAAAACAAGAAAGATAAACTCATGAATTTCGAAACTCCCGCAAATTTTCATTTGATCCAGAGGTTCATTGGTCCAACGATAGAAGGAAGAAGAAAACCGCCAAGAAACACTGGTCAACGAGAGGCTACTGATGATGGAGATATAGCTCTCAAACTGCAGTCTAGAAGAAAAAGGATATGAGGTGAGGTAATAAACACATTAATTTAATTCTTAAGATTTATTGTACTGAATTAATAAACACAATATATTAATACTAGGATAAAAGCCTAACTATATTACAAGGAACTTTCTAGTTCCAAACAAAGAGGCCACGAGGTATTACTAAACCTCGTTAACAATGGCCTGGCTCACACTGAGGACGAACCAAGCAGAAGCTCGCCGGACTTGAACACAGCACAACAAATTTTGGCAGCAATGACAACGCTGCAAGAACCAATGTATCCAACATAAACTGTTAGGTGCTGTAGACAGGTGCCTCCAAGCTGAGACAAGATGAATTACATCGACATGGTCGATGCAGACCATGCTAGCAGACGGTTGAAGTCTGCTGAGATAATAGAGGAGAGCGACGTATGTCGCAACATCATGTTTTTAGAAACTTTTGAAAGTTCTCGAATGCTTTCTAAGCCTAAAAAAGAAGTCAATTTTTTTTTGGTGCTAATTCTGATTATTTTAAAAAAATCCTGGGCATCAAAATTATTGAAAAATTGTACACACTGAAATAAATAAACATTATTTTCTCCCATTGCGTACATCATATGAAATCTAGGTTAGTCTCATTTCGAAGGTTAAATATCAGGCTTTTAGGCTATGTATATTCATTTTTCATGCTTATGTATTAAAAAGTATTTTATACCACAACTATTAATTAAATCTGAATTTTTTTTGCACCTTATAATAATATTTTAAAATTATTTATCAGCATATTTTCCATGCATTTCTCTGTAAGTATGCCAAATTTCATAATGGGAAAATAATAGATCACAGAGTAAAAAAAAAATTAATAAATTTGGGCATGTGTCATAATGCTGAATTCTAGTCTGTTAATTTTAGGGTCAAATTTATGAACGCATTAGACCGTAAAAGGCATTCTCTGCTGAGAAAGTTGTATCCTAATAAGATTTTGCTTACTCAGAAATCTATTCATGCGTAAATAATTGTTGAAATTCGTAAGCTACCTGACGAGGTAACTTAAGGTAGAAACTTATCATGAGAATCCCGAAGGGAACCGATGCCCGATGTAGTTTGAAACGTTGCCGCGTACCTTGCTGCTTTATCCAAGATGTCGGACCTTGAAAACTTCGATCATGTTTTCGGTATACGCAGAGAAGAGGAAAGAGTCTACCAAAGAATTCAACTGGAAGAACAGGAGAATCGGCGTAATATTGCACGATGCTGATGTCATTGTATATGGTATTATTTGTGGGACGCAAGCATAAATGCATTCCTCTATAGCAGACGAAAATAACGGAAGTGGTTTTATCGCTGAGAATTCTGGGTAATTTCTTGCCAATATTACGAAAATGACGACTTTCATGCATGACCAGTTAGTGGGTAGCTAATTCGATCTTTGCACTTGCTCACGGTGAGTCAGCTCTCCAGTGATTGGAAGTAATTTGAGTAGAGACTAATGTATTTGCATGCGGCCCTTAATCCCAGGTTCCGCTGCACATTGCAATCACTGTTTACTACTGAAATCTCGTCTGCTCATTCATCCATTCTGAAAGATAATCTGTCAAATACTACCCTTGTCTGTTCTCACCATCACCCCTCCCCCCCCCAAAAAAAATGTACTGCCTTCCTTAAACCAGGCCCAAGGTAGAATAAATTCTTTTCAATTGAACTTTGTAGGAGGTATGAGGCGTATGAAATTTAAGAAACATTTTATCACCTCACTTCATACTCCGTCTTCTAATTAGACTGGTTTGGAACCTTGTTGGTACCTCCTCAGTAATTTCATGACTGTTGTTCTGTCATATTGAAGTACTGTTTCTTAATCCCTCTGTTGGCAGATTGAAGATGGAACCAACAAAGTTCCGAAACCGGTCTAGTTAGAAGATGGAGAATGAGGTGAGGTGATAAATTTTTCTTAAATTTAAATTCTCTTCAGTGTATTCTAAGATGGGGGCACGCCGTCATGTAGTGGTTAAGGCACTGAGCTACAAGCCGGAGGGTCGAGGGTTCAAGTCCCGTTGGGGTCAGGATTTTTAAACTGATCCAAACCCTCTGGCGGCACTATGGCCCTGGGGTCGACTCAGCCTCTAACGGAAATGAGTACCAGATGCTTGTTCTGGGGGTAAAGGCGGCCGTCATGCAGGGCTGACAACCCGGCTGAGGTAAAGTGCCGATTGTCTAGAAAAAGTGGGAGCCTTAACTTCCTACTACCCCAAGGGCCTCCGGGCCTGTTGTGGGATTAATAAAAAAAAAGTTCTAGGATTTGTAAATTAATGAGTCATTTTTACATCTTACCTCATATTTCATGTTTCTTTAAACACGGGAACTAGTTTTCAAGAGAAAAATCTCTCTCATTTTCAACTGATATGTGAGAGAGATTTTTCTCTTGAAAACTAGTTCCTGTGTTTAAAGAAACATGAAATATGAGGTAAGATGTAAAAAATGACTCAGTAATTTACGAATCAAGAACCTCGTAATGTTATTTCCCATATTTAACTATGAATTATTCTAAGATTTTCAATCTTTCGGACATTAATAACACAGTACTGTAGTGTGCCGTAGTTTCTACTGTTTTTGGTTGATGTATTTATAAGGCTTACAAATTTATAAGGAATAAAATATGGAGTTAAATGAAGTCAGCATAGTTCCAATATCCAATAAAAATACACAGTTCCTATTTTGGAGTAATGTAGTGCCTAGCGTATTAATCTCAGATTTTTTTCTTTATCTCTGTGCTCTATGAAATATTTTATTTTTTTATTATTATTATTCAATCTCCAAATAATGAGAACGCTATTTCACCTTCCGGTACGCTAGGGTTTAAATCACAATAAAATTGTGTGCATTCATTCACATTGCATTTAATATAAAAATATTGTAAGGGAATATAAATGACTAAATTAATTAACAAACAATTAAAAAGAACTAATTAAACAATTGATTTGGCATTTACTTGATGAAAATCCTTTTTTGTGTTAATTAAATAAAAATAAAACTTAAATTTTGATGTTACTCGTATATCTTAAATTAACTAAAATAAAACTTAAAGTTTTATATGATTTTCATATTTATTAAAATGCAAATTCATTACAGCTGTTTCAGTACTTTGTACATTTTTCAGATGAATTTTATCATGATTACAAATGAATTTTGTTATTGTATCTGAAGAATAACAAACTTCATTTGTATTCATGATAAAATTTATCTGAAGAAGGTACAAAGTACTGAAACAGCTGTAACGAATTTGTATTTTAATAAATATCAGTATCATATAAAACTTTAACAGTTTTAAGTTATGTAGATAGGAAATAACACTATGAGGTTTTTTAATATTGTTTATTTTTTATTATTTCACTCACCTCATACTTCATAATTCATAGCAGACCCAGGGTTTCTTCACATCTTTTGTGACATTCTCAATGCTGCGTCACGTTCACAACTGACGTCCAACGGCCTTCTATCCTGCAGACTGACCTCCGCACCATAAAAATTGCTAAGGATAATGGTTTTCAAAAGAAGATGATACACAAGAAAATAAATAAATTCAAAGAACAAAAAGTCATCAATGAAAGTACTCTTCAGACAGATAAAAATATAGGCAAAAAATTCAAGAAGTTCACATACCATCCTTTGGTATTTGACAAGTTTCAAAAAATTTTCAACAAATTCAACATTAAATTAGCACCTAAAAATGATTACAGCTTAGATAATTTAATAAAAACCAACAAAAATGAAAAGATTGAAGACTGCAAGAAATTGGGAATTTATCAAATTAATTGTAAAAATTGTGAAAAGATATACGTAGGAAAAACAAAAAGGAATCTAAATACAAGATTAAAAGAACACCTCAGAAATGTTAAAAATGGAGAAACCGAAAAATCTGCAATAGCTGCACATGCCTGGTCAGAAAAACATAGAATAGAAACCAAAACAAAATTACTTAAACAATTGGAAAAACCGAAGAAACTCACAATTTGGGAAAAAATTTACATATGCAAGAATGAAAATACAACTATGAATTTTGAAATACCCGGTTATAAAGAAAGAGGACTGATTTGGAAATTCTTCGGTCGGCCACCAGATGGCGCGGAGGTCAGTCTGCAGGATAGAAGGCCGTTGGACGTCAGTTGTGAACGTGACGCAGCATTGAGAATGTCACAAAAGATGTGAAGAAACCCAGGGTCTGCTATGAATTATGAAGTATGAGGTGAGTGAAATAATAAAAAATAAACAATTTTAACAGTTTTATTTTTATTTAATTAATATAAAAATAACTAACACAAAATCTCTTAAAAATGTAATATAGAGAGTCACACACCTTCTTATAACAGCATTTCTTATATAAAGTATCTGACAAAGGCAGTTGGAATCTATTTCGGCAATAATCTAATTTAGTAATACATTTGTGTCTTTGGGAATCAAATGCAGGACATTAAAACAACAGATGTAATACATTTAAATTAATATTGGGAGGTAAACATTATGAGGTTATATCATTAATAGTGAGTGGAGAACATATTTTTAACGACTCACCTCATATGTTAAAAATATGTTCTCCACTCACTATTAAAGATGTAATACAGTCTGGCTGAAGTTCTTGCAAATACAGGTATCTGAATTGTTCAAAATAATTTCCAAATTTGCCGTGACCATAATAGTTTATTAATTTGATTTTAAAGTTTACCACTGAGGAGAGGGAAACATTTTAAGCTGACTACCCAAGACTGTCTGTAGTTGTAGTAATACCACGTAAGCTAAACAGCAATAATGATAACAGCAACAACCGACTTCACATTTCCTTGTGCATTATAAATAAATACAGAATTGTAATCAATGGTCAAGTTAAAAAAAATTGCATGAATTGAGTTTCAAACCCCAAACCTTCAGTTTTACATGTTGATACTCTACTGAGCTACTTGAGGCCTTCTTCTCATTCAAGCACAAATTCTCCTCTTAACTACTCTCTTGATCCCATATCCAATGTAATGAACACTTACAAACCACATTGAATTGCAAGGCCAGGCCAGTTAGGTTATTTTTTTAAAACATTTTCCTGCCCACTTTTTAATGTGATAATTTATTTAAAAATTGTAGGAATTCAGTGCATATGTTTGGGAAAAATTGATGCCGAGCAATCGGTGCAAAAATTCTTACAGGTGCCAAAACATGGTTTTTAACTTTACAACTACCATATTTATGCATGTATAGGCTGCATCCAAGTTTTGCGATAATAAATTGGGGAAAAAATATTTGTCTTATATTTTTGTTAAGAAAATGTGCAAAAGAGAGAAGTAGGCCTACACAATTTTTAAATCTGACTTTGTTGTAAAATCGAAAGCTTCTGTTGCCGGCTATGTAATAGTACATTCAGACTACGGCTCAGTCATTAACACAAGGATAAAAGGGACGGTCAGTTGATAGGTACGATATTCATTACCATTCCTGTTCACTGTGTGTAAACATGGGTCGGTGCAGAGCAAGTTTACCTCCAAATTCAAGCTACAAGTGGTGCACTATGCAACAGAACATGGAAATAGGACAGCAGGAAGAAAGTTTGATCTGGACGAAAAAATGTCCAACGGTGGATCCAAACAAATCATGCACTTGAAAACACATTACATCATTGACAATCTTTCCGCGGAAAGAAAGCAAAATATCCACAGTTAGAAAGAGTTCCTGGATTACGTACTGAAAACAGGGGCAGACGGATTTTCAGTTTGAAGGCCTTAAGATAGCCAATAATATGGAAAACTCATTCAATGAATTTAGTGCAAGTTATGGCTGGGCAAGGCGATTTATGACATGTCACGACTTTGTAATTCATCGGCGTTGACAATAAAATTGTTCTAAAATGAAGCATGTTTTCTAGTTATTTCATGTATAAGCCGCACCCTAATTTTTAAACTTATATTTTGTAAAAAAGTGCGGCCTATACACGTGTAATTACAGTATGAAAGAAAAGTAATTTGGAAAAACTAGAAATAACATGTTATAGCATTAAAAAAATGAAACCTTGAACAGATAAAGTCTCGATGTTCTTATTATTATTATTATTATATAATAAGAACATCGAAAAAAGCCATACTGGCATTTATAATGTAATGTATAATTCCCTAATATGTCTTCTTAATATAGGAGCTGCCATTTGCAAAGATAGAAGCAAAGGCTTCAAAGCATTTGGTGGGCGGGAATTACAATGTATATAGAGAAAAATTTGCGTTTAGATCGGTACTTGCTCAGGTAGCTCAAATGGTAGAGCACTTGGACTAGAAAACCAAGGGTCCCGGGTTCAAGTCCCGGTCTGAGCGTATAATTTTTCTCTTCAAATATGAAGATAAAGTCTGTTCACAATGTTTTGCTACAAAAATTAAAAGCAATAAAAAGTGTAATTGAAATTCATCAGAGAACATTTTCTGACAACTCACCTCATAGGTTTCATGTTTTTCAATGATTATACCTCATAATGTTTACTTCACAACATTGATGTAATATAAAAAGTGTAATGTTTTATCATTATATTACTAGGCCATATTCATTGTAGAGTCTTTTTTCGGGGCTTAAATCATAGCCTTTTATGATGCCTATCTGTCAAGAAAATTTTGTGCAAAAATATTGAAAACTTTCTTCAGAATTCGTCAAAATGTAAAAACAGATGTTTCATATGTCGTCATAGGCCAATAATAGTCCCACAACAAATGTTCAAAATGCTTTTTGTTCTTGAAGGATTGCTCTATAAACCTCACATATTCAAAAGTACATAAAGAACAATTAAACACCTAAACATTCTTCCAAAAATCAGCCCATTTCTATCTGACCTGCTGCCGAAGGAGAAGGACCAACATGATGAGGGTATGCACAAGATCGCTTTTCAGCTCTCGAGCAGCCAAAGCATCGAGAAAGTTCCCTCACCACATCAGCATTTCCCTCTGGTGGCACGTTGGACAGAAATAGTATGAAGTTCAGAGGCATTTTTAAGTCACTTAATCGAACTTAACACACTTTTATATTTTAAATTAATATTGGGAAGTAAACATTATGAGGTTATATCATTAATAATGAGTGGAGAATATATTTTTAACGATTCACCTCATATTATTTCAAATTTCTTTGATACCGGCAGTTTATTAGTAAAGAAAAGAAGAATTTCAAGAAAATTACTTACCATCCAATAGTACATAAGAAATTTCAAAAAATATTTTACAAACACAACATTACTTTGGCACCAATAAATAAATTTAGTCTGGAAAAACTTCTAAATACCAATAAAAAAAATCAACATCCCAGACAGTAAGAAATCTGGAATTTATCAAATAAATTGTAATGATTGTAGCAAAGTATATGTAGAAAAACAAAAAGGAATTTAGAAACATGCACTAAAGAACATTTTAGAAATATTAAAAATTGTGAAATTGAAAAATCAGCAATTGCTGCACATAGTTTACTAGAACATCATAAAATTGAAAAAGAGGCAAAACTTTTGAAACAATTGGATAAACCGTTGGAATTGACAATTTGGGAAATGATATTAATTCAGAAGAATAAATATCGATCTATGAATTTCGATATTCCGGTGGATAAAAATTTAATTACAAAGTTTATAATCCCAACCAAAGATGGCAGCACAAGAGGTGATGTAATTAGAGAAATCAACAATCACAGAATTTCATCAGTGGAAGCCATGACTGAAGAGGGACATGATATTGTCTGAAACTGTCGATATCAAAGATATTTGAAATCGTATGTGGTGAGTCGACAAAAATATGTTCTCCACTCACTATTAATATTACCAGGATACCTGTTTTACATTTTAGCGAATTGTGCAGAAAGTTATAGATATTTTTGCTCAACTTTTTTGTAATAGATAGGTGTCATGTTGTTGTTATCAAGTGCTGGGCTTTGGTAATGAAGCCATTAGTGTTCTTGCTCTCCAATATTTCTCTATGGTGGATCCAATATGTAATACTTCACAGTATATTAATGAGTCATTTTTTACATCTTACCTCATAATGTTATTTCCCATATTTAACTATGAATACTTCACAGATTTGTGGATGTTCTTCATTCATTTCTTCATCTTTGTTGCATAGAGGACAATTTGGATTCATGTAAATTCCTATTTTATGTAAATGTTTGGCCAATTAATCATGTTCTGTAAGCAGTCTGAATTTTGCTACTGCTGTTTTATGTGGAATTTCTGGCTTCTTTACTAAAATATTCATTTTTTTGTCTTTGGCTTTATTACATAGGTCTTGGTTTTGTTTGAGTTTATATTTGTTTTTAATTAGTCTTTTTATGGATGTGAAAGGTAAGCTTTTAGTTGTATTCTGAATTAAATTGGAGCCTTTTTTTTTTTTGGCAAGAAAATTAGCAGTGTCATTTCCAGCAATTCCACAATGTGCAAGTACCATTGCAATTTAATTCTTTTCTGTAGTTTTTGAAGTTGTTGAATCATTTTGTGGCACTCTTTAATTTGGAGTGACTTCATTTTGTGTGAGGTTTTGCATATATTGCTGCCTTAGAATCAGAGAGTATGACAGCATTTTGAAATTTATTTATTCTGTATAATAATTGTTGGAGTGAAATATGAATAGCCATTATTTCTGCATCAAAATTTGTTGTGTGGTATCATTCTAGTTGATAAAATAAAAATAATGCACATGTAATTCCTGATCCTGAGTTGTTATCAATAGTAGACCCATCTGTGTAGACATGTAACCATTCTTCTGGTGGATATCTCTTATTCACAGCTTTTAACACGCTAGAGCTTTTAATACAGATGTGGAAGTTTCAGATTTTGTAACTGGCTCTTCTAGATTTAGCGGAATGTTAATTGGTTCAAAGGTAAGAGGCTTTTCTCTGATCAAAATATTTTCTTTAGGTTTAGGAAGATTCAAATCTGTTTTTATTTCCGTTACTTTGGACAAGAAACTTGTTTGTGTTTTCAACTTGGTTGGTTGTAACTGTCTTTTTTCCCATTTTGATGTTGTTAACCATAACATTTTTTCATGTTGTGTTATTGCCTGTTCCTCTAAAGTTAGATAGGCATCATAAAAGGCTACAATTTAAGCCCCCTAAAAAGTCTACAATATTTATGGGTCTATTAATACAATGGTAAAAAATAACACTTTTTTGTTTTAAATTTTTTTTGGCAAAATAAGTGAACTAATTTTATCTGTTCAGGGTTTTTTTCTTTTTCTTTCATCTTTTTGAGTATAATATGCTTTTTGTTTTTCCAAATTAATTTTTCTTCATGCTGAAAAGTGAAAAAACCATATTATGGCACTTTTATGAATTTTTTACACCTAATTGCTCCAGACCAATTTTTTTCAAAACATATGCATTGAATGAATTCCTATGATTTTTTGCTAATGATTGTTTAAAATAATAGCCAATCTCTTATGAGATTGAAATATTAAAAAAAATAAAAAGATCAAATTTTTAAAGGCATCATTAATTTACAGGTATTGTGGGTATAGCTCGGTGCTCTGGTTTGAGTTTGGTTGAGAATGAAATCCTGCCACAATGTTGGGAACAAATCAGTCATAAACATGTAGAAAGAAGACTCCTGGTTGCAGAGTCATGCAGTGCCTTGGCGCCATATGTCTCGGTAAGTTTTTATTTTAGAGCGAGAGTGAGGTTATGATTTATCTACCAATACAGACATGGTAGCATTTGCATCAGCAAGATAAAAAGACAAAATATATCATATTGTTAGAAATAGGATCTCTGTTAGTCCAACAGTTTTGGGAAAAAAAATATTTTGTGGGACTTAAGAATTAAATTAATGTCTTTATTAAAATTCATCGGAGAACATATTGTTTAAACAACTCACCTCATAGGATTCATGCTTCCATGATATCGCGATTTCAAACATAATCATGTTCATCGTCAGCCGACTCGGAGTTATGGCTGACGATGAACATGATTATGTTTGAAATCGCGATATCATGGAAGCATGAATCCTATGAGGTGAGTTGTTTAAACAATATGTTCTCCGATGAATTTTAATCTCTGATTAATGTTTCTTTTATATCTTTCTTTTCTGCTTTTTTTTTTTCAGAGTACAATTAGAAACTCTTTAATGTTGTCCATGCTGCAACAGATGTTGGAAGATAAGGATGATTCTGTAAGAGATGCTGTTGTGCGTAGCTTGGCATTAATAGTCACATTCATGGATGATAAAGATAAATATTTCCAGGTAAGTGAAGTATGTATGTATTAAATGCTCAGGACTTGACAATAAAGCTATTTTCCTTCTACGGGGTGAATCATAAATATGGGTTTGATCGCGTTGTGTGATGAAAATATTACCATTACAGGAAATATGAAATTACCGTTGGAAAGGCAATTATTCAAATTACAAAAATGGAATAAAAAAAAACAGTGTAGAACTTGTCATTAGTCAAAATGGCATTGAATATGCAACAGCAAATTACAATTGCTGCATGGGCAATAACGTATGCTAATGATCGTGAGGCCTCAAGACGGGCAAGACATGAGTTTAACGTAGCATTGCAGACATCGACTGTGGGAAGTGGAGAAAATTACTGCTGGAAACGGGAAGGATGTAAAAAATCAAACCTCCTGGAAGGGCTCGCATTAACACGGATGCAGAAACAACGAAGAGAATTGTGGAGGCATTCGACACTAGCCCACAAAAATCAACCCGCCAAGCTGCACGTGAGCAGTGATTTGTTTTGTTTTGTTCTATTGTTGTAATTTGAAGGATTCCCTGTGCAATGATAACATCATCCTTTAATATTTTGGTCACAAAATGCGATCAAACGTATAGCCATATTTCTGAATCACTCTGTAGCTTCCAAATATTTGGTAACAATGTCTCAATGCATGATTTTAAATGTTCCAAGTAAGTAAATTAGATAATTCATTATTATTTTATATAAATTTTTCAGTATAAAGTAATTGTTGTTTCCTGTAATTCCACATATGGAATTTTTAGCTGATTTAAGAGCAAACTGAAAAAGATGAATAAAGAATAAATATTGATAATAATAAATATAATTATTTCTCATCATTTGGATTCTAAAAAAAAATTCTTTGTTTTCAGTGTCAGGAGTTATCCATGGCTACTTTGGATGATATGTCACCTAATGTAGTTGGATCTTCTATTCGAATACTCATTCCAGTCCTAGCTAAGTGGGCATTAGATTTAGGTAGATTGCAGAGTCATCTGTTGTCTCAGTTATTGCAGAGGCTAAAGACTCTAATAAAGGTAATTTAATTTATTTTCCATTGTATTGGATAATACTCATGTGTTCTTAGTAAATTATTTTCTTTTATTTGCTGAATATGTTGTTTTCAAATGCTGGGCCTTGGTAACGAAGCTCATTAGTGTACTTTTTGTTATACTATTCAACTGTACATTATACCACATGAATAACATTTTAAATTCTAAAGTTATAAAAATAATGAGTCCAGTATAATAGTTTTTATGTTATAAGGATTGATGAAATGTCATCTTTTTTATGAGTTGTCAGAGATGATGCAGATTTATAATTAAGTGCATTGTGCAATTAATATGTTAGATATATGAAATTTTTATAGGTCATTAAAATGCATTATTTCCACATTTTTCTGTTAAAGTAATTTTACAAATTTTACTTGTAATT
Source organism: Diploptera punctata (assembly GCA_030220185.1). Lineage (NCBI taxonomy): Eukaryota > Metazoa > Arthropoda > Insecta > Blattodea > Blaberidae > Diploptera > Diploptera punctata. The sequence continues at coordinate 1,362,011 of JASPKZ010008351.1, forward strand.
TTAGGTAGTTCAGATGGAAGAGCATTGACATAGAGAGTCAAAAGGTCCTGGGTTCAAACCCCCAGACTAGGTGTATATTTTTCTTTTCAAATATAATTTGTCCATCATTAAGATGTTTAAAAATGAATAATATTAACATTGAAAGAAGCACTACTGGCTTTATAAGTAATGTTCAAATTCCCAATAAAAAGTCTTCTTAATAAAGAAGCCACCATTTGCAAAAATCGTAGCAACGGCTCGTAGCATTTGGGGTTAGGGAATTAACTATGTATAAGAGAAAAATACGTGTTTAGATTGGAGGCCTAGGTAGCTCAGATGGAAGAGCATTGACATAGAGAGTCAAAGGTCCTGGGTTCAAACCCCAGTCTAGGCGTATATTTTTCTTTTCAAATATAGTTACAATACATGTTACTGTATTATTTTATTTTCTTGCCTTTTATAAGATTATAAAGTACTGAAATGAGATATAGAAACTTACAGTAAGGTTTCCCCACTTCTACAGTACCCAAAACCGAATCTTGAACCTTCACTTTGGTGAAGGTCAATCCAATCTATTTCTTTCATTTGAGCCCTAAAATCTGGCACCTCTTCTAAAACTATAAATGAGAACAACACTGTTCAAACTCAGAGCTGGCAAATGCCAGCACCACTCAAGTGCTCATGCAGATTAATTTCCCTGGATGGCATACCACTTAAATGTACGAGATTCCCTCGCCTAGAATAGCGAGGCTCATTTTGAACTGTTTGACTTTCCAGCTCTCGGCTTACTGGCAATGCAGTTTCTGATGCCCTATTCTAGTATGGCAATGTCCACATTTTATACCATTCATTAACTTATTTAGTTAATTTTTTTCTATTGTTCATTTGTACTATTTATCTTTATTTTATTTATTTGATCTTCCATTCTTTTTTTCTTTTCTTTTTCTTCACAATTTCTCTCCCCTTATCTACCTCTCCTCTCTCTCCTTTTCTATCTTTCTCTGCTTTTTTTCTCTGTCTTTTTCTCGTGATGTCATTAAATACCATTTACTTTATGCAGCACCGATTTTTAATGATTTATTAACATATAAAGTTTTTTAAAATATTTTAAATTTCTTTTTCTAGAAGGCAAGTCCTGCAGAATCTCCAGTATCGCTATCCCATAGAAAGAATACAAATAATGAGCAAAAAGCAGCATGGTTAGTGACAGTTCTTCAGACATTGGTGCCTTATATTGTCATGTCTGTAGCAGCCGTAGACACAATCATTAATAGAATCTCTAGTAACACCCCAATTGTAGAAAGTAAGTATATTAAGAGACATCACTTTATTTGGACTTACATTTTTATTGTATCTGCATTTCTGAATGTACTTGACTCCCAGCACTTGTATTAGTGTCTTTGTACCCATCCTCCATAAAAAAATCATGGGTACTCAATGCTTACAACCAAATAACTAGTGCTGGATGAGTATAGTGCATTTCTGTTAAAGGAAATAATATTTCAATGTAACATAAACAGACCCCCAGCCCATAAAAAATAATTGTCATCAAACTAGTAAAAGCAGTATGCCAGACAGATCTTTTCACAACAACATGGCAAATATATAAATGATATGAGAGTTGGACATGGAATGTTTTATCTTTTTATAGACCTGGTGCCTTGAAAGTGCTAATGGAAAAGTTAGATTTATATAAACTAGATTTAGTAGCTTTACGAGAAGTGATATGAATAGTGGATGGGATTTTAGAAAAGAAAAGTCACACAATAATTTATAATTGTTATAAAAAAAAGATCATGATTTGTAATTTGTAAGAGGATAAAGCATCTAATAATGGATTTTAAGGCAAAGTTTGATGGTACTTAGAATGATCAAATGAAACCAAAATTTTGTGACACTAGAGAAATGGCTGGGCTTTTGTTTTGTAACTTTTTTTTTTGTAACTAAAAATCTTCTTGGGGATATATTTCATTCTCTGAAACTCAAAACAATGATCACACTGAAATGACACTTTCTCTTCCCTCAAAAGTTTTCTCTTTACTGTTACATTAAATTTGAAGAGAAAAATATGTGCTTAAATCAGGATTTAGGCATATATTTTTCTTCATAGTTATATATATTTTTCTCTTCAAATTTAATTTGTCATTGAGTGAGAAGTGATAAATTTAATATAAAATATTGAATACTGTCCACCGCTGTGGTCTCGAGGTAGCGTGCTGCCTTGTCATGCAGCGGGCCCTGGTTCGATCCCCGGTCGGGGCAGTTTTTCTGGGTGAGGTTTTTATCGGGGTTTTTCCTCACCTGTAAGACAAATGTCAGGAAAACGTTAAGGCCCAAATGGTCCCCGAAATCATATGGCTATCATCCTTATCATTATCATCCTTACCATTATCATTATCATCATCATCCTTCACCAGTGTGGAAAGCAACGGGAAGCTACCACACCTACACAATTCCCTAGTAAAGCTGCAAGCATAGCATGAAAATGCTATGATTACAGTGAAGGACCTGCCTTCGGGCAGAATTACTATGGATGAATATTGAATACTGATACATGTTTGAATTCTATGTACCATGCCACTTATACCTGTTGCGTATATAATATTGAATGAAACTTGGCTCAACATACTCTCTCAAAGATGGTGCTTGACAGTACTTGACATTTTTTTTACACACTTTATATTAGCTTCACCTGTATCTGTCCATCTATCTATTTAACGGAATCTTTGAACACGATTTTCACCTACTTAAAAACATTGGATTGACTTGAAACTTTGTATACTTGTAAATGACCAATGACAATACAATGATTTCATAATTTTTTCTAAAATCCTGGCCAGATTCATCAGAAAAATGAAAAAATAAAAACCAGTACAATAGGTTTTGAACCTATCGACTTTTTAGTCAATCGTAGTAAGTGCTCAGTTGGTAGAACGGTGGACTGTAGTGGTATATAATTATTTCAGTAATCCATAGGTCGCTGGTTCAAATCCGGCCCAGAGGATTTTTTTTTAGAAGAGTATTAAACAATTAAATTTTTATGGGATTCCGGTTTATGACAATCAATTAAACTAAAAATTTAAAAAATAAATAATAATTTAAAAAACTAAAACAACATGCTTTATTATAAAACCAAACTAAAAAATAAATAATAATTTAAAAAAACTAAACAACATGTTTTATTAGAAAACCGAACAAAAAAATGAAAAATAATTTTAATTTCCAACACGCTTCGGATAAAATTAAAGTGGCCAACAAAAAAGTCATCTCCAACACATCTAGAATAAAACTAGTTATCTAAAAAAGAAAATAATTTTACCATCAGAAGCGTGGGGTGCTTTTTATGGTTTTTACGTTTTCTTCTTAGAGACTTTACTTTTACCAATATCTGTTTATTATCAAATATATTAATTGATATAGAACACTCCATGCTTTTGATGGTAAAATAATTTTTTGTAGATAACACTAGTTTTATTCTAGATGTGTTGGAGATGATTTTTTTGTTGGCCACTTTAATTTTATCCCAAGCGTGTTGGAAATTAAAATTATTTTTAATTTGTTAATTCGGTTTTCTAATAAAGCGTGTTGTTTTAGTGTTTTTAAACTATTATTTTTTAAAATACTATAGGAAGTAACATTAAGAGGTTTGTTTATTTTTTATTATTTCACTCACCTCATACTCATATGAAGTATGAGGTGAGTGAAATAATAAAAAATAAACAATATTAAAGAACCTCATAGTGTTATTTCCTATCTACATAACTTAATTAAGAGGTTTGTTTAAGTAATTAAAACAATGTTTTAATTAAGTACTTAACATTTTTGGTATTAGTTTTAATCATTCCCAAATGGAATCTATTCTAGTTTCTTTATTTCTGTCTTGTAGATAGCATATCACTTTGTTTTCTTTTTCTATATTTTTTTGTTTATTATTCTTCAAGATCTTGATATTCAGTGTTTTCTCTTTTTCATCCCCCTTTATATATTTTTAAGGGGATTAAAGTTTGAATGTATAGACAAATTTTATTCCAGTGTTACAGGCATTGAAGATCACGGCGAAATAATAAACAAAGAAGATAGAAAAAGAAAACAGAATAAGATGCCATCTCCCATGAGAGAAAAAACTGACAAAAATTAAAACTTAATAAAAAATTACGTTTTACTGTCAAGGCAGTATGTTAAACCAACATTTCATTTATCATTGCATATGTACCAGGTATATGAAACTCAAACACGTATCTGTAAAATGTTCTGTGAAATTTTGAAGGAAGAATAGACATCAAATAATCATGGGTAGAAGAGACAAATATGTGTTTAGATTGGAGGCCTAGGTAGCTCACTTGGATATAGCATTGATATAGAGAGTCAAAGGTCCTGGGTTCAAACCCCAGTCTAGGCGTATATTTTTCTTTTCAAATATAATTTGTCCATCATTAAGATGTTTAAAAATGAATAATATGAACATTAGAAAACCACTATATTTATTCTTAACACGTAGTGGGTTGAAAGAACAGTTTCATGCAAGTGAATGATTGAGTGCATGCACAAATGATAAGAATATAGCAATACAAAGGCAGTAAACTAATATTTCTTCATAGTTAAATATGGGAAATAACATTATGAGGTTCTTAATTCCTAAATTAATGAGTAATTTTTTTACAATAATAATTAAATGAATCGTGATTTTTTCTTACCTCATACATCTATGTTTCTTTAAACACAGCACTGCAGTATCGGCGACACTTTGTCGTCATCGTCAGCTGTTTTCACGACTGTCAATTTTTTCTCCTTTTTGCCGGTAATTATCTAGACTGCCATCTGGTGTTCTTTTGAAGGAATTCCTCTTCAAACTGCCATCTGGTGTTATTTTGAATGAATCATTTCCTAAACTGCTATCTGTTGTATTTTTGAAGAACTTTGTAATCAACAGATAGCAGTTTAGGAAATGATTCATTCAAAATAACACCAGATGGCAGTTTGAAGAGGAATTCCTTCAAAAGAACACCAGATGGCAGTCTAGATAATTACCGGCAAAAAGGAGAAAAAATTGACAGTCGTGAAAACAGCTGACGATGACGACAAAGTGTCGCCGATACTGCAGTGCTGTGTTTAAAGAAACATAGATGTATGAGGTAAGAAAAAATCCGATTGAGGGTCTTTCCACTTTTCAGCGGTTACCCTTTTACCAGCCGGCTGCTGGCCCTTCACATCCACATGTGTCAATCACAGAGGTAGATGATCAACAGCCAGTGTAGGGGTGACATGTGGTTAGCATGTCGAGTCCCCCAGCCGTTATAGCTGGTTCCTCAACCTGGAGCCGCTACTTATTGTAGCTACCCAATTGCCTCACGATGCTGGGTGGGCACCGGTCCCATACTGGCCGAAATACCATGAGAAAATTTCTTCCCCCATGGAGACTCGAACCAGCGCAAGTCCCGTAGCTCTGCGCCAAGGCTTCCTACCTTAACCGCTCGGCTACGGCGCGGGACAAGAAAAAATCACGATTCATTTAATTATTATTAATTGAACCTCATAATGTTAAAAATTCCCAAATTTAATATATAAACATTTTTTTACATCTTACCTCATATTTCATATATATTTAATTAATGTTGGGAAGTAAACATTATGAGGTATATCATTAAAATTCATCGGAGAACATATTGTTTAAACAACTCACCTCATAGGATTCATGCTTCCATGATATCGCGATTTCAAACATAGTCATGTTCATCGTCAGCCATAACTCCGACTGACGAAATTCTTCGGCCGTCAACTATTCTATTGTCGCCATCTTCAGTGCTGCCATCTATGGTTGAATTTATGAACTTCGAAATCAATGTAATTTCGTTAGGGATATCAAAATTCATTGATCTATTTTTGTTTTTCTGAATGTATATTTTTTCCCAAACTGTCAATTCCAAAGGTTTCTCTACTTGTTTTAAAAGTTTAGCTTCTCTTCCAATTTTATGATGTTCTAATAAACTATGTGCAGCAATTGCAGATTTTTCAATTTCACAATTTTTATTATTTCTGAAATGTTCTTTTGTCCGAATTTCCAAATTCCTTTTTGTTTTTTTTTTCATGTTTTCTTTATAAACACGGGAACTAGTTTTCAAGAGAAACATCTCTCTCATTTTCAACCGACATTATGACTTAAACACTTCCTGTTTAAAGAAAACATGAAAATATGAGGTAAGATGTAAAAATGACTCATTAATGTACGAAACTAATATTTACTGTAATGCTTTCTGTTCAAAAAGTCTTTTTGCTCCCAGTAGTATTGTGAAATAATAACTAACTAACAACCAAATTAACTCACTGGCACTATCGAACCCATAGGTTTATGGCCATGCAGAGATAAGCTCTCCATATATCCCAATCCTGAGCCAATGTTTTCCAATCATCCCCAGTATAATCTACTTCCCTCAAATCATAGTTAATGTTATTCTCCCACCTCATTCTTGGTCTATCAACAGGGCATTTTTCCTCTGGTTTTCCTACAATAAGCTTCCATGCACGTCTTTCATTCCCCATTGTGAAATAGTGTATAGAAGAATTCAAATATTGGACAATATTTTAAAATACTATAGGAAGTAACATTAAGAGGTTGTTTAATAATTAAAACATTATGTTTGTACATTCTTACCTCTTATGGTTGTTTTCATCCATCGTATGTTTCAAGGCATCTGAGCCCCATCAGTCTGTAATCGCTGATGATGGGGCTAAGAAGCCTTGAAACATATTGACGTTTCTATTATTAATTTAACGCTTCTCAATGAAGGATAAATTATATTTGGAGAGAAAAATTTATACTTGAAACATATGTTCGACGAAAGTCTATAATTGCTGACAGTGGGGCACAGAAGCCTTGAAACATATTATATTTGAAAAGAAAAATATAAAATTTTTCTCTTCAAATAGAAAAATATACGCCTAGACTGGGGTTTGAACCCAGGACCTTTGACTTTCTATGTCAATGCTCTTCCATCTGAGCCACCTAGGCCTCCAATCTAAACGCATATTTTTCTCTAACACATAGTTAATTCCCTAACCCCAAATGCTACGAGCCGTTGCTACGATTTTTGCAAATGGCGGCTTCTTTGTTAAGAAGACCTTTTATTGGGAATTTAAACATTACTTATAAAGCCAGTAGTGCTTCTTTCAATGTTAATATTATTCGTTTTTAAACACCTTAATGATGGACAAATTATATTTGAAAAGAAAAATATACGCCTAGACTGGGGTTTGAACCCAGGACCTTTGACTTTCTATGTCAATGCTCTTCCATCTGAGCCACCTAGGCCTCCAATCTAAACACGTATTTTTCTCTTACACATAGTTAATTCCCTAACCCCAAATGCTACGAGCCATTGCTACGATTTTTGCAAATGGCGGCTTCTTTGCTAAGAAGACTTTTTATTGGGAATTTAAACATTACTTATAAAGCCAGTAGTGCTTCTTTCAATGTTAATATTATTCGTTTTTAAACACCTTAATGATGGACAAATTATATTTGAAAAGAAAAATATACGCCTAGACTGGGGTTTGAACCCAGGACCTTTGACTTTCTATGTCAATGTTCTTCCATCTGAGCCACCTAGGTCTCCAATCTAAACGCGTATTTTTCTTATAGATTGGAGGCCTAGCTGGCTCAGATGGAAGAGCATTGACAGAAAGTCAAAGGTCCTGGGTTCAAACCCCAGTCTAGGCGTATATTTTTCTTTTCAAATATAATTTGTCCATCATTAAGGTGTTTAAAAACGAATAATATTAACATTGAAAGAAGCACTACTGGCTTTATAAGTAATGTTTAAATTCCCAATAAAAAGTCTTCTTAACAAAGAAGCCGCCATTTGCAAAAATCATAGCAACGGCTCGTAGCATTTGGGGTTAGGGAATTAACTATGTGTAAGAGAAAAATACGCGTTTAGATTGGAGGCCTAGGTGGCTCAGATGGAAGAGCATTGACATAGAAAGTCAAAGGTCCTGGGTTCAAACCCCAGTCTAGGCGTATATTTTTCTTTTCAAATATAATTTGTCCATCATTAAGGTGTTTAAAAACGAATAATATTAACCTTGAAACATATGTTCGACAAAAACAACCATAAGAGGTAAGAATGCACAGACAAAATGTCTTAATTATTGGACAGTATAGTTTAAAATAGTTTTTTTTTGCAAAGAATACCTAAAAATAGTTAATATAGAATGCAAATACAGCATTCTGTACATTTTTTACATCAATATGTATTTTTTAAGGACAGGAATTCTCAGTTTTGGGTCATGGACTGACAAATCCTTCTGTCTTCTATGAAGGCGAATATGATGTTGGTTTAATCTTAGGCAGTTTTGAGTCATATGTTAGTCAAGAATGGTATGAAGACTGGCCTGAGTTAGAATGGATATGCAATACATTGTAAGTACCTTTTATTTGTCTAACCATCATATTATTCAACTGCATTTTTCTTAATATTGTTTAATTGTATCTTTCCAATTTTTTTAAAAATAATGGTAATCAGCGTTTATATTTTTTGAGCATAATTTTATTCCTATTCATAAAAATATTTGAAGAATTGTTTTTAGACCTGAGCCATGATTTGAATTACATATCTCTATATTTATCCATTGGCACTCTACCTTTGAGGTAGATTTATCCATTGGCACTCTACTTTTGAGGTATGATGCACTTCTCTCAGGCTTATTTATCAAATCACCATAATATTTCACCTCCACTAAGGACCGCATGCAAATACATTAGTCTCTGCTCAAATTACTTCCAATCACTGGTGAGTTGACTCACCGTGAGGAAGTGCAAAGATCGAATTAGCTACCCACTAACTGGTCATCCATGAAAGTCATCGTTCTCGCAATATTGGCAAGAAATTACCCAGAATTCTCAGGGATAAAACCACTTCCGTTATTTTCGTCTGCTAGAGGCCCGCATTTACGCTTGTGTCCTGCAAATAATACCGTATACAATGACGTCTGCATCGCGCAATATTACGCCGTTTCTCCTGATCTTCCAGTTGAATTCTTTGGTAGACTCTATCAAATTCCTCTTTTCCGCATATACCAAAAACAAGATCGAAGTTTTCAAGGTCCGACGTCTTGGATAAAGCAGCAAGGTTTGAAAGTACATCGGTTCCCATCGGGATTCTCATGATTTGTTTCTCTCCTAAGTCACCTCGGCAGGTAGCTTAGGAATTTCAACAATTATTATTGCATGAACAGATTTTTGAGTACTCAAAAACGTATTTGGATACAACTTTCTCAGCAGAGAATGGCTTTTACGGTCTAATGCATTCATAGATTCGAGCCTAAATGTGTGATTGGAGTGTTTATGAGAAGTCGGGAATTAGAAAGAGCAATTTTATCCTGCTTTGGAGCTGTTTTTTGAGCACCAATGAGTAAAGCTGAATATTTATGGTTCAAATCTCGGTTCAGGTGCACATTTTCTCTTAAGATATGTTAAGTGTGACCAATAGACAACTGTTTTGTAGCATTAATTATTATGAATTTTAACTGCATCATTAAATTACATTAAAATGATACCTGGTTTTGTAATTTTTTTATTTGGAATTGTTTTGATTATGCATATCGTCGCTTAAGGAACAATACCGCATAACTAACAAAATACATATTTCACACGAGAAACAAAAAACTGTTTATTTTTCTCCTTAGTACCTATACTCCACCAGGCTAAATAAATAAATAAATAAATAAAATAAATAAATATAGATTGAAACCATTGTATCTATAAGTTTAGCAAGGTCATGGTGCAAAATTTCATCCTAATCTATGTTTGAACTGAGCGCACTTCTTCAGTGATGTTAACAATATAAAAATGTCAAATTTCACCAAAAGTGTCAGTTATGTGGTATTGTTCCTTAAGCGACGATATAGAAGAATTTAGAGAGTTAATAGACCCAACTTTTAAACTTCATCAGCCAAGAATATTCCTAGAATATTTTAAATCTAATATGAATTATGTAAATAAGGTGCATCTGGAGTCATCTTACCTCATAACTTGTTGTATTCTAGTTGAACATGTTTCGGTATATCATGTGTACCTATCATCAGATTTTCCAGACTGTTGAATTTTATTTTGTTGGCCCTGGATGTCTCCTCCCATACTCCATCTTTGGCTGACCGAATAACTTGTAAATCAAATAATTTTCCCCAGAATTTCAAAATTCATAATTTTTTTGTTCTTCTGTATGTAGGTTTCGCAAACAGTAAGTTATTTTGTATTGTACAACTGTTTTAATAATTTTGTATTTACATTGATTTTATGCTTTTCTGACCAAATGTGAGCAGCCACAATTGAATAGTTGCCCCGAAAACAGGATCTAACCCACAAAAATTCGAAAGTTGAGTTTTCAGTGGATTAGTGATCTATCTAGAAGATATCACGGCATGGTACATGTAAAATTATCCATACCCTCTTCCAGACCTAGTTTATTTATTTTTAAAAGTTGGCTTTCAAGCAAATAGCTATATGTAACAAAATGGCGGAAGCTGTTAGTCAAATCATTAATAGCAATGCAGAAAAACAATTATTGCACATGTGCAAATTCATTACATCACAGTTCTGTGAATTCTAATCAGAATCCTAGAGAAATTGAGTGAAAATAAGAAAGGCACAAATAATGTAACGAAATAACATTAAATGGAAAATAAATACTGAAAAAACTGATTACGTTAGAAATTTTTCTAACTGAATCAGTGTTCAATATGTATTTTCTACTTCTTATTATAGCATTCTTAGTTAAATATGTGTTAGATCATTTTCCCCACTCTATAGAGATAGATTACTTTTGCACTCGATGCTGCATTAAATTGTTAATATTTAGTTATTAGCATGTTACTTTGCATTCAAATTGGTGTATATGATTCCAATAGGATGAAAGATTAAAATGTATATGATATAATAAAGGTAATAGTCTCAAAATCAACATTATACGTTTTTTATTTAACTTTCACAGGGAAAGAACACTATGAGGTTTAATTTAATAATTAAATTAATGTAACAGATAAACTAAAGGAACTCACAGTCTGGGAAAAAATCCATATCCAAAAAAACAAAAAAGAGAAACCCATGAATTTTGAAACTCCCGCAAATTTTGACCTGATCCAGAGGTTCATCGGTCCACCGATAGAAGTAAGAAGGAAACCGCCAAGAAACGACATAACACCGGTCGACCAGAGGCTACTGACGATGGAGATAAGCTCCGAAACTGCAGTATAGAAGAAAAAGGATATGAGGTGAGGTAATAAAAACATTAAAAATCATCGGAGAACATATTGTTTAAATAACTCACCTCATAGGATTCATGCTTCCATGATATCGCGATTTCAAACATAATCATGTTCATCGTCAGCCATAACATGAGTCGGAGTTATGGCTGACGATGAACATGATTATGTTTGAAATCGCGATATCATGGAAGCATGAATCCTATGAGGTGAGTTATTTAAACAATATGTTCTCCGATGATTTTTAACGATTATACCTCATAATGTTTACTTCCCAACATTAATTAAATATAATAAAAACATTAATTTAATTATTATACGTTTTTTTTTCGTTTCCCCAACAATTTGTAGTTTGTGGGTTAGATCTCTTTTTGGGGCAACTATTCAATTATTGAAGTCGTGAATACTGGAGGATGCTATCTTGTTTACCGTTATTCAATTGTGGTTGCTTACATTTGGACAGAAAAACATAAAATTGATGTAAACACAAATTATTTAAAAAGTTGGATAATACAAAATAATTCATGTATTTTATGTCTTTCGGGCTAAATGGCCATGGTCTGGTTTTATTAACACTTGACGTTTCGTCCACTACTGCCGTAGATATCCTCAGGAGATTCTGCGTGTTCTTTGACCTCTTAACTCTTCAAATGTCGGCTGCAGACTGGCTGTGTGTTGGAAATCATGTCCTTATTTATAGCTGAGTATTGTGTGGTGATGTTTTCTACACGGTCCGTTACTTTCGAACAATTTTTCTGGATTGGTTGTCACTGGCTAAAGTCATAGGTTTTATTCTCGTGTTATATAAATGCTATGACTTTAGCCAGTGACAACCAATCAGAAAAATAGCTCCAAAGTAACGGACCGTGTAGAAAACATCACCACACAATACTCAGCTATAAATAAGGACACAATTTCCAACACACAGCCAGTCTGCAGCCGACATTTGAAGAGTTAAGAGGTCAAAGAACACACAGAAACTCCTGAGGATGTCTACGGCAGTAGTAGCCGAAACATCAAGTGTTAATAAAACCATACCACAGCCATTTAGCCCAAAAGACATAAAATACATGAATCAAAATACCTGCCATGAAAGTCTACAATTTTACATAATACAAAAGAACTCACCATTTGAGAGAAGATCTACATATAGAAGAACAAAAACAAAATTATATATTTTGAAATTCCCAAGGAAAAAGATTTGATTTACAAGTTCTTCAATCAGCCAAAAGATGGAGTGGGAACTGATATCCAGGCCGACAACATAAAATTCAACAGTCTGGAAAAGCTGACGATTGTACACATGTTATACCAAAACATGTTCAAATAGAACACAACAAATTATGAGGTAAGATGATTCCGGATTCACCTTATTTATTAAAAAGAGCCTCATAATGTTACTTCCTATTGTAATTTATTAATGAATTACGTAGTTTGAGCATTTTCTAGTCTTATGAATTTTAGCTTATTACCGTTAGAAAATAGAAATAAAGAGGACATATGTCTTGCTTCTAAGGTAAAGAGTCAATATATTGTACAATTTTCTTTTCTCTTTTTCAGGTTACCTGAACTGGTTGATATTTTAAAAGACATAGAACTCTCTCAAGAACTTATAGTATCATCTTTTATTAAATTATTAAAATTTTTTTGTTCATGTTTTGGAAACTCATTCACTAGACTTAAGGTAACTCTCATTTTTATTTACAATCTCTGTAACTGTAATAAAGAGAGTAAATTACTATGTAAATGTACACTTAGTGACAAAAAGAATGGGCCAACTCTTGGTCTCGAATATTTTAAGTTCCAATGCACGATTCACACAAATAAATTGCGCATTAGAGCTACAGTACGTTTCCCTTCTTCCATTGAAGAGTATTTTTTCAAGCGCAATTTAGCCAGCGTACGCTTAACTTAGTGTTTAGTGGCTTGATTCGTATGCAAAAGGTCTCAGGTTCAATTCCCGATGAGGTTAATATTTTAATCGTTAAAATGCTTTTTATTTTATTCTGTCTATTCATTCTTAAAGAAAAAAACGTACTAACTATTTGGAAATATTACTATTTTTATTTTTATTTATTTATTTGTTTATTTATTTATATACTTATAAACAGGTTTACAATGTAATAAAACATCTTCCCTGTACCCAAAGCTTTTTAAATGTTTATCTTCTTTCTCCATTCTTCTCTACCTTCACATTCCAATTCTTCCAGACCTAGCTTCCTCATATATCTTCTTATATCATCCATCCATTTAAATCTAGGTGGACCACTCTTTCCTTTTTCAGGTGGAATCCATTCCATAGCTTGTCTGGGAAATCTTTTCTTTGGCATCCTACGTGTATGACCATACCATTCTAGTGTCTGTATCTCACAAAATCTAGTATTGAATTTTGGACTTTCATTCTAGTGTTTGTATCTCACAAAATCTAGTATTGAATTTTGGACTTTCATTTATTGTCTGATGATTGTATTTTTGATTTTTTCCAATTTGGAATGTCTAGTTGAGCGTCTAGAATAATCCATTTCAATAGACATAAGCTTTAAACTAAAATTGTTATTCAACTGCCAAGTTTCTGCACCTCATATTAACGTGCTTCAAATTATGAATTTTAAATTTCTAATTTGGTATCCATTCATTCCACAAAACGCCGTTTAATATTGTTACTGATCTGCCTTTTTGAATTCTATATTTTATGTAATTTTCTTTGGTACATTATGAGTTAATTTTGATCCCCAGTTAATTACATTCTTCACATCCTTTAATACATTTCATCTTGCGACTAAAAGAAAGTAAGTTCCTTAAAGCAAACGTTACACAGTGCAACAAATTTGAACTTTGTATCTTGCCATGAACGTATGTATTCTTCACTGAAGCATATACACTGATTGTGTAAATGAAATCAGAAATATTCCATCATGTACAAATTTTTCTGGAAAAGATAAGCCACATATACCACTTTCAACTCTAGATATTAGATCAAAATCCAACATCATGTAGGATTGTCTTCTCAGAGTAGTAGTAAAAACACACAAACAAATATTAATTTTTAAGACAGCAGCCAGTTTCATTTTTGCCATCTGCATATTCAAACCTCAGTAATAAGTATATTAAACTTTTTTAGGAAAAAATCACTATGAGGTTTAATTTAAGATTAAATTAAATGCTTCATATTCAGTTTTCTAAGTAGACCACAGTTTCAAATCCTTGGCAGATTCATCTTCAGTGCCCTCTCTTTGACTGATGTATGTCAATCAGAAAAACTACTTCTTCCCTCTGTTGGTGGACCGATAAACTTCCGGATTCAATCATAATCTGCAGGAATTTTGAAGTTCATAAGTTTTTTTTTTTTTTAATATGGATTTTTTCCCAAACCGTGAGTTATTTTTGCTTTTCTATTTGTTTAATTAGACTGCCTTCTAATTCAATTAGATGTTTTTCAGACCAAGCATGAACTTGGTTTGAAGAAGAAAACAAATCAGGAATTCATCAGATCAAATGTAGGGACTGTGACAAAATTTACATAGGAAAAACAAAAAGAAATTTGAAAATGAAATATCAAAAATGGTTAAGTGAAAAAGTCAGCAGTAGCTACTCATACTTGGTTTGAAAGTTTTCTAATTGAATCAAAAGCCAGTCTAATTAAACAAATAAAAAAAACAATAAGCACTCACAGTTTGGGAAAAAATCCACATTAAAAAAAAACAAGAAAGAAAAACTTATAAACTTTGCAATTCCCGTCAATTCTGATTGGATCCAGAGGTTTATCAGTTCACCAACAGAGGGACGAACAAGTAGTTCTTTGATCGACATAACATCAGTCAAAGAGAGGGTACTGAAGATGAAACCGCGGTCTACATAGAAGACTGGATATGAAGCATTTAATTTGATCTTAATAAGTATATTCCTGTGTTTATAAAGTTTACCATATCTGGACACTGTATAAAACATTTACATAGTTTAAGTTATATTATTTTTTTAGTCTGATTATCTTACCTCAATATTAATGTTGATTTGTTCTTGAACATGTTTCAAAACAATTCTGTTTTATCGTCAGCTTGTCCAGACTGGTTTTGATTTATGTTGCATTATGTTGCACAACCATCCACAGGATGGAGCTGATGTGCAACATAATGCAACAAATCAAACCAGTCTGGACAAGCTGACGATAAAACAGAATTGTTTTGAAACATGTTCAAGAACAAATCAACATTAATATTGAGGTAAGATGATCAGACTAAAAAAATAATATAATTAAAATAACCTCAAAATATCACTTCCTAAAATTAAATATTAATAGTTTAAGTTACTCTGTTAGCTACCATTATAAAAAAATTGTTTACAGGTACAGCCATTATTTGTTAAGAAACTGCAGCACTTAGAGCAGAGGTTAATGGATGTTGGTCAAGGAACAAATTGGCCATCTTTAACAATTGTACCTCTATACCTTTTAGGAGTTATTTCATCAATGCAGGTAAATGCATCTTATAATGAAATTATTATAACTACAGCCCAAACTTATGTATTAGTAAACTTTATAGTATTGTTACTAGACATCAGATTTATATGAAAATGCATATTTTTTATGCTTTCATATAAACAAAGTTCGGAATATGTTTTAAGTTCACCTCTTTCCGAATGTAAAGTTTTATGGTACATATATTTTTATATTTAGGGTATTGTTGCATATTTCATGATTATGGCATGTTTCTCCATATATCAAAAATTGTTATAGTATTGATTCATATTTTATAAATACTTTTCAATTTTTATATAACATACCATTCTCCGTACAAATGCAACCCATATCGAGCCTCTTGTGTACAAGTCTCAACTTAATGTGATATTATATTATTTTTAGTCTGATCATCTTACTTCAATATTAATGTTGATTTGTTCGTGGACATGTTTCAAAAAATTCTGTTTTATCATTGTCTGGACAAGCTGACGATAAAACAGAATTGTTTTGAAACATGTCCAAGAACAAATCAACATTAATATTGAGGTAAGATGATCAGACTAAAAAATAATATAATTAAAATAACCTCAAAATATCACTTCCTAAAATTAAATATTAATGTGATATTACTTACTTCTTCTTCTTCTTCTTCCTTCCAAGTATTAGGCCAAGGCCTGTTACGATCCTATAGAAAATTTCTGGGAAATTCTCGTATAAGACTTGAAAGCATAATAATAGTCCCTTCGATTGGTTGCTGGCCAAAGGAAGGCAAGACCAGTGATGGGGCTGCCATCTTATAGCCTCTGGTCAGGCTTTTCTGGAGAAGAAAAGAAAATAAAGGAAAGAAGAAATGGAAGAAAGGAATGACTCCCTAGCCCTCGGATGCCCTAATAGCATCGGGGTCGAAAAACAAGAGTTAACCAAGAGAGGTTAGATAGTAAAGTTAAAAGAGTGCAAAACACAAGTGGAAGAAATGTTTTGCTCAGCTTGAGCACCTTGTGGTCGCCATCCACATATCCCCTTAGGTGAGGACCCCTGAGGGTTATTATTTTAGGAATTCTCACTATGAGGTATATTCATTAAGGTAGAATATTGAACAATATGAGGTGAGTGATAAAAATATTCTACCTTAATTAATGTGATATGTTGATGTTTGCGGAGATTCCCAGCCAAGATTCCCCGCATGGCGCAATCAGTGCCTGCTATCAATAATCAGAATTTTGTTCTACAGTTAAGTTACAATTTATCCTATGTGCATGTTGTAATGCCGAAATTCAGTAAACATACTAAAAGTGAGCTTTTAAGACAGTGGGTTCAGGACTGTGGACTTTGGATTATACTACAGATGGAAAATTAATTTTTTGTCAAGTGTGCAATAAACAAATTGCATGTGAGAAAAAAATTTCAGTTAAACCAACATTCAACGAATCAACATATTGCGACTAAAATAAAGTAAGTTCATTAAAGCAAACATAACACAGTGCAACAAATTTGAACTTTGTATCTTGCCGTGAGATGAACGTATGTATTCTTTACTGAAGCATATACACTGATTGTGAAAATGAAATCAGAAATATTCCATCATATACAAATTTTTCTGGAAAAGATAAGCCACATATACCACTTTCAACAAACTTGGAAACGACTCAATAACATTGCAGGAGGAATCTGTAGTTGATTAATATACATATCATGTAACAACATTAATTGTCTTCTTCTTCTTTCCAAGTATTAGGCCAAGGCCTGTTAAGATCCTATAGAAAATTTTCCCTCCAGCTTATCATAGGAAGGCCCAGTGATCTTCGTCCTCTTGGTATATAATTATAAACAGCTTTGGGGATCCGATTTGAACTCATTCTTTCTAGATGGTGTTTCCAATTTAGTTGGTACTCTTTAATATATTCCAAAATTGGGGTAGTCGTCAATTCTTTTAAGATATCGGTGTTCCTTTTCCGATCCCATCTGGTGTAACCCGCTGTTCTGCGCATGCATCTCATTTCACAAACCGTTATTCTGCTTTCATGTTGTCTTTTTAGTGTCCATGCTTCACTACTATAGGTCAACACTGGTCTAGCCAAAGTGTTATATAAACGTAATCTGGTGTTTTTTGTACAAGGGATGGTTTCATAACTTGATTAATAATAATTCCCAAATTTTTATTATAACTAGTAATTTTTTCAGGAATATCCTTTTCATCCCAGATAGAGAGATAATATCCAAGATATTTAAATTGATTAGATCTCTCTAAAATTTTATTCTGGAGACAGATTTTACTTTGTGTGAGGTCCTTCCCATGAATTGCCATAATTTTAGTTTTGTTAATTGATATTTCCATATTAAATTTGACAGCTATTTTTTTGTAAATTATAAATTGACCGTTGCAAGTCATTTTTGGAAAGTGCCAGAAGAGTTAAATTGTCTGCAAAAAGAATAGCATCGAGTTTGAGGTTTCTATTGATGGGTATATATCCTCGTTGTGTTTTCCTCCATTCGTTTATTAATTTATTCATATATATATATAATGAAAAGCACCGGTGAAAGTCCACATCCCTGTCTTACTCCAGTGTTGATCTTTTCCCAAGAACATTAATTGTTTTGTATTATAATGTACTTATAAGTTAGAAACTTCTCCTGGAAACTTTCCATTTGTGGGTGGATGGTGAAACTTCTTGTAGGAGTGTCCAGCAGTAATCTGCTAAAAGGTTTGGTGACTTTCTTCCCTTAGGCCTATATCGTCTTTCCATGGCAGCGATATCTTGGTGAAATTGCTCACCATGTTTGTTACTTACATGTCCAAGATTAGGTGGGAAGAAATCTGAATGGGAATGAAGGAAATGTAATTTCAGAGACATATTGAACCCCATAGCCTTGTACCAAAATCAAGTTTTCGATACATGGATTACGTCATACTGCGCAACCAATACGTCTTTGCATCTCCATTTCTTCTGTTATCTTAGTGAACAGTGCCAAATTCTGTCCTACATACCCCCCCCTTTTCCTTTATGCGCCGTGTTCTATTGCGCATCCTCCCCTCTCCTAGTGAACCCTCAAATAAGCTGGGCTTACTAACATCAATGTCATCATCTGTTTATTAACCGTAGGGTCAAGTCGATACAGCTCGGAGGAGCTGGTTTGTTTATTGGTCCCTTAGGCCAGGGTAGGGCCACAAGGACCGTGTACCCTAGCCCTTGGCAGGACTGGTGTGAATGAATAGAGTGTACGTATGTTTCATTATTATTGTTTTGTTTAGATGACCGATAAGGTTATTGTTTCTTTTCTCAATTTATTTTTCAATGTTAAGCTAATTATCTTTTATTATTTGAATGTTATATCTGACTTTTTTTTGTACTCTTATTGAATATAAGATATCTGCTTTTAGTTAACTTCTGTCTATTGATTCAGTAGCTAGTCATGTCAGATATGAGTATAAAGTTCCAAAGCTTTCTCAAGCGAATATGATTTCCTCTTTCCTTGAAACTTCCACGATTGTAATCTGTATAGCTTAAAATATATTAAATCCTTAACAATTTTTTGAGGAAAGATGAGTTAATCTTTGCCTTTTATGGGCCCGGGCAAAGATATGTTAATTTGAGCAATCTATGTTCCCAATTCAAGGTAATTATCAACAACATTGGTATGATCCAGCACAAACTCGGTGCAATAGTTGGTAGCAGATCGCGTGGTTCAGCCTTGTAACAGTCCAGCATGTGTTTCTTCAGTTCCCTGTAATTCTCAGACATTACGTTTTCCAAGAAATTGTCGCATACATCTTTCAAAGCAAGCCAAGCTGCCTTCCAGTATCTGTCAGCAACTGTTCGAAGGTAATATCTTTCAAGCCATGGATCTGAGACCCAATGAAAACTCCTTCTTTAATTTTTGCAGTACTAATAGCAGGAAATTAAGATGATTAAAATTGAAAACCCTGGCTATCTTTGTCTGCTGCTTTCACAAAATTCTTCATAAAGCCCAATTTCAGATGGAGTGGTGGTAACAGCATACTGTCTTTGTCAACAAGGGGTTCATGCGACACTTTTTTTTTTCTCACCAGGATTGAAAATTTCTCTCAAAGGCCACTCTTTGACTACATAATGATATTTTCTTGCCCTACCTTCCAGTGACACACGAAACAGCAATATTTTGTGTAACCAGTCTGCATTCCCAGAAGAAGAAAAGCATCACAACAACATAAATAATGCAGCCGAGCGCAGATAAAATTGCATTTCCAGAAGAAAGGTTAGGTGATAGCGAACAATGATTTTCACCATTGTCATCAGGGCACTGAACTACATAACAATCACATATTTTCATTCTGTGGCAAATTTCATTCTCACACTGTGTTATTGACACAGCAAACCCCCTCTTCATCTAATTTGAAGAACAAGTTTTCCAGTGATTTATGCTAAGTGCTAATTGCAGCAAATATACCGTGGAATTCACTTAGCAATCCCATATTTTGGAATTTCCTAGATAAATATTGTAAATGAAGCATTCCAAATGAATCAACTCAGGAAAAATTATCTTGAAGACTAATGTATTCACGTAGACTTTCACGGCCGGAGTTGCTATAATGATCTTGAAGAAGATTTTCAGGCTGTAGACCGTGGTCGTGAGGCTTGTAGTTCCCCGACGTTTCGCCAGAGACTGCGTCTGGCATCCTCAGGGGTTGTCTTGAGACTGGCAATTCTGTCCACTATCTGTCCTATTTGTACGTTCACAGCGATGTGTTCGTAAGTTATATCTGCAATCTCATCGGAGCAATGGAAGTCCCTAACGCGGACCAACCAGAAGGCAGATATAACTTACGAACATATCGCTGTGAACGTACAAATAGGACAGACAGTGGACAGAATTGCCAGTCTCAAGACAACCCTTGAGGATGCCAGACGCAGTCTCTGGTGAAACGTCGGGGAACTACAAACCTCACGACCATGGCCTACAGCCCGAAAATCTTCTTCAAGATCATCATATCTGGAAGACTTACCATGCAACCATTAAAGAAATCCAAGATAATTTGAGAGATTGCCTTATGTGGGGTGTGATAGATGAAACTTATGTGGATGCCACATGGCAAATTTTCTAGCGGGTAAGCTCAGTGAAGATGAGCCAGGAAAGCCCCTTTTGATTGCTTCTAGGGTCTTAAAGAAAACTAATAATTCCACAATTGCTCGCTTTTTGAACAATGCTTTACGAATATTATGGCCAGAAGGAGGCAATGAACATAAATTTTGGGTTTTACTTTCAAATTCTGCAGCCTACATGCTGTGAGCTGTTTCATCTCTGAAAATATTGTATCCCCATTTAATCCATGTTACATGTATTGTTCATGGGCTTCAAAGGGTAGCAGAAGTCATTTGGAAACAGTTTCCTGAAGTAAATGCCTTAATTTCTACTAAGAAGATGGTCTTTGTAAAAGCCTCTGTCCGAGTAAATGCTTATAAGGAAAAACTCCCGGAACATCCTCTACCCCTAGAACCAATTCTTACCCACTGGGGTACATGGATAAGCACTGCTCTCTTTTATGCTGACAATTTCAGTGCAATTATAGAAGTTGTTTGCAGTCTAAATCCAAATGATTCTTTGGCAATTAAACATTCACAAGACACTTTCAAAAATGAAATATTGCAGAGGGACCTGGCTATTATAAAAGCACGTTTAAAAATTATACATTGTGCAATATAAAAACTAGAGATGTGTGGTTTGTCCCTCATGCATCTATATCAATCTTTGAGGAAGTGATAAGCGAACTTCAGTGTGCCCCTCCAAAATATTAAGAAATATTGAGTGTATAACCCTCCAGTGTATTACAAAGAAATCTCAATTTTAATATTTTATGCTCTGTTAACAAGTATCTCCCAAGATAACAGTGTAGAACTTCCAGAGGAAATTCCTCCAGATCTTGTTAGCGCTTATAAATATTGTCCAATCACGTCTGTTGATGTTGGGAGGTCCTTTTCTGCATACAAACTCATATTATCTGTTGTTGTTTTCAAATGCTGGGCCTTGACAACGAAACCATTAGCGTTCTTGCTCTCCAATATTTCTCTATGGTGGATCCAACAGGTAATACTTCACAGGTTTGTAGATGATCTTCATTCATTTTTTTATCTTTATTGCATAGAGGACAATTTGGATTTGTGTAGATTCCTATTTGATATAAATGTTTGACCAAATAGTCATGTTCCATAAGCCGTGTAAATTTTGCTACTGTAGTTTTATGTGGAATTTCTGGAATAATATCTAGCTTCTTTACTAAAATATTCCATTTTTTGTCTTTGGCTTTATTACATATGTCTTGGTTTTGTTTGATTTTATATTTGTTTTTAATTATTCTTTTTAAGGATACGAAAGGTAAGCTTTTAGTAGTATTCTGAATTAAATTGGAGCCTTTTTGGCAAGAAAATCAGCAGTGTCATTTCGAGCAATTCCACAATGTGCAGGTATCCATTGCAAACTCACACTGGCAAACGTCATAAATTTACTCCTGAAAATTTGAAAAAAAAATATGATCGTTTACTGTAAATTAAATTATAGCTCCCAGGATGACATAATATAAGGAAGAAGATTCAATGTGAGTAGATGTATTAAACAATTTGTGTAGTTATATTTAAATTAATATTGGGAAATAAACATTGAGGTTATATCATTAATAGTGAGTGGAGAACATATTTTTATCGACTCACCTCATATGATTTCAAATATCTTTGATACCAACGGTTTCAGATAATATCATGTCCCTCTTCAGTCATGGCTTCTACTGATGAAATTCCGTGATTGTTGATTTCTCTAATGACATCACCTCTTGTGCTGCCATCTTTCGTTGGGATTATAAACTTTGTAATTAAATTTTTATCCACCGGAATATCGAAATTTATAGATCAATATTTATTCTTCTGAATGAATATCTTTTCCCAAATTGACAATTCCAACGGTTTATCCAATTGTTTCAAAAGTTTCACTTCTTTTTCAATTTTATGATGTTCTAGCAAACTATGTGCAGCAATTGCTGATTTTTCAATTTCACAATTTTTAATATTTCTAAAATGTTCTTTAGTGCGTGTTTCCAAATTCCTTTTTGTTTTTCCTATGTATACTTTGCTACAATCATTACAATTTATTTGATAAATTCCAGAATTCTTACTGTCTGGGATGTTGATTTTTTTATTGGTACTTAGAAGTTTTTCCAGACTAAATTTATTTATTGGTGCCAAAGTAATGTTGTATTTGTCAAATATTTTTTGAAATTTCCTATGTACTATTGGATGGTAAGTAATTTTCCTGATATCAATAATCACAGAATTTCATCATGGAAGCCATGACTGAAGAGGGACATGATATTGTCTGAAACCATTGGTATCAAAGATATTTGAAATCATATGAGGTGAGTCGATAAAAATATGTTCTCCACTCACTATTAATTTATGTAGTGTATATTAACATATTTTAAAGTATTTTACAGCATAATTACATGCATATTTTAGATGTTTTTAATGCATATAAATCTGATGTCTAGTTATTACTTTATAGTAAAATAGATATAGTCTCAGTCACTTGCCATGTTCACCTCTAATTCTGAGGTTCATGGGTTCAAACCCAGTCAATGGATTTTTAATAGCTGAATATGGCTTTCTTCAGAAGGGAAGTAAAACTGTGTGTCCTGAGTCATGGATTTATGGAATGTAAAAGAATCTAAAACCTTGAAATAAGAGATTCTTGAGCAAAATTTGATAGCCAAGTATGAAATAAAAACTGAAGACCTGAGTTATTGAAGAGCTCATTAAATAATAACATTGAGACTAAAATGAATGAAATCTAATTATTTAATGATAAATAATATGAAATATAGACTGGTTAAGTTTGTTATTGCCATTATTATAATTTTTTTTTTCCTCCAGTCTTCTCTTCCCAATAGTTCTATCGCTAAAGTTAAAACTGACTTCGAGCAGCATCAATATGTGACTGTTCTATTGAAAAACTCTTACAAGTTTTACCTGTTTAATTCACTTTAATTCAAGACTAAATAAAATGAATAGAAAATGGTAGACCTATGCAGCCTCTCACTGAATTAAATACTCAGTTTAAAGGCCATAAAGTTTGCATGCAACATTTTAATCTAGATTTGTATCATACCATCCCTTGGTTATGTGGTTGCAATAATCTAAAAAAAAAATTGTTCTGCTGGCCATGTCTTTTGTTTCCACTTGAAAAGAATGTTTGAAACAAGACAGGTTTTGAGGATTTAAATAATTTTCATAAAGCCCAAAAAAGACACAAACTCAAATTTCATCACATAGCAAGCCATAAGCGGTTGAAACAGTTCTGCAGAACTAGAATTGAATTATGCTTAACATCTTTTTTCCTTATATAATCATGTAATTTTTTTGGTAAAAAGTTCTTTTTATATTTGTCTATTACTATGGAGCTTCCTTGTTCCCAAAACTCACACTTCGCCAATGCACTATAGTAATGGTGATTCATAATAAGTCTTTGTCTTCTTCTTCCTTCCAAGTATTAGGCCAAGGCCTGTTACGATCCTATAGAAAATTTTCCTTCCAGCATTTCATAGGACGGCCCAGAGATTGTCCTTTTTCATGCTTTGGTCATCATATGTTTGATCCTTCCGGGAAATTCTCGTATAAGACTTGAAACCATAATAATAGTCCCTTCGATTGGTTGCTGGCCAAAGGAAGGCAAGACAAGTGATGGGGCTGCCATCTTATAGCCTCTGGTCAGGCTTTTCTGGAGAAGAAAAAGAAAATAAAGGATAATAAATAATTCTTTGTTCATTTTCTATATTTCAATAACTCAAAACATTTAGTCTTTTTTTATATCGGTTTTAAGTATCAGAGTTTGATTGTTTTTATGATTTTGTTGCAGGATGATGAGGCAAATGAAGAGCTTTGTGTTCAGTTGAAAAGATTCTTATGTGCTCTGCCAGTTTGTGGAGCTGCATTAGATTGTTTAGTTATGAGCTTGCAAGGCTTGTGCAAGGAAGTGTCATATCAGGAATGTGTGCTGAATGCTCTGTGGGAAGGTGTGGTTCATCCTAGACCCATAGTGAGAAGTGCTGCAGCATCGTTATTTGCAGTAATAGTTGGAAACATGCCCCACCAACTAGTAGCCACCAGGATTGCTCCTGCGTTAGTTACCCTGGCCAGTGATTCAGACATGTAGGTGTTTCAATTTCATCTAGTATCAGATAGATATTTTGTAAAGCTGATGAATTTGTAGTAATTAGTAAATATGGACGAGTTAATTTACAGTGGTGTAAACTATTTTTGTTACCTGTAAAATTGTAACCATTACAACACATTGTTACAATTTAACTTTTATAGGAATTAATCACTATGAGGTTTAATTTATGGTGAAATTAAATGTTTCTTACCTCTCCTCATATAAATTTTTTATGTAGATCACGATTTCGAGACCCCTGCTCATGCTTGGTCCGAAAAACATTTAATTGAATCAAAAGCTAGTCTAATTAAACAAATAGACAAACAAAAGGAACTCACGGTTTGGGAAAAGATCCACATTCAGAAAAACAAAGGAAAACTTATGAACTTCGAAATTCCCGCAAATTTTGACCTGATCCAGAGGTTTGTCGGTCCACCAACAGAGGGAAGAAGAAGAGTTTCTTCCAATCGACATAACATCAGTCACCAAGAAAGTGCTGAAGATGAGACCATTGTGGTCTTGAAATTGCGATCTACTTAGAAAATTTATATGAGGAGAGGTAAGAAACATTTAATTTCACCATGCATTGTTACAAATTCATTTCAGTTATTACCTCTATGTCGTCCACCGCTGTGGTCTCGAGGTAGCATGCTGCTTTGTCACGCAGCGGGCCCGGGTTCGATCCCCGGTCGGGGCAGTTTTTCTGGGTGAGGTTTTTATCGGGGTTTTTCCTCACCTGTAAGACAAATGTCAGGAAAACTTTAAGGCCCAAACGGTCCCCAAAATCATATGGCCATCATCATCATTATCATCCTTATCATTACCATCTTCATCATCATCCTTCACTGGTGTGGAAAGCAACGGGAAACTACCACACCTACATCTCCCTAGTAAAGCTGCAAGCATAGCATGAAAATGCTATGGTTGCAGTGAAGGACCTGCCTTCGGGCAGAATTACTATGGATGGACCTCTATGTCAGTGTGTGCCGTTGCACCCTGGGAACCATAGAGTTTTCTCAAGGGCGCCAAGAAATATTGCGAAAGTTTCATAATTAATCTGACATTACAATACAGACAAATTCCATGGTAACTGATATAAAAATTGCAGCAAAATAAAATATTTTTTTTTTTTAGCCTTCTGGTAGAAGGATACTACTTTTCTCTTTAAAATATTTATTTATCTTTAACAGATGGTATGGAGTTTCCATCTTTAATAATCATCATCTTCTTCCAACAGCGTTTTGGTCTTCTTATATTTCTTCGGCCTTTTGGTTTATAATGAAGCAACTGTTTTAATAAACGATTATTTGGCATTGAACTTTTATAGGAATAAATCACTATGAAGTTTAATTTAAGATAAATTAAAATGTTTTCATACCTCTCCTCATAATTAATCTTCTAAGTAGATCATGATTTCAGGGTCTTGGCAACCCCCATCCTCAGTACACTTATGCTGACTGATGTTATGTTGATTCAAAGGAGGAGAAGTGGTTTTTCCGATTGACATAACATCAGTCGGCATAAGTATACTGAGGATGGGGTTGCAAAGACCCTGAAATTGCAATCTACTTACAAGATTAATTATGAGGAGAGGTATGAAACATTTTAATTTATCTTAGATTATTTGGCATTCTTTGTACATGTTCAAATCATTTACATTTATTTCTGTATATTCTCTCATTTATATTATATATTTGTAATATTGCTTTGGGGCAAGTTTATTTAAATTTCCTCATAGCTGGTAACCGGCCTGTTGCTGAGTAAGTCCAATGGTGGGGCTGCCACCTCAAAGCATTTGAACATGCTTCCATCTGTACAAACTCCAGGTGGAGGGCTGCCTCTTCCGCTTGTCTTGCCTTTATTGAAGCTTGTTCTTTTTGTCGATTCAACCATTGAGGTCTTCACCCATATCCCTGGGTAGGGGCCTTCGTATACCCCGAGAGATTGGGTCCTGACAGAACTTAGTCACTAAGATTCTTAGTTTTCATCCTCGCAACGAGAACAGTGTATTGAAACAGTTTTAAATTAAATATATATTTATTCTATTCTATCTCCTTAGTGTATTTGCTAGTATTTGCTGACAACACGAAGTTTCACTACATTGTTCTTCGTTTTACAAAAGATGGATATAGCGCCCGATGTTTGTAGTATATTCCAGCTGCTAGAGTCCAAAGATGAGGACTAGTCAGAATATATTGTAGTGCTTTTTCAAAAGTTCCAGGTATTAAAGATTTGAGTTTAGTTCTTTGAAGGTTTGGAAAAGAGCAATTTATAAGGATGTGTTCAAGATCTTCTTCATGATTGTTACACCAGCAGCAGGTACTAGAATCAATGATATTAAAACAAAATAGGTATTTCTGGGTGAATATGTGGTCTGTTCTTGCTCTTGTTAAGAAAGTTTGTATAATTCTGGGGATGGTTTTGTACATTTGTAAATCATTTGGCTTGGTTTGTATAGCTTGCAGTGTTTTACCTTTGTCAGATGAAAGCCATGTTTTGATCAATTAATTTATTATATGGGAATTGATTGTAGAGTATACACTAGAAATATATATTTATCAAACTTTTGATAGTTTTATTTATGGTTGGTTGGTATCTAATGTCGAGCACTTGATAATGAAATCATTCGCTCTCTTGCACTCCAATATATAGCAGAAAGGCTGGTCTCTTCTACAAATGCTGGACAATGGAGGAGATGGTTTCTTTCCATATCTTTATTGGAGTACAATAAACTAGTTTTAGTAGTAGGCACCACATGTGGTGGTTAGTTTTATTTATTAAATTATTCTTCTTTGTTCACATTTCAAATGTTATATTGATTGAAAAACTTGAAAATTCATACAGTGTTTAATATAAAATTTAGACTGTATCATCCCATGTTATATTGAATTTTGTTGAGATTCTTAAAAGTACAATAAGTTTTATAAAATTGTGCAGGGAAATATTAAATACCTCAGCATAATTCCATCCAGCAGCACTTACAATAGGGATCTAAATCCTTTTTTATATATTAAATTTGGGAATTTTTAACATTATGAGGTTCAAATTCATCCGATTGAGGGTCTTTCCACTTTTTTAGTGGTTGCCCTTTTACCAGCCGGCTGCCGGCCCTTCACATCCACATGTGCCAATCACAGAGGTAGATGATCAACAGCCAGTGTAGGGGTGACATGTGGTTAGCATGTCGAGTCCCCCAGCCGTTATAGCTGGTTCCTCAACCTGGAGCCACTACTTATTGTAGCTACCCAATTGCCTCACGATGCTTGGTGGGCACCGGTCCCATACTGGCCAAAATACCATGAGAAAATTTCTTCCCCCATGGAGACTCGTACCAGCGCAAGTCCCGTAGCTCTTCGCCAAGGCTTCCTACCTTAACCGCTCGGCTACGGCACGGGACTTCAAATTCATAAGAATTAAATTCTTATGTATCTAAATCCTTATTTAAAATGTTAAAGCAATATAAAACAAAGTAGGTATACTTTTTTTTGAAGAGAAACATTTTGGATTTGAACCCAAGATCTCCAGTTTTATTTACTAGCTCACTAACCACTTGTGCTACTCAGGCTCCTTATTAATTCACAAATTTTTCTCTCTCTTATATCATAAGAATAAATTAAGTATTTGTATGCAATTAACTATAAACTTATATATATATATATATATTTTAAATGATAAATACATTGACTTTTATATTATATTATTTTTGGTCTGGACATCTTACCTCAATATTAATGTTGATTTGTTCTTGAACATGTTTCAAAACAATTCTGTTTTATCTTCAGCTTTCCCAGACTCAGTTAATATTGAGGTAAGATGTCCAGACCAAAAATAATATAATTAAAATAACCTCAAAATATAACTTCCTAAAATTAAATACATTGACTTTTGTTATTCCTATTCTTCAAAATTTTAGAAGTAATTTATTATGAGCTAAATTTTTCACAATATTAACTTATGTGTGTCACATTTTCTAAAATTATGGTATAATAATAAGAAAATGTTGATTCTATGAACACATGCTGATGTACTGATTTTTGTTTATAGTGTTCTACCCTAGGGCAAGTCTTTCACTGCAATCACGCATTTTCATGCTATGCTTTGCAGCTTTATTAGGTTGCTTTCCACACTGGTGAAGGATGATGATGATGGCCAGATGATTTTCGGGGACCGTTGGGCTCTAAGCTTCCTGACATTTGTCTTATAGGTGAGGAAAAACCCCGAAAAAACCTCACCCAGGAAACTTTTCCCGACTGGGAATTGAACTTGGGGCCCGCTGCGTGACAAGGCAGAATGCTACCTCGGGACCACAACGGTGGACTGATGTTCTGATACATCTATTAATTTTTTTTTTCCTTCCATGAGAATATGAGAAACTTCACCCCAACACATCTCAAGAATTCACCATATTGCAAAATACAAATATTGCCGATTGAGGGTCTTTCCACTTTTCAGCGGTTGCCCTTTTACCAGCCGGCTGCTGTCCCTTCACATCCACATGTGTCAATCACAGAGGTAGATGATCAACAGCCAGTGTAGGGGTGACATGTGGTTAGCATGTCGAGTCCCCCAGCCGTTATAGCTGGTTCCTCAACCTGGAGCCGCTACTTATTGTAGCTACCCAATTGCCTCACGATGCTGGGTGGGCACCGGTCCCATACTGGCCGAAATACCATGAGAAAATTTCTTCCCCCATGGAGACTCGAACCAGCGCAAGTCCCGTAGCTCTGCGCCAAGGCTTCCTACCTTAACCGCTCGGCTACGGCGCGGGACAAATATGATATTCAAATAATAAATATATATATATATATTTATCCTCAACCTATGTCAAACTCAGAGTCAGGTCAAGGGATGAGATGAGATGAAACTCCTATATTTTAGAGCTCTGTGAACGACAACTGAGCTGGCTGACCACATCTGATGCACTGTCACAGGGGCGGATAAACAAAATGGATGAAAGGAGTATAGAGAAATGATGAAAAGAAATTCGTGGCAGGGTAAAATGGGAAAACCCCTGAGAAAACCCTGTCCACATGGAGTGATCAAGACTCGGTCTTGAGTCCCCAGCAGTGTAAGGTGAGCTTCTAACCACATGCACCTTGGAGTCACCAAAATAAATTTGATATGCTATGAAAATAAAGTTATGTCTCCAACTGAATACATGTTGAAACAAAAACCAGGCTATCATCCAATATGACGACAGCAGCAAACTTGTGGTCTTGTTCTGATCTGCTACTCTGATTTGATGTTTTGAAATAGAACATTACCAATGTGACATTTAATATATATTATATTATTATTTATAGGTCTGTGAGAACTGCCACTATTCCAGCATTTGGAACCTTAATTACCAATACAGCAATTAAAGAGGTATGTTAATAGATCGATGAATAATACAATAGAAAATACTTTCATTATTACAGCAAACTCCCTATTATCTGTGTTAATTGGGACCGAGATATGCACGGAAAATAAAAAAAAACATGGATAATCCAATTAAGTTATTCGGCGCCGTGGAAGTTGACCAGAAATTTATTTACCCACTTTAACACTACTTAAATGCAACATATATTCATAAAATGTTATATTTAATGTAAACGGCAATGTTTGAAAACAAATCGGAAATGCGTGGTTATGTTTATTCACTGCAACTTGATCATATTATTATTGCCAAATAGGATTGCAATCAGCGATAACCCACTAAGATCGCAATATTGTAAGAATGCACCCTATTGGAGAAAAAATTAACACATCAAACTGTATATTATAACCACCATTATAGGTTATTAATTAATTTCTTTAGGAAACAACTCAGTAAAATCATTATTTAAAAACACAATTATTGAACACATAATTATCAAATGTGTATTTCGAAGGAATCTGTTCAATATTTACTATATTCAACATATTTGTTGGAGAGTCAGTTACTGCAAAATAATGCTTTGACTTGTTAAGAATATTAAGAAGGAGGAGCTTTCTTTATTTTGGTAAACAGAATTTGATAAATATTGAGGTGAAACATGACTGTGGTTGGTTGTAAAACAAAATTCATTGAAATGTGATTGGTCATTGACTCCCATTTGGGGCATGAGTTAAATAGTTATAGCATATTAAAAGGTTAAAAAAAATTGCACTTGATGTCATGTCTCTATTATCTCCATTTTTATTATTTTTTAACATTTGTTTTTTCTCTGTGGTTTTTCAATTGTTATTCTGCATAGCTTATAAGTATATTCCTTTTAACTATTTTTATCATTACTTTATTTATTTGTTTTTAATTTTATATAAAAGAGAACCTAAGTGAATTACTAGCATCATCATTTTCCATGGATTTTTTAAAAATTTTTACAAAGAAATTCTTAAAATTCATCGGAGAACATATTGTTTAAACTCCGAGTCGGAGTTATGGCTGACGATGAACATGACTATGTTTGAAATCGCGATATCATGGAAGCATGAATCCTATGAGGTGAGTTGTTTAAACAATATGTTCTCCGATGAATTTTAATGATTATACCTCATAATGTTTACTTCCCAACATTAATTAAATATAAAGAAATTCTTGTTCACAGAAAATCCACAAATCTAATACCGTATTTTCGTATGTATAGACCACACTTATTTACATAAAATATAAGTTTCAAAATTAGGGTGCAGCTTATACATGAAATAACTAGATAACTGGTACATATCGGGAAGTTTCTGTGCTATTTATTAATTAAATAAAAATAAAACGTAGTTTTATTTGATTTTCATATTTATTATATAATTCAGTGAAGCTGCTTCGGTACACTGTACCTTCTTCAGACATATTAACAAATTATGAATTGTGTTCCAACTGATCTAAGCAACAATACAACAATATTTATTTAAATTTTTTAATTTAACAAAGGGGATTCATTCAAATCAAGTTCAGAATTTAACAGTTTGTTACTACTTTTCAATTTATTAATTTCTACACCCTCCAAAAGATCTAACTTCTTACCCTTTTCACAAACATGTAAAATTTCAAAATTTGGATCGAAACAATGATTAAATTCTGTGCTATTGATGTACGCTGCCGAATTACAAGGTCATAAATCGTCTTGCCCAGCTGTAACTTGCCTTAAATTCATTGTACGGGATTTCCATATTCTTGGCTATTTAAGGACTTCAAATTGTATCATTTCAACGGATACAGAAAAACCATCTGCCCTTTTATCCATATGTAATACAGGAGAACTCTTTCTAACTGTGGATATTTCGCTTTCTTTCCAATGAAAGATTGTCGATATTGTGATGTGTTTTCAAGTGTATGTTTTGTTTGAATCCACCATCACACACTTTCTTCATCCACATCAACATTTCTTCCTGCTTTCATATTTCTGTGTTCTGCTTGCATAGGGCTCCACTTGTACCTTGAATTAGGAGGTATAATTTTTTTATTTAACTTTCACGGGGAAAAAAACACTATGAGGTTTAATTTAAAAATTAAATTAATATTTTTAATATCTCACCTCATATCCTTTAATCTTCTAGACTGCAGTTTCGGAGCTATATCTCCATCTTCAGTAGCCTCTCGGCGACCAGTGTTATGTCATTTGTTGGCAGTTTTCTATAACTTGCTCTGCACTGACCCATGTTTACTCACAGTGAACAGGAA
The DNA here is from genome assembly GCA_030220185.1 of Diploptera punctata. Lineage (NCBI taxonomy): Eukaryota > Metazoa > Arthropoda > Insecta > Blattodea > Blaberidae > Diploptera > Diploptera punctata. The sequence goes on from JASPKZ010008351.1 coordinate 1,394,512, forward strand.
TGACAATGAATACCGTAATATTTAATTTTAGGAAGTGATATTTTGAGGTTATTTTAATTATATTATTTTTAGTTTGATCATCTTAGCTCAATATTAATGTTGATTTGTTCTGGACAAGCTGACGATAAAACAGAATTGTTTTGAAACATGTCCAAGAACAAATCAACATTAATATTGAGGTAAGATGATAAGACTAAAAATAATATGATGAATACCGTACCTACCAAATGACCATCCCTTTTATTCTCATGTTAATGACTGATTGTAGCCCAAATGTACCATTATGTAGCCAGCAAAAGAAGCTTTGGAATTTACAACACTGCCAGATTTAAAAATGGTGTTGGCCTACTTCTGTTTTTTCACTGCTTCTTAGCGAAAATATAAGACAAATATTTTTTCCCCAATTTATTATCGCAAAACTTGGATGCTGCATATAGACGCATGCAGCCTATACATGTGTAAATACGGTAATGCATAAATAATCAAATTCCCTGTAGTTCCATTTTTCAACACATGGTCATGGTTTCATTTAATTTAATGTTTGTATATAGCTGATGAATTTCTTCATGTGAGAAAAATTTTGAGGATGTAACTTTCTTTGGAAGAAAGTTAGATGTCATTGTCTCATGTCACAAAAATGATTGACACATTAAAGAAAATTATTGGATATGGAAAACAAATTATATCATTTTTAGTCAGATCATCTTACTTCAATATTAATGTTGATTTGTTCTTGAACATGTTTCAAAATAATTCTGTTTTATCGTCAGCTTGTCCAGACTGGTTTGATTTATGTTGCATTATGTTGCACACCCTGGATGTTGATGTCAGCTCCATCCTGTGGTTGGCCAAAGAACCTGCAAACAGGTCACGTTCCGTCGGTATTTCAAAATTCATAACTCTGTTTTTGTTCTTCTGAATATAATTTTTTTTCCCAAATAGTCACCTCTTTTGTATTTTCTAACTGTTTTAATAATTTAGTGTCTGAATTTATATTATGTTTTTCAGACCAAACATGAGCAGCAACTGCAGATTTTTCTATTTCCCCATTTTTAATATTTCTTATGTGTTCTTTGGTTCTAATTTTTAGGTTTCTTTTTGTTTTCCTATATATATCTTTTCACAACCCATGCATTCAATTTGATATATTCCTGACTTTTTATTTTTATCAGTTTTTTCATTTTAGTTTATTTATTTTAGTTTATTTAAACTGTAGTTATTTTTCGGTGCTAATTTAATATTTTGAAACGTGTTCAAGAACAAACCAACATTAATATTGAGGTAAGATGATCCGACTAAAAATGATATAATTAAAATAACCTCAAAATATCATTTCCTAAAATTAAATATTAATGGAAAACAAACCCTGCATTTAGGAGGTCATTCCTAGTGTTGTTAACAACAGGAGTGATATTAAACCCATGGAGAAAATGCACATGTTACGAATGTGACAATGAGTTATAATAATTTTTATTGTCCAGGTACATGACAAAACATACATGCAACTTCAGAGCTTCCTATCGGATCAACATACACGCGAGAACCATCCTATGCTCTTACAGCTTGTAGCTACCATGGGTCAGCTTATAAATGCTTGTGAAGCCTGGTTCAGAGAGGAAAGTAAGTACCAGTCCCTTAATTATAGGATTTAATTATTTTGAAGAAATTTGTTTTGAATTTGTGGGTAATTTAATACAGAAATCAATTGACTGTAAACAGATGGCTATAATGTTAATATTATTCGTTTTTAAACATCTTAATGATGGACAAATTATATTTGAAAAGAAGGCCTAGGTAGCTCAGATGGAAGAGCATTGACATAGAGAGTCAAAGGTCCTGGGTTCAAACCCCCAGTCTAGGCGTATATTTTTCTTTTCAAACATAATTTGTCCATCATTAAGATGTTTAAAAACGAATAATATTAACATTGAAAGAAGCACTACTGGCTTTATAAGTAATGTTTTAAAATTCCCAATTAGAAGTCTTCTTAATAAAGAAGCCACCATTTGCAAAAATTGTAGCAACGGCTCGTATCATTTGGGATTAGGGAATTAACTATGTATAAGAGAAAAATGTTCCGCGCCGTAGCCGAGCGGTTAAGGTAGGAAGCCTTGGCGCAGAGCTACGGGACTTGCGCTGGTTCGAGTCTCCATGGGGGAAGAAATTTTCTCATGGTATTTCGGCCAGTATGGGACCGGTGCCCACCCAGCATCGTGAGGCAATTGGGTAGCTACAATAAGTAGCAGCTCCAGGTTGAGGAACCAGCTATAACGGCTGGGGGACTCGACATGCTAACCACATGTCACCCCTACACTGGCTGTTGATCATCTACCTCTGTGATTGACACATGTGGATGTGAAGGGCCAGCAGCCGGCTGGTAAAAGGGTAACCGCTGAAAAGTGGAAAGACCCTCAATCGGAATAAGAGAAAAATATGCATTTAGATTGGAGGCCTAGGTAGCTCAGATGGCAGAGCATTGACATAGAGAGTCAAAGGTCCTGGGTTCAAACCCCAGTCTAGGCATATATTTTTCTTTTCAAATGTAAGATGGCTATAAATTATACTAGAAAACACATTATGCTACAAGACAATTTAGGGCCGCATGCAAATACATTAGTCACTGGTGAGTTGAGTTTTCCGTGAGAACGTGCAAAGTTCGAATTAGCGAGTCACTTACTGGTCATGAATGAAAGTAGTTTTTTTTCGTAATATTGGCAAGAAATTACCCAGAATTCTCAGCAATAAAACCACTTCCGTTATTTTCGTCTGCTAGAGGAACGCATTTACGCTTGCATCCCGCAAATAATACCGTATACGACGACATCTGCATCGTGCGATATTATGCCGATTCTCTTGTTCTTCCAGTTGAATTCTTTGGTAGACTCAATCAAATTCCTCTTCTCCGCTTATACCGAAAACATGATCGAAGTCTTCAAGGTCTCACATCTTGGATAAAGCAGCAAGGTTTCAAACTACATCGGTTCCCATCGGGTTGCTCACAATTCATTCTCTGCAAAGTCACCTCGCCAGGTAGCTTAGGAATTTCGACAATTATTATCGCAAGAACAGATTTTTGAGTTCGCAAAAAGTCTTTGGATCCAACTTTCTCAGCAGAGAACAACTTTTACGGTCTAATGCATTCATAGATATGACCCTTAGACTGCAATAACATTTAATAAATAACTCGAGTCTGTATTCATCTGACCTCATAGTAGTTGAGTTCTTTTAGGACATGTTTCAAAACAAATATTCTGTTTATCATCAGATTGTCCTGTAGTATTAAGGGATGCAATAAGATCTGTTTATATTCACACATAGAAATGTGTTATATAATGGAAATGGGCAACTAATGACAAATGAGGGAAATTTTGAGAAGTGGCTGATTTAAAATATGTAGGGACAATAATTACAAATAGGAATACGATGCACAAAGAAATTAAACATAGGCTCAATGCTATTATGCATTGACTCTTTGTCATCCCAACTCCTTTAAAAAAAATGTTAAACTGAAAACATATAAATCTGTTATTCTTCCAGTCTTACATGAATGCAAAACATGGACTCTTACTTTAAGGGAGGAAAGAAGATTATGAGTTATATTTGAAGAGAAAAATGTTTAAGTTATGTAGGTAGGAAATAACACTATGAGGTTTATTTTAATATTCTTTAGTTGTTTCTTCACTCACCTCATACTTCTTAACTCCCAAGCAGACTCGAGTTTCTTCACTTCATTTGTGACATTCTCAATGCTGTATTACGTTGGACATCAGTTGTGAATGTTATACAGGATTGAGAATGTCACAAATGAAGTGAAGAAACTCGAGTCTGCTTGGGAGTTAAGAAGTATGAGATGAGTGAAGAAACAACTAAACAATATGCAAAAATTTTTGCTAGACAGAGACTTGAACCCGAGACCTATGGCTTTCCAGGCCAAATGCTCTACCAACTGAGCTACCGAGGCAAGTTGTGATCTAGATGCAAATTTTCCTCTTATATACATTGTATTTGAGAATAAAGTTCTTAGGAAAATTTTTGGACCAAAAAGAGGTGAACAGACAGTGAATGGAGAAAACTATGCAATGTGAGCTATATGATAAGTATAGGAAGCCAGATATAATAAGAACAGTTAAATCTCGTAGAGTGCATTCAGTGTAGGACTTCTAGACTGTGATGATCCAGAAATTGCATCTCTTTGTCTTGACGGAATAAGATGTGCTATTAGAATAGCATGCATTTTTCATATGACGGTATGTCAACATCTTAGTTGCAATTAAAAATAAACTAAGTAGCCTACAACATTAAATTAATATTGAGAAGCTAAAGCTATTATTATGATAGAAATAAGTAATCTCAGGAGTCAGACAAGGTTGTGGCCTCTCCCCTCTACTTTTTAACACATATATGAATACCATTGTAAAATATTTAATTTTAGGAAGTTATATTTTGAGGTTATTTTAATTATATTATTTTTGGTCTGGACATCTTACCTCAATATTATATATCAATAATATTGAGGTAAGATGTCCAGACCAAAAATAATATAACCATTGTAAAAGACTTTAGAGAAACAAAACATGGAAGTATCACTATCAATAGAAATTTAAAATTAGATATAATAATATTTAATTTTAGGAAGTTATATTTTGAGGTTATTTTAATTATATTATTTTTAGTCTGGACATCTTACCTCAATATTAATGTTGATTTGTTCTTGAACATGTTTCAAAACAATTCTGTTTTATCGTCAGCTTTCCCAGACTGGTTTTATTTATGTTGCACAACCTGGATGTCGATGTCAGCTCCATCCTGTGATTGGCCAAAGAACCTCCAAACAAAGTCACGCTCCATCGGTATATCAAAATTCATAACTCTGTTTCTGTTCTTCTGAATATAAATTTTTTCCCAAATAGTCAGCTCTTTTGTATTTTCTAACTGTTTTAATAATTTAGTGTCTGAATTTATATTATGTTTTTCAGACCAAACATGAGCAGCAACTGCAGATTTTTCTATTTCCCCATTTTTAATACTTCTTATGTGTTCTTTGGTTCTAATTTTTAGGTTTCTTTTTGTTTTTCCTATATATATCTTTTTACAACCCATGCATTCAATTTGATATATCCCTGACTTTTTATTTTTATCAGTTTTTTTCATTTAAGATGTTCAGACTAAAAATAATATAATTAAAATAACCTCAAAATATAACTTCCTAAAATTAGATATTATGTTTCAATACTCCTGTGTATCATCTTCACCTCCATCTAACTGTTGAATTCTTGCATTCTATTTGTTGTACTTGATACTTGGCAATGAAAAATTTTGAAGATTAATATGAGTGTTTGTTTGTTGCAGTTATTTTGCCTCAACTAGCAGGGATAGCCTTATATGCTTTACAACTTACAAATCAAACTCGGAAAATAGATCTTGCTATTGCACTTGTTGAGGCCTTTTCATCTGCAGTATATTGTAACTTAAGTAAACAAACTATCAGCTCAGCTCTTCTTCCTGGTCTCAGGTATGTTATCTTTAATTAATATAGATTTATGCAATATGGATTTAATTTTATTTGTCCTAGTAAAAATCCTTCCTGTAATTTTTTCATAACAGAACACTGTAACTAATCTTTAATACTACTCTGTCATATATAATACATGTCACATTATCATAAAATTATTCTTTAATTAGGGATTCCTCATATAAAAAAATAAAACCAATGTTTAACTTTTATAGGAATTAATCACTATGAGGTTTAATTTATGGTGAAATTAAATGTTTCTTACCTCTCCTCATATAAATCTTCTAAGTAGATCGTGATTTCGAGACCATAACGGTCTCATCTTCAGTACTTCTTTGGCGACTGATGTTATGTCGATCGGAAGAAACTCTTGTTCTTCCCTCTGTTGGTGGGCCGATAAACCTCTGGATCAGGTCAAAATTTGCGGGAATTTCAAAGTTCATAAGTTTTCCTTTGTTTTTCTGAATGTGGATCTTTTCCCAAACTGTGAGTTCACGGTGGCCTCCCAGGTCACCTGATCTAACCCCATGTGATTTTTATCTGTGGAGTTACGTAAAAGACCGTGTTTTTATCCCCCTATGCCTGACCCTCTTGAAAATCTGCAACATTGAATTGTTAAAGCTGTGAGTTCGATAACTAGAGACCAGTTGATTTGTGTGTGGCAAGAAATGAGCCGTTTTGATATTTGTCATGTAACACATGGTGCTCATATTGAATGCATAAAATAGTGAAATTTGAACTTTTCTCTTTGCAGGAACGTTGGAATTGTGTTTACATTTTTTGTAGTTTGGAAGAAATAAATGTTTGAAGTCTGTTCCTCCTCTCTGAATAGCTCTATATGATAAATGTATGACTCTATTCTATACAAATAGAAGCAGTCTCTGACATTTTCAAACAACTGTTTTTTTCTAAATGATATCTGTAGGCCACATTAGTTCTGGTAGCTTCAGTGGATTGTATCCAATGCATGCAATTTGTATTCCATAGTGCTGGTATAACTTTATCACATATATCACATAGTAGAGACGAAGAGTATATGTTACAGTATTGGAAGGTTCACCAAACACGACTACCTTGTGCACTTCTCTAGCCACAACGTGGTTCTCATAAGTATGCCAGACTTTGTTTTTTTTTAAGGTTATCTGAGGTAGTGTTAAGAAATATATAAGTAATTGACAAAATTAGAGCTTTTGTATTGTTTATTTTTTATTATTTCACTCACCTCATACTTCATAATTCATAGCAGACCCTGGGTTTCTTCACATCTTTTGTGACATTCTCAATGCTGCGTCACGTTCACAACTGACGTCCAACGGCCTTCTATCCTGCAGACTGACCTCCGCGCCATCTGGTGGCCGACCGAAGAATTTCCAAATCAGTCCTCTTTCTTTATAACCGGGTATTTCAAAATTCATAGTTGTATTTTCATTCTTGCATATGTAAATTTTTTCCCAAATTGTGAGTTCCTTCGGTTTTTCCAATTGTTTATACTTCATAATTCATAGCAGACCCTGGGTTTCTTCACATCTTTTGTGACATTCTCAATGCTGCGTCACGTTCACAACTGACGTCCAACGGCCTTCTATCCTGCAGACTGACTTCCGCGCCATCTGGTGGCCGACCGAAGAATTTCCAAATCAGTCCTCTTTCTTTATAACCGGGTATTTCAAAATTCATAGTTGTATTTTCATTCTTGCATATGTAAATTTTTTCCCAAATTGTGAGTTCCTTCAGTTTTTCCAATTACTTAAACAATTGGAAAAACCGAAGGAACTCACAATTTGGGAAAAAATTTACATATGCAAGAATGAAAATACAACTATGAATTTTGAAATACCCGGTTATAAAGAAAGAGGACTGATTTGGAAATTCTTCGGTCGGCCACCAGATGGCGCGGAGGTCAGTCTGCAGGATAGAAGGCCGTTGGACGTCAGTTGTGAACGTGACGCAGCATTGAGAATGTCACAAAAGATGTGAAGAAACCCAGGGTCTGCTATGAATTATGAAGTATGAGGTGAGTGAAATAATAAAAAATAAACAATATTAAAAAACCTCATAGTGTTATTTCCTATCTACATAACTTAATAGAGCTTTTGTGTTACCGTGACTTGCAAATTTCACAGATCTCTAGTTTTGCATTTGATGAGTGTATTATAAAAACTTTTACTTCTCTTTCAGATATCTGGAGCAAATTAGTGGTCAGTCATTACCATCTCATCATGATACGGTACAAGCCATGATAAAAGGAGCAGAATCTCGGATTGAAGTGCAACGGCCTAATGAGAGGTATAATATAAATGTGTTTTAGGGACATATGGTTGTATTGTTTCATTATCACAAGTTGATTTAACTCTTATCCCCAGTTTTTTTCTAGTTAACTGAGAATTTAATATCTTTATAATCTACTTTCAATTCTTCTACATTTCCTTTGAAATACAATAGGAAGTAACATTAAGAGATATAATATAATAAATTTGGGAAACCTCATGAGAAAATATTATTAAAAGGTTTGTTCAATAATTAAGAGGTTTTCATATTTGAAGAGAAAAATTATACGCTCAGACCGGGACTTGAACCCGGACCCTTGGTTCTCTAGACCAAGTGCTCTACTACCTAAGCAAGTACCAATCTAAATGCAAATTCTTCTCTATATACGTTGTAATTCCCACCCACCAAATGCTATGAAGCCTTTGCTTCTATCTTTGCAAATGGCGGCTCCTTAATTAAGAAGACATATTTGGGAACTATACACTACATTATAAATGCCAGTACGGCTCTTTTCGATGTTTTTATTATTAATTTCATACATCTCAGTGATGGATAAATCATATTTCTTCTTCTTCTTCCTTCCAAGTATTAGGCCAAGGCCCGTTACGATCCTATAGAAAATGTTCCCTCCAGCGTACTTCGGGAAATTCTCGTATAAGACTTGGAAGCATAATAATAGTCCCTCCGATTGGTTGCTGGCCAAAGGAAGGCAAGACCAGTGATGGGGCTGCCATCTTATAGCCTCTGGTCAGGCTTTTCTGGAGAAGAAAAGAAAATAAAGGAAAGAAGAAATGGAAGAAAGGAAAGACTCCCTAGCCCTCGGATACCCTAATATAGCATCGGGGTCGAAAAAACAAGAGTTAACCAAGAGAGGTTAGATAGTAAAGTTAAAATAGTGCAAAACATTAAGAGAAAAATTATATGCTCAGACTGGTCTGAGCATATATATATATATTTTTCTCTTCAAATATGATTTATCCATCACTGAGATGTATGAAATTAATAATAAAAACATCAAATTAAGAAGTTTGTTTAATAATTAAGACATTTTGTCGGTACATTCTTACCTCTTATGGTTGTTTTTGTCGAACATGTTTCAAGGCTCCTGAGCCCCATCGTCAGCGACTACAGGCTGAATTTTTTCAAGTTGTCGGTCCTGATTCTTGATTCCTGCCCTCTCTGCCTCTGGTCCAATGAATTTACTAATGAGGTTCCTTTCTCTGGGAATTTCAAAATTCATAATTCTTTCCTTGTTCTTCTATGTAGATTCTTTCCCATATAGTGAGTTCATTTTTGATTTCTAACTGTTTTAGTAATTTTGTGTTTACATCTATATTGTGTTTTTCTGACCAAACATGAGCAGCCACTGCAGATTTTTCTACTTTCCCTTTTTTTTTACATTTCTTATGTGTTCTTTAGTTCTAATGGTTAAATTTCTTTTTGTTTTCCTATGTGTATCATATCGTCACAGTTTACACATTTTATTTGATATATTCCTGATATTTTTTACCATCATCAATCTTGTCATTTTTATTAGTTTTTATTAGTTTATTTAAACTATAATCATTCTTTGGTACTAAATTAATATTAAATTTTTCAAAAATCTTTTGAAATTTGTTGTGTACCCAAGGGTGATATATGAATTTCCTGTATTTTTTATCTTTTGGTTTTTCTATCTGAAGAGTGCTTTCGTTCCTCAATTTTTTTTTGTCAAATAACAAAAATGAGTTCACCATATGGGAAAAAATCTACATACAGATGAACAAGGAAAGAATTATGAATTTTGAAATTCCCGGAGGAAGGAACCTCATTAGTAAATTCATTGGACCAGAGGCAGAAAGGGCAGGAATCAAGAATCAGGGCCGACAACTTGAGAAAATTCAGCCTGTAATCGCTGACGATGGGGCTCAGAAGCCTTAAAACATATGTTTGACAAAAACAACCATAAGAGGTAAGAATGTATAGACAAAAGTCTTAATTATCTTCTACATTTTTTCTTATTCCACCTCAGTCCACTTAAATCCACTTTTATATATCTATTTCCTAATCTTTTCTTTTCATATATCTCTTTCAGTGACTCTCCTGGTAATCTATTTATATCCTCTTTAATTCTTTCTATGATCCAAACCATCTTGTAATTTATCTATGTTTGACTTAATTGTATAGATTCTTTTCTGTATTTATGTTCATAAAATTTTAATTTATATCGTTTGAATTCTATTCTTGTCCCTTTGTCCATGAGTGTGTTCCACTTGCATGTGTTTAAGATACGTGTGAATTATGTTTTATATGTACAGTAAAACTTATTAAGTTATGTAGATAGGAAATAACACTATGAGGTTCTTTAATATTGTTTATTTTTTATCATTTCACTCACCTCATACTTCATTATTCTTGTTTTCCTATGACTTGATAGCCAACTATGAGGTATGAGGTGAGTGAAATGATAAAAAATAAACAACAGTAAAACTTGTTTAATCTGGAATGTGAATAATGCAGAAATCTGTCCAATGTGAACTAATTTATTGGTCCCGGCAAAATAATAGTAATTTCAGGTGTATTTATTTTGTATAAAACAGAATCTGTCCAACGCAGAAATGGAAGGATATTACTGTGCAATTCATGAAAAGAAATGCTTATAAAGTGGTGGAATGTATGCACTAGCAGCGTTGTACGAGGGTCATACTGAAAGTCGTGAGCAACCCATTGTTCAAATTCAAATTTCAACAATGTAACAAAAACAACTGCAGGATCGTAATATACAGACTTTATACCACAACATTGCCATTTTGTGGTGTAATAGCTTCTATCATGTGACCACACGCAGTGTTTCCAAAATGGCAGACATCAATGTTTCGTTTCGACAGCGCGCTGTCATTGAATTCCTAGTTAAAGAGGAACAATCTGCTGTTGATATTCACCAAAGACTTCAATGTTCTTACGGAGATGCCTGCATGGGTGCCAGCAGTGTTAGGAGATGGGTGAAACATTTTAAAGATGGGAACACGAGTATCAAAGATGAGCCTCGTAGCGGTCGCCCACGCTCTGCCTCAACGGATTGCAACAAGGAAAGAGTTGATGCGCTCATTAGAGACGACAGACGTATCACAGTGAATGAAATCGCTACAAAACTTGCAGTAGGACACAGTGCAGTGCAAGAAATGATTCACAGCTTAGGTTACCAAAAAGTTAGTGCCCGTTGAGTTCCAAGTTTACTGAGTGAAGACCACAAACTTCAGAGAAAAACCATCACCCATAACCTTCTTCAGAGATTTCGAAACGAAGGTGATGATTTTTGACGAGTATTGTGACAGGTGACGAAAGCTGGTTTCATCGCTACGAGCCAGAAACAAAACGCCAGAGTATGGAATGGCACCACTTGAATTCACCATCAAAGAAAAAAGCGAAGACAGTGCAATCTGTTGGGAAAGTTATGGGCAGCATCTTCTGGGATGTGCAAGGTTGCATTCTGGTTGAATTTCTTGAACCTGGACAAACCATAAATGCTGCCCGCTATATCCAGACACTTGTGAAGCTCCGTCGTGCATTGCACAACAAACGCCCTGGAAGGAAGATCATTCTGCAACACGATAACGTGTGTCCTCACACTGCTCGTGCCACTGTGGAGAAGATCAGGACATTTGGGTGAGAAACTCTTCCACATCCTCCCTATAGTCCCGATTTGGCACCCTCCGACTACCATCTTTTCGGTTCTGTGAAGGAGCAGATGAGAGGCCAACGCTACGAGATGCTGGAGGATATTCGGAAAGCAGTGCGTCAGTGTCTTCAAGCAGCTGGAACGGACTTCTATCATAAGGGAATTTTCAAGCTTATAGAACGCTGGACAAAATGTGTGCAAAGAAATGGAGACTATGTTGAAAAGTAGCACAAAGGTCTGTAGATTAACATGGTGTACTTGATAGTGAGTGGAGAACATATTTTAATCGACTCACCTCATACATTTTCAAACTTCTTTGATACCGACGGTTTCAGACAATATCATGTCCTTCATCAGTCATGGCGTCCACTGATGAAATTCCGTGATTGTTGATTTCTTTAATGACATCACCTCTTGTGCTGCCATCTTTCGTTGGGATTATAAACTTTGTAATTAAATTTTTATCCACCGGAATATCGAAATTCATAGATCGATATTCATTCAGAAGAATAAATATTGATCTATGATCAACAATCACATCTGTATGTCTTTTACTTTCCACGTTTTCCAATGTCCAAAGACAAAACTTAACATCACCAAGAACATTTTACATTGTTTATTTTTTATTATTTCACTCACCTCATACTTCATAATTCATAGCAGACCCTGGGTTTCTTCACATCTTTTGTGACATTCTCAATGCTGCGTCACGTTCACAACTGACTGCAGGATAGAAGGCCGTTGGACGTCAGTTGTGAATGTGACGCAGCATTGAGAATGTCACAAAAGATGTGAAGAAACCCAGGGTCTGCTATGAATTATGAAGTATGAGGTGAGTGAAATAATAAAAAATAAACAATATTAAAAAACCTCATAGTGTTATTTCCTGTCTACATAACTTAACATTTTACATACTCAACAATCAGGACGCCAGAGCCACTTACCTTTGGTACTTCAAATCAATCTAGATGAAACTAATGTAGACAAAAATTGAAATACACACTTCACTGAATAGAAAAGACTTCCACTCACAAAATGGCGTCTTCTTCCTGTTTGCTTCGCCGCATATGCGCAAAAGCTTAATATTATTCAAGTAGCCTCACTATTAAAATAACTCACCCTACCACTTTGGGAAGCAGAGAAGAAACTTTAATTTCCTTGTTTTACATCAAATTTTATGTGGAATTCACCAACAATAGAACAGTAACAACATGTATTCATTTTTTTTTTTTTATTTTGACTGAAGATGAAGGTGAAATGACCTTTAAAATCAGTATTGTGAAAACACAACTTAACGAGGTGAGATATAAGAACATTTTCTCCAATTAATTTATAAAATGTATTCATGTGATTAAATTTCAGAGCTGGAAGTATTAGTCTCGCAGCAGCAACTGCAAATGTTGGCCAAGGAGTTGAAGATATGAAGCAAAGAGTATCCAAGATATTTCAGAACAAACCAGCTGTGAATCGACCAACAAATTTACCAAACATTCCTGGTATTTTCCGAAAAAAGTAGTCACATATCGGTTTGGATGTTTATTTTATATATTCATGTTGTTAGAATTAGTCTGGCAGCTGTGCGTAAAAGTATTTAGAAAATATATACGTAGTTTATTTGAAGATAAAAACATGTGATAGATAGTTTAACCAATGTTATGAAGATTCAAGCCTATTTTTCATGTTTATTAAAACAGGTGCTCATACTTACGTGACGTGCCAATTCTTATTAATGCCGTTCTAAGATTTTTTACTCTTTGCTATTCATATACTATTTTTGGAGAAAGTATAAGATTAATAACATTTTTTAAACAGTTATGTAATTTGTTCCTTGTATTTTATTTTCAGCATTAACCAGCAAAATATTTTTAAAAACGTAACTTATTAATCATTAAAGACTTGAGGAAAAAAGCATTTTATGTAAGAAACTTTTCTCAAAAAAGTAGCAAATTATTAAATTAATATTGAGAAGCTAAAGCTATTACTATGATAGAAATAAGTAAATTAATGAACACAATTAAATTATTGTAAATCAATGGTAAAGAGACAAAATTTTGCCTGAACCGGGAATCGAACCCTGAACCTTTAGCTTTCCGTGCTAATGCTCTGACCACTGAGCTAATCCAGGTTTCATTCCCATCCAAGCAGAAATCCTTCCTTTACCTTACTCTACTGGTCCCACATTTAATTGCAATGAATCATCATTCACAAATACACAATGAATGGCTTCTACCTGAAGAAGACATGAAGGGACTCCACACAGCAATAACTTTATTTATTAAATTATAATTTAATTCTGTTGATTAATTTACTTATTTCTATCATAGTAACAGCTTTAGCTTCTCAACATTAATTTAATAAGTAATGCTATAGCTGTGTGGAGTCCCTTCATGTCTTCTTCAGGTAGAAGCCATTCATTGTGTATTTGTGAATGATGATTCATTGCAATTGAATGTGGGGCCAGTAGAGTAAGGTAAAGGAAGAATTTCTGCTTGGATGGGAATGAAACTTGGATTAGCTCAGTGGTCAGAGCATTAGCACAGAAAGCTAAAGGTTCGGGGTTCAATTCCCGGTTCAGGCAAAAATGTTTCTCTTTACCATTGATTTACAATAATTTAATTGTGTTCATTAATTTACTTATTTCTATCATAGTAATAGCTTTAGCTTCTCAATATTAATTTAATAAATAATGCTATAGCTGTGTGGAGTCCCTTCATGTAGAAGCCATTCATTGTGTACTTGTGAATGATGATTCATTGCAATTGAATGTGGGACCCTTAGAGTAAGGTAAAGGAAGGATTTCTGCTTGGATGGGAATGAAACCTGCATTAGCTCAGTTGTCAGAGCATTAGCACGGAAAGCTAAAGGTTCGGGGTTCGATTCCCAGTTCAGGCAAAAATTTTTCTCTTTACCATTGGTTTACAAGTAGCAAATTATTTATTTGTTGTCTTCTTTAAAGTTTTAAAGTCTCGAAGAGCTAGCTGGAATGACATAATTATGTATTAAATATGACTTTTTGTAAGAGATGTATAATATCACATTTATCAACATAATAGACACAACTTTTTATTTCTTCCAACTTGTTTAACAAAAATTTGTTTTATATTTGAAGAGAAAATTTTTTGCCTAGACCGAGACTCGAACCCGGGACCTTTGGCTTGCCGGGCCAAATGCTCTACCAACTGAGCTACCGAGGCGAGTTACGATATAGACACAATTTTTTCTCTTATATACGTTGTAATTCCCTCTCGCCAAATGCTTTTGAAACCATTACTTCTATCTTTGCAAATGGCGGCTTCTTAGTTAAGAAGACATTTATTGGGAATTTAACATTACTTTATAAAGCTAGTAAGGCTTCTAATGATGTTTTTATTATTCATTTAACATTTCTCATTGAAAGATAAATTATATTTGAAGAGGAAAATTTTTGCCTAGACCGAGACTCGAACCCGGGACCTTTGGCTTGCCGGGCCAAATGTTCTACCAACTGAGCTACCAAGGCGAGTACAATCTAGATGCAAATTTTTCTCTTATATACGATGTAATTCCCTCAGTTGGTAGAGCATTTGACCCGGCAAGCCAAAGGTCCTGGGTTCGAGTCTCGGTCTAGGTGAAAATTTTTCTCTTCAAATATAATTTATCTTTCAATGAGAAATGTTAAATGAATAATAAAAACATCATTAGAAGCCTTACTAGCTTTATAAAGTAATGTTAAATTCCCAATAAATGTCTTCTTAACTAAGAAGCCGCCATTTGCAAAGATAGAAGCAGTGGTTTCAAAAGCATTTGGCGAGAGGGAATTACAACGTATATAAGAAAAAAATTTGCGTCTAGATCGTACCTCGCCTCGGTAGCTCAGTTGGCAGAACATTTGGCCCGGCAAGCCAAAGGTCCCGGGTTCGAGTCTCGGTCTAGGCGAAAATTTTTCTCTTCAAATATAATTTATCTTTCAATGAGAAATGTTAAATAAATAATAAAAACATCATTAAAAATTTGTTTCCTTGATTTCATAAAAAAAAAAGTTGGAATTCTGATTTTGTCTTGATCAGCTACAGTCAACAATCACTGGAGTTACCTCCGAAACCAAATAAACTGGATCAACAGGTACAATTCTTTTACAATAGGAACTTCTGTGACATTTGTTTAATTTTTCTTTAATAACACACTCAAATGTATCTAAGTATTATTTTTAGTTGTAGTTTTATTAAGAAGATGAAGTATTGTTTTAAAATAATAAAGTGAGTTGATTCTTATCTTACCTCATACTTCATGTTTTTCTAACACGGAAACTACAGTTTTCAAGAGTCATCACTCTCATTCTTGGCCAATACCATGAGTTGTTAATATTATTTGTTTTTAAACATCTTAATGATAGACAAATTATATTTGAAAAGAAAAGAAGAGCATTGACATAGAAAGTCAAAGGTCCTGGGTTCAAACCCCAGTCTAGGCATATATTTTTCTTTTCAAATATAATTTGACCATGAGTTGTGTTTAAGAAAATATAAACTATGAGGTAAGATGTAAAAAATAATTCATTAGTTCATGAATTAAGAACCTCATAATGTTATTTCACATATTTAACTATGAGTAATGAAATATTATTTTTAGTCTTATCATCTTACCTCAATATTAATGTTGATTTGTTCTTGAACATGTTTCAAAACAATTCTGTTTTATCATCAGCTTGTCCAGACTGGTTTTATTTATGTTGCATTATGTTGCACAACCTGGATGTCAATGTCAGCTCCATCCTGTGGTTGGCCAAAGAACCTCCAAACAAGGTCACACTCCATCGGTATATCAAAATTCATAACTCTGTTTTTGTTCTTCTGGATATAAATTTTTTCCCAAATAGTCAGCTCTATTGAATTTTCTAACTGTTCTAATAAATAATAAATACAAAAGAGCTGACTATTTGGGAAAAATTTATATTCAGAAGAACAAAACAGAGTTATGAATTTTGATATACCGATGGAGCGTGACCTTGTTTGGAGGTTTCTTTGGCCAACCACAGGATGGAGCTGACATCGACATCCAGGTTGTGCAACATAAATAAAACCAGTCTGGACAAGCTGACGATAAAACAGAATTGTTTTGAAACATGTTCAAGAACAAATCAACATTAATATTGAGGTAAGATGATCAGACTAAAAATAATATAATTAAAATAACCTCAAAATATCACTTCCTAAAATTAAATAGTAATGAAATAACTTAGAAATAAGAGATCTTCAGGTATTGATAACCTCCCCTCAGAACTTATAAAAAATTGTAGACATGAATTTATATTGGTATTATGTAAAATGTTTGAATTGATGTGGAATGGAAATTTCTAATGACTGGAAGATTGGATTAATCTGCCCAATATATAAAAAAAGATGACCCTATGCTTTGTCAGAATATATATGCACCAATGAGGTTACAATGGAAGACCTTAATGCTAACCATCCAGAAGGCAGATACAATTTACGAAGTAACGGACTGCGCAGAGAACATGTCGCAGATAAATGTATAAATAGGGCAGGTAGTCGACAAAATTGCCAGTCTCAAGACAACCCTTGAGGATGCCGGACGCAGTCTGGCAAAACGTCGGGGAACTGCAAGCCTCAAGACCACGGCCAACAGCCCGGAAATCTTCTACACGATCATCATAATAACTCCGGCCGTGAAAGCCTAAGTATATATATTAATTTAGTTATGTTTATTTCCATAGACATGTCAGTAGGTGACATATGGTCAGCATG
This sequence comes from Diploptera punctata, assembly GCA_030220185.1. Lineage (NCBI taxonomy): Eukaryota > Metazoa > Arthropoda > Insecta > Blattodea > Blaberidae > Diploptera > Diploptera punctata. The sequence continues at coordinate 1,411,694 of JASPKZ010008351.1, forward strand.
CTGATTCATTGAGTATCTCAACTGAGTAGAACTTTTTTCATAAATTAATTATGGGGAATAACATTGAGGTTTTCAAGTTAATAACTAATAAATAGTAAGTCGTGAAATCTCACCTCATAACTTCATGATCTTCAAGCATGGAATGCAGTTTCAAGAGTCATCCCTCTCATCTTCACGACTCACTATTTATTAGTTTATTAAGTAGAACATGCTGTAATTTAAAATTGGCATCTTTTTGCCTGTGTCATTGAAGCAGATGATGTCTAAAATTGTAAATTCTTGGCCAATGATGATTGGATTTCCATAAATGTTATAGTTTTTAAATTAAAATTTGCTGTATAATGTGAAAATGGAAACTTTACACCTCACATGAAATAATATCTTCACACCTAGGCATCATCTACATTTTCACCAACTGTTAAGAATGGGAATGATGTCTCTGAAACATGTCCAGATGGAAGAATCTTATTTTATGAAGTGACATGCAAAGTTTCCAATTCATATTTTGACTTTATTAATTTTTTATCTCATAGTGTAATTTCCCCATTAACTCTTTATGAGTATTCCAGCTTGTTTTTATCCATTGCAAAATCACTGTCCAACATAACCTAACAATACTATCTGGTTTATTACGAGGGTGAATCAAATATAAACCGGAATTATTGTTTACAATTTTATTGAATTAACAAAAAAATACAAAACCACCACCTCATTTTTCTACATAGTCTCCTGCATTTCCAACACACTTTTGCCATCGAGTTGGCAACTTTCTGATGCCGTCCTTGAAGAATGAGGGATGACGTGTAGTCAGCCAGTTGCGCATGAACTCCTCTACTGCTGCATTGTCACCAAACCACCTTCCTCCCAGGTCTTCTTTCAGTGGCCCAAACAAATGGTAGTCACAGGGTGACAAATCTGGACTGTAAGGAGGATGTTCCAGAGGTGTCCAATACATTTTCGTCAGTTTTTCTTCAATCAACCGAGCAGTGTGTGGCCTTGCATTGTCATGCAGCACAATCACATTTTGGATCAGTTTCTGGCGGTGCTTGTTGCGATATTCTGCTTTTATCTCATCCAAAACCCGGCAGTAGTACTTTGCATTCACTGTTCGTCGTCCATGAAGGAAACCCACTAGCAAAACTCCTTCAGAGTCCCAAAAAACAGTCGCAAGGACCTTTGTTCGTTGCTGTCTTTGGTGGGGCTCATTTTCCACTAAATCCCGGTCTGCTAAAATTTTTTTGCGCCAATCATACACCTGCATCTTCAAAAGGGTTGCTTCCCCGAACTGCACACAGAGCCTTCTCAAAATTTCAGAAGGTTTAGTGCCTTCTTTCGCCAAAAACCTAATAATAATGCGTTGCGCAACAGACGTGTGTACCTCTTGCTCGCTCATGACGTACTGAAGCAAGTGGCCGCCCTTCGGAGTGCGACACATCAAGATCCCTACTCCAGACACCCCGACGAACTTTCCCTCCAAACTGCAACCTTTGCAGTTTGCTACCAGATCCTCCAGATACAAATTCCGGTTTATATTTGATCCACCTTCATAGATGTTGAATATATTTTTGTACACTATAAAAACCAATTATGATTAAAGTTTTATGCATTTTGCTTAAATATTGAATTGAAACATAAACAATCTGCCATTCTAAGTTCTTCTTTGGCATTATAGTCCTTTGAGTACCTTGACCTCCCTAATCACCTCCATCCATTCTTGAGTCTTCATTCTGCATCTTCTAATACCAAGTAATCAGTTTTCTTTTACCAGGTCATTGTCTTGATAGAATTACTCCATTTAGATTCATAGGGCTTCTCAACAATACAGTTAGTTTTACAGATGGAAGGATGCCAGCCTTGCGATCCAACTTCCAACCTGGAGGACCTCTCTTTGTCTGGACCCTCACACTTGACCTGTTTGGTAAGGGAGTCCCTACCAGTAGTTAAGCTGCCACTAGCATAGTTCACAAGATCACGCAAGCCCAACCACCACATCAAGTTGGAGAGACCTCTAATTATCAACAGTAATCTAACAAGAGGTTGTGTTTTTCTGAAGAAATCACGAGCGACAAAGTCACGAGTGATTTTGTCTAATGAAAAACTCAATCTCGCGTTGGATTTGGAGTGACTATTTAGTGAATAGTACATCAGAAGCTAAAAATAATTATAATGTTGAATATTACCAAATGTGAGGTTATGTATTCTGATCTTACTTCCAGGTGATTTCTAAGCCGGCTGTATAGTTATAAATAGCATATCTTTACTGTTAAATCTCTTTGGGCTTGGGAAAAATCAATAACAGATAATTGTATGAGAAAAAACTAGTAACAATAATGCAAATTCATTATACAACTTTTAATAATTTTTTTAGAGCTCCAGAACTTTTTTTTGGTAATTTTTGAAGTTGTTTTCTTTTGACATTTCTTGCTGTAGCATATTGTTCCTTGTCAAAGAAGTTAACTTGCGGAGATATCTCTTATTACGAAAAGGAAGAGGCAAAATTATCAATAGGAAGAGACAAGATTATTGGCCTATGAGTTAAATAGTCAAACTAAATCACTCGCGGACACTATTGAACCTAAAATTCTTGGCCGCCCTGTATACGACTTCCTCAAATCATGGATAATGTTATTCTTTCACCTCATTCTTGGCCTACCTACTGGGTGTATTCCCTACAAGACATTTATGTGTCTCTCTTTCATTCCCTATTTTTGCTATATGATCTTCCCATCATATTCTATGATATTAATACATTTGGTTTTCCTCATGGATCTCATGATCCTCTTCAACTCTCTTTGGTCAAAAATGTTCCTTTACACTTTATTCTCATATATCCATAATCTTTTCTCCTCTCTTATTGTCAGAGACCATGTTTCACATATCCATACTGCTTCTCACTTTTATATATTATCAATATAGCTTTGTTAAATGCATCCAACAATCAGAGACTTTCCTAAATTTCAAAGAGAAAAAAAGTGTGTCCTTTATGTGGTGGTATTCTTTAAATGAATACATAAGATACTTTATTTTTCCATTTAATGATTTATAATATGAGGCTTTTTTTTCATTCTCCGAGGTGCCTGTACTTAATACTATACAAAAAGGATCATTTTTTATTGTTTCTAATATAGTTTTATTCACAACTATTTGTTCTTTCATTCAGTATACAGTGTAAATTTGAATCCAGTGGTTTTCATCTCTTTCCTAAAATGTAACATTTGCTAGGTTTTGAGACATAATCAACCTTTACCAAAATTGTACTGGGAAGCAAGAAGGAGAATGGAGATTATGAAAAATCCTGGGCATATAACTACTACTACTAGTACATTTGCTAGACCAGTGGTATAAAACAAATGAGGAGCTGGATGGAAAGCCTGCAGCTACTTTTAGAGTATTTATTCCAGAAATTCCACGTAAAACTACAGTAGCAAAATTTAGACTGCTTACAGAACATGACTATTTGGCCAAACATTTATATAAAATAGGAATCTACACGAATCCAAATTGTCCTCTATGCAATAAAGACGAAGAAATGAATGAAGAACACCTACAAACCTGTGAAGTATTACCTGTTGGATCCACCATAGAGAAATATTGGAGAGCAAGAACGCTAATGGCTTCGGTGCCAAGGTCCAGCATTTGAAAACAACAACAACTTTTAGAGTATATGAAAGAATTTATGAAGCTTTGAAAATATTAAAAATGTATTGGTGACTATGTAGATAAGAAATATTTCTTCTTCTTCTTATTCATAATTTGTAGGATTTTCATCCTGTTTATTTCCAAAATCACTCCTTGGAGGAAGATGCATTGGATGTAACCCGCCATAGCCTGTCCCAAGCCAGGTTGAAAAAGGGTGAGGGGGAGGAGTAACACCTCGTTAAAAAAACCTTCGTTCAGCTTGTCCAGCTGATAGTACCTTGTGAGGGCTCCTGCTAGGGTTATGGTGAAGACCTCAACGGCAGATACAGTGGAGAAGGAGTCCTTCGGTATGGTGTACTTGGTGGAAGAGGCAACTATACATCTACTGCCTTGTAGATTGACAAATGGGCGGATGGGGTTCGTTAGTCCTGCAAGACAACCCATCTAGGAGAGACAACTCCGAAATAAAACGGGGCAGACAGAGCTCTGGAGCTGGGTGAAGGCAATCAGCCTAGGGAGGAAACCCCAAATAATAAACCTGCCATAAAAATGTATAAGATACATCTTGAAGCCCATTTTTATGGCAGGTTTATTATTTGGGGTTTCCTCCCTAGGCTGATTGCCTTCACCCAGCTCCAGAGCTCTGTCTGTCCCGTTTTATTTCGGAGTTGTCTCTCCTAGATGGGTTGTCTTGCAGGACTAACGAACCCCATCCGCCCATTTGTCAATCTACAAGGCAGTAGATGTATAGTTGCCTCTTCCGCCAAGTACACCATACCGAAGGACTCCTTCTCCACTGTATCTGCCGTTGAGGTCTTCACCGTAACCCTAGCAGGAGCCCTCACAAGGTACTATCAGCTGGACAAGCTGAACAAAGGTTTTTTTAACGAGGTGTTACTCCTCCCCCATTGCATTTTTAAATGGATGTAATTTCCAACATGTGACAAGTTTGATAAATACAAGATAACAGGCAATAAGAACTAGTGGTAGCACTCAAGTTACAAAGGCAGGAATGGCAATGTGATGTCATGGGTTAATTAGAAGGGTTTGGGTTTTAATTCAAAAGATAAAGACTGTTACAGACAGGTTATAAACACAAGACGCACTTTTGTGAAACAATGGGATATTAAAAGAACATAATAAAAAGAAGTAGGGGTGTACCTGAAAATTGCTCTAGCATCTGCTTTGTTTGATTTTTGCAATATAACTGGATATATAGAAAGAAGGATATATTCAGTAAATTCGACTTGCCGAGTAGGTTGTAGCTCAGTGCCTTAACCACTACGCTACGGCGTGCCCCCAAAAGTAAAGTGATCCCACAACAGGCCCGGAGGCCCTTGGGGTAGTAGGAGGTTAAGGCTCCCACTTTTTCTAGACAATCGGCACTTTGTCAGCCCTGCGTGACGGCCACCTTTACCCCCAGAACAAGCATCTGGTACTCATTTACATTAGAGGCTGAGTTGACCCTAGGGCCCATAATTTTTACCTTTCTCTACTCTCAAAAATCGTGGAAACCCTATTTTTCATTACCCAACCTTTAGCAATATTCCTGGTTCTGTCAGGGCCAAGTTGTATAAGATGTTTTTCTACTTATATAATGTGTTAGTTCAAAAGGCATAATATTTACTGGGTTATATAAGTTTTTGTAAGTGTGTCCCCATAGTTTGAAACTTGTGTTAGTCAAAAGCAAAATTGTTTATTTGATTATATAAGCTTTCGTAAGTGTGTCCTCGTAGTTTGAAAAACATATTGATATGAAATCACTTTTGGTCCAAGATATTCTATTTTATTATAATTTTTCCCTCGTTTTTTATTTAAAAAAACCCTTGTATGAGCTCTGAGTGTGACTCCAATCAGCATTATAAAGGTGATTATTTATTTCCTATCTTCTGGTATAATAAACTAGTATATATTGTATATGCTTTACAGGTTTTTTTGTCATATTTTATTATCATTGCGGTTAGACCCTGCCGTGATCGCAATAATAGAGCATATTTAGTAAGTTAATGGTTATATTCAGAATATTTTCAGTCTTTGAAGAAGTAAAGAACTTTACTCATACAATTTCTTTATTCCATGTTTGAGTTGTTGAATTTCTCAGAATTGCATACTGCATTTTGTTTTCTGAAAAATTATAAAATCTACCTTCTTCCCCTCTTCCATTTGAAACCAAATATGATATTTAAAATAAATTCACCTCATATCCTGTATCCTCATCATAATATGAAGGAGATTATGGCATAATGGTGTACGTCATTTTTGTTAATTTTGAGAAAAACCGTATTTTGTTAGTCAGTATACAAAGAATCAAGTTAGTTTAATATTGATAATCATGGAAATATTTATTGTCCTAAGTGATGGTATTAATAGTTGATGTATCTGAAATAAGTACCGGTATGCAGTTTCTTCTTTACAACCGTGTACTTCACTCATTTTTGTAAAAGACTGACTTCTACCACAATGCCATATAATCTTCATATGTACTTAACTGTATGCACCAGTGAGCAAATGTTTGTGCATTATTTTGTGACAGGTAATTATTTTACATTGTTGAAGTGTGTGTTGTATATATAAGGAAAATTCTCTGAGGTGAAGCAAAATGTTAAAGTAAAATTAAAACAGTTTGTGTATCAATATAGTGGTAAAGTGTTATTGATTGATGGGAAAATACAATATATGATAGCAAATTTCATACTTTTGCTTGCTTCTCAAACGCATTTTATTTTTAAATAGTTCACTATCTCAAACTGATTTACTCTTTATTTAAGAAAAATTGTATCACATCACCTCATATCCTTCTTAGACCGGTTTTCGGGATCTTATTCAGTTCTATCCGTAGTACTTCCACAATTGTTATGTCATCTTGGAGATCAGCAGCTCTTGAAGACAACAGCTGTGAAAGTATTGTTTATTTTTTATTTCACTCACCTCATACTTCATAACTCCTAGCATACCCAGGGTTTCATCACATCCTTTGTGACATTCTCAATGCTGTGTCACGTTCACAACTGACGTCCGGCTGCCTTCTATCCTGCAGACTGACCTCCGCACCATCTGATGGCTGACCGACGAACTTCCAAATCAGTCCTCTCTCCTTCCAACCGGGTATTTAAAAATTCATAGTTGTATTTTCATTCTTGCATATATAATTTTTTTCCCAAATTGTGAGTTCCTTCGGTTTTTCCAATTGTTAAGTAATTTTGTTTTGGTTTCTATTCTATGTTTTTCTGACCAGGCGTGTGCAGCTATTGCAGATTTTTCGGTTTCTCCATTTTTAACATTTCTGAGGTGTTCCTTTAATCTTGTATTTAGATTCCTTTTTGTTTTTCCTATGTATATCATTTCACAATCTTTACAATTAATTTGATAAATTCCTGATTTTTTGCAGTCTTCAATCTTTTCATTTTTGTTAGTTTTTATTAAATTACCTAAGCTGTAATCATTTTTCGGTGCTAATTTAATGTTGAATTTGTGAAAGTACTGAGGATGGAACTGAATAAGGTCCTGAAACTGGTCTAATAAGAAGGATATGAGGTGAGATGATATAGTTTTTTCTTAAATAAATAATACCTCATAGTGTTACTTCCTAAATAGGTCAATTGATTTACTGTTTTTATTTTACAACTATTATTATCATCTAATTATAGCATTGCCACTCTTTTGTAAATTTTAGGTTATAACTACATATTTTAATAATTACACTGTTTAACAGTGGTTTTGTTGCCTTGATATAAGATTAATTTTGGATATCGTCGCTTAAGAAACAATACCACATAACTAACAAAATACAAATTTTACACGAGAAACAAAAAACTGTTTATTTTTCTCCTTAGTACCTATAGATTGAAACAATTGTATCTATAAGTTTAGCGAGGTCATGGTACAAAATTTAATCCTAATCTATGTTTGAACTGAGTGCACTTCTTCGGTGATGCTAACAGTATAAAAATGTAAATTTCACCAAAAGTGTCAGTTTCTTAAGCGGCGATATATTTATGCTCAAAATTCATGAAACTATCATTTTGGAAGATTTGCTCTGTTTTTTTTTAAATCTTTATTTTCATTTTACACTACAAAAATCGGAAAATAAGAAAAAAATAACAGATATATTTATAATATCATTTGTTTTTTGAAAAATTAGTATACACCGACGTAAATAGAAAGAAAAATGTCAAAAACCCATGTTATACTTCAGTAAAATGCCTTTTATAAAATTTTCTTCTATCATTTTTAGGGGACATTCTCTTTTTACAGACCAACAGTAATCTGCTGTCATGTGACGGTCTCATCTACTCTAATACCTTTCCTCCATTACTTTTAGATCCTGGTGAAAGCGCTCTCCCTGTTCGTTGCTATAATTTTCTAAATTATCCAGGCGACTGTGGAGAAAGTGTAACTTTATACTCATATTTGCTCCTACAATCTTGAAGCTTGTCAACATGTTTTGCACAATTTCTTTATAATTTTGTGCTTTATAGTTACCTAGGAAAATTTCTGCTACCAATACAAAACACTTCCAAGCTTCACTTTCTGGAACAGTCATAACTTTGATAAAATTTGCATCTTTCATCAATTGCTGAATTTGCCTTTTAACTTTTCCATACTGAGCTTAGGAAATTTTCTACAAATGTATTTGAAACATTCTCCTTCCTTGACCAATGCTTTTGACAAATTGTTTTATCATACCTAACTTGATATGTAATGGTGGAAGTATGATTTTGTCTCTGCTTAGTAACAGCTTGTTTATTTCTTTGGCTTTACCAAAGGACTTTCTCGAAGGCCACACATCTTGTTCCCAGTGAAGTTGCTTTGCTCTACTATCCCACAAACAAATGAAGCAAGGGTATTTTGTGTATCCACATGTATTTATACATGGAAACTTATCCAGATGCACATTGTGAGTACTTTAATTTTGTCAAATAATTGAGATCATGGACGATGTGCAGAGTGAGGGGTGCAAGAGTGGGGATCACGTGATGTTTGTATGTGCAAAAAAATGCGCAGAAATCAAAGATACACAAAAATCATAAAAACTAGAGCACATTCAGCACTTTCATGAATATATTCGTAAACTGTGCACTTGAAAACATAGAAATTTGCAGAGATATCCAGGGCAACAAAAAAAATTATTTTTTTGTAGAGCTGTGTTATTTGGGCATAAAAATCTTAGCCCTAATTATTAAAATAGATCAATTTATGATTTAAATTAAATCTGTGGAGCTGTTAATCATATTTACAAATAGATATTTTAAAATGTGTGTTGATATTAACCTGTGATATATTGATTTATTTTCATCTTTCCTATTTTTGTTTTGTCTGTGAAATTTACTACTTTTGAAATATTGAACATATTTTTTAGGAAACTCGTTAAAGAAATATCAAGTCAGACTAGTGAAAAATGACTTTTGGTATTTCCTTAACATAATTTTTAAAAATTTTTTTTCATTGTGAAAACTAAATTTCAAAACCACAAATACATAAAAAAAAATTTCAATATCAATATTAAGGAAGCTAATTTTAGGAAGTTATATTTTGAGGTTATTTTAATTATATTATTTTTGGTCTGGACATCTTACCTCAATATTAATGTTAATTTGTTCTTGGACATGTTTCAAAACAATTCTGTTTTATCGTCAGCTTTCCCAGACTCTTACCTCAATATTAATGTCCAGACCAAAAATAATATAATTAAGGAAGCTTCTTATTCAAATAAAGTAAAATATGAAAATTTGGAGCTTTTATTATGTTAATATTGTGAAGGAAGTAGACAAAATGTTCTGATGTTATAGTGGATAATGATAGAACTATTTGATGTATTCTGATTTTTAAAATTAACTTGTTGGGTTCGAACTTACATGCATCAATATAAAATTATATACTTTTTTAGATCCGTCTCCTCCTCAACTTAAAAAACTCTTAAATGCATGTCTAAAATCAAATCTAAGCTGACAAAGAACAATATAATCTCTATTTATATTTGAAGAGAAAAATTTTCGCCTAGACCGGGACTCGAACCCGGGACCCTTGGCTTTCCGGGCCAAGTGCTCTACCAACTGAGCTACCGAGGCGAGTTACGATCTAGACGCAAATTTTTCTCTTATGTATGTTGTAATTCCCTCGCGCCAAATACTTGAAACCATAGCTTCTATCTTTGCAAATGGCAGCTTCTTAGTTAACAAGACATTTATTGGGAATTTAACACTACTTTATAGCCAGTAGGGCCTCTATTGACGATTTTATTATTAATTTAACACTTCTCATAGAAGGATAAATTATATTTGAAGAGAAAAATTTTCGCTATGGTTTCAAGTATTTGGCGCGAGGGAATTACAACGTACATAAGAGAAAAAATTGCGTCTAGATCGTAACTCACCTCGGTAGCTCAGTTGGTAGAGCACTTGGCCCGGAAAGCCAAGGGTCCCGGGTTCGAGTCCCGGTCTAGGCGAAAATTTTTCTCTTCAAATATAATTTATCCTTCAATGAGAAGTGTTAAATTAATAATAAAAACGTCAATAGAAGCCCTACTGGCTATAAAGTAATGTTAAATTCCCAATAAATGTCTTCTTAACTAAGAAGCTGCCATTTGCAAAGATAGAAGCTATAGGTTTCAAGCATTTGGCACGAGGGAATTACAACGTACATAAGAGAAAAATTTGCATCTAGATCGTAACTCACCTCGGTAGCTCAGTTGGTAGAGCACTTGGCCCGGAAAGCCAAGGGTCCCGGGTGCGAGTCCTGGTCTAGGCGAAAATTTTTCTCTTCAAATATAATTTATCCTTCTATGAGAAGTGTTAAATTAATAATAAAAATCGTCAATATAATCTCCATTAATTTTATAAGGACCTAATTGAGAATAGATCCATCCATATTAATTCTGCCCGAAGGCAGGTCCTTCACTGCAATCATTGCATTTTCATGCTATGCTTGCAGCTTTACTAGGGAATTGTAGGTGTGGTAGCTTCCCGTTGCTTTCCACACCGGTGAAGGATGATGATGATGATGGCCATATGATTTCGGGGACCATTTGGGCCTTAAAGTTTTCCTGACATTTGTCTTACAGTTGAGGAAAAACCCCGATAAAAACCTCACCCAGAAAAACTGCCCCGACCGGGGATCGAACCCGGGCCCGCTGCGTGACAAGGCAACACGCTACCTCGAGACCACAGCGGTGGACAGTATTTTAAATATAATTACCTTTTTGTATTTAGTATAAATGTACATATAAAAGGGCATCAGGCAAGGTGACTCTTTAAGTCCATTCTTATTTAATATTATAATGGATAAAATTATTGAAAACATACCATCACGTTTGGGTTATAAAATGGGAAACACTAGATTTCGCTTAATATGTTACGCAGATGATGTCGTTCTCCTTTCAGAATCTGAAGATAATTTACAAAGATGTTTACATTAATTTAATATAAATGCCAGAAAATACAATGTGGAAATTAACACGAATAAGACAAAATGCTTAACAATATCAAAAGAACCAGTAATATGCAAATTAGAAGTGGAAAGAAAAATTATAGAACAAGTGTCAGAATTTAATTATTTAGGTGTATTAATAACAAACACTAAAAATTTAATAAAAGAAGTAAAGAAACAAGCTGATAAAGCAGCACAAATATCAGGGTATATGAAAGATTTAATTTGGCGCAACAAACATATGTCAATAGAAAGCAAAACCTGCCTATACAAAACAATAGTTCGACCAGTTATCATATATTGAGCAGAAACTAGGGCTGATACAACAAAAACTAAACAAATAATAAGCACATGCGAAATGAAGATCTTAAGAAGTATTCAGGGGAAAACATTATTTGATAAAATACACAACACAGAAATTAGGGACAAATGCCATATTCAAGACATAACCAAATTTATTATAGATAGACGAAAATATTGGAAGATCATATAGAAAGAATGGAAGAAAACCGGCTTGCAAAAAGAGCTAAAGAAGATAGACCAATGGACGGGAGAAGAACAAGAGGAAGACCAGCCAAGAGATGGATAGACAGTGAATGCACATCCAATACATCTTCCTCCGAGGAGTGATTTTGGAAATAAACAGGATGAAAATCCTACAAATTAAGTTTAAGAAGAAGAAGAAGAAGTACATACAAAAGCTGACAAAAGGCAACACAGTTGTACTTATGAATAAGGAGGAATACATCCACAAAACTCAAACAATTGATACGTGAAAACAACTTCAAGAGAATCGATAAAGACCCTATGGAAAAATTCAACAAGTCAATAAAAGAACTAATAACATCATGCCCTCTTATAACCAACAATAATATACGAGGGCGGATCGGAAAGTAACGCACAATAATTTTTTTCTGCCTTGGTATTGCAGCTAGAATGTTGAAATTTCACAGAGATATAGTTTGAAGTTTTCACTACAGATGGTATTTTTTCTCAGGTGCACCTCTTGCGAGAGAAGCTTGAACTATGCAACAAAGATGGCGCGCATGCTACAGTCGTCCACCTGTGAGGAACAGAGAAGTGTTGTTCGATTTTTGTGGGCCAAAGGGCATAAACCCAGTGAAATTCACAGGGACATGCGTGGCGTGTATGGGGATGATTGTATGGACCGTAGCAATGTCTCCAGGTGGTGCACATTCTTCCAAGAGGGACGCGTGAACCTTAGTGATTCGCCTTAGTGATTCCTGGCCGGCAAACGCTTTGAGACAGATGTGGAAGTGAAATCAGCAGTGCGCAGATGGCTACACTCCAACCAAACGAACTTCTATGAACAGGGCATATTGAAACTGGTAACACGATGGGAAAAATGTGTTGAGAAAGTTGGTGACTATGTCGAAAAGTAGGTAAAAGATGTAAGTTCATTTGTGATTTTTTTCCTTTTTTTTACTATTAAACTTTTTTTAAAAAAAATTATTATGCGTTACTTTCCGATCTGCCCTGTGGACGACTGTAGCATGCGCGCCATCTTTGTTGCATAGTTCAAGCTTCTCTCGCAAGAGGTGCACCTGAGAAAAAAATACCATCTGTAGTGAAAACTTCAAACTATATCTCTGTGAAATTTCAACATTCTAGCTGCAATACCAAGGCAGAAAAAAATTATTGTCCGTTACTTTCCGATCCGCCCTCGTACATGAACATAAATACGCAAATAGCAAATGGATAATGAGAGCTTTATAAAAAATCCACAAAAATGATGTTCCCATGAGACCAGCTGTTAATTGTATTAATGCTCCCAACTACAAAATATCTCAATTAATAGCACATGGATAATAAATTTTATATTGGCAGGACAAGCAGAAATTTCAATAAAAGATATAAAGAACACCTAAAAGATTTCATACACGCGGGTGATAAATCAAGCTATGCTAAACATCTCATTAACGCACGTCATTGAATGAACACAATTGAAAACACTCTCATGATAATCCACCGAGAAAACATTCCAGCTAGGATACATATTAATTAAGGTAGAATATTTTTATCACTCACCTCATATTGAATTTCATATTTTTTTTTAATAGGATACATATATTTGAAGACCTCGAAATTATAAAGGAAACAAACAACACCTCACTTCTTAATGAGAACGCACCCCAGTCAAACCCATTATATGAGATCGTCAAAAACAAGTCAGTTGCTGCTACAAACAGTTGGAGTATACATCACCGTACACAACAACAAGTAACGGAAACTCAACCTGCAGAAGATGGAAGATAACTTCCGAAAGTGCTCCAGTTAATTTTATATACAATATTTTAACAAAGTTGAGGACGATGGCACCTACCAACAGGTACAATTTAATTTTAAACTTTCATCACATGGATAATGTTCAGTTATAAAATCAATACACAATAAAGAACTCATGAATTAGCAGAAAAACTACATAGTCTAGAAATTAACAAGAACATTAAATTAATGTCATTCAAAATAAAAAATCTTTATACCCAATATTCCAATTGTGGAATGCAGGCTTTCACAGCCGGTAATCATAATGTTAAAAGATTCTGGGCTATGTAGCCGTGGTCTATACTAGTATTTCTTCCAGACATTTAACATTAAGATATTCCAGTTAACCACCTTCTAGTCTGTCCAGCTTTAAATCCAACTGCACAACACTCTAAGGACCTTGTTCGCTTGTACTGGGAAGCCAGAGAGAAAATGACTTAAGCGTCAAATCTCGCCAATAGAAAACAACAACATATTCCAGTTAATGAAACTATAGACATATTAAAACAAAAATTAACAAACAATAAACTTTACACAAATTACATCAACCAAATAAACAAATTAATAATAACAAAACAAAACTACTTCTAATTCTTCAATCAACTTTTCATCCAGGAAGACAGAATCCCTATGGGGAGCCCCACATCAGATTATGGCAGAAATCTTTCTTCAAGATTTAGAAAACAAACACTTCAAAAAACTAATAACCATGTTTGACATAAAATTGATAGTAAGCTATGTTGATGTCTTTATAATAATCTACGAAAATGAAAATTAAGAAAGAAAATGAAATCTTGCAAGAATTAAATAATATGCATAAAAATTTTACTTTCACTGAAGAAATAGAAGTTAAAAATAGTATCAATTATTTGGATTTAACTATCACTAAAAATTTCAACAACAACAAACTGGATATCAGCATTTATTGTAAACCCCACAAGTAATACACTTACCATCAACAAAAATTCTAGACACCCATTCTTACAAAAAAGTAGTACATTCAATAGTTTGATAAGCAGAATGTTAAAAACTTCCTCTAAATGAAAACAATTACATTAAAGAACTGAATTATATTAAACATACAATGAAAATATTAACAAGTTATTAACAAACGAAAAGAAAAAATAACACATCTGGCACAACTAAACTCAAAAAAGGAACTTGATGAAAACATTAAGGGTCGAATGTTTGAACGCTGATTTTCTTGCCAAAAAAAGGCTCCACTTTAATTCAGAATACTACTAAAAGCTTACCTTTCACATCCATAAAAAGAATAGTTAAAAACAAATATAAAATCAAACAAAACCAAGACCTATGTAATAAAGCCAAAGACAAAAAATGGAATATTTTAGTAAAGAAGCCAGATATTATTCCAGAATTTCCACGTAAAACTACAGTAGCAACATTTAGACTGCTTACAGAACATGACTATTTAGACAAACATTTATATAAAATAGGAATCTACACGAATCCAAATTGTCCTCTATGCAATAAAGACGAAGAAATGAATGAAGAACACCTACAAACCTGTGAAGTATTACCTGTTGGATCCACAATAGAGAAATATTGGAGAGCAAGAACGCTAATGGCTTCGGTGCCAAGGCCCAGCATTTGAAAACAACAACAACATGTTTGAACGCATTAGACAGTAAAAGGCATTCTCTGCTGATAAAGTTTTATTCAAACACATTTTTCTTACTCAGAAATCTATTCACACGGTAATAATTGTAAAGCTACCTGACAAGGTACCTTAAGATCGTAGCTCAAGATATAAACTTATGTGAAAATCCCGAAGGGAACCGATGGTAACCAATGTAGTTTGAAACTTATCCAAGATGTCGGACCTTGAAGACTTCGATCACGTTTTCGGTATACGCGGAGAAGAGGAATTTGATAGAGTCTACCAAAGAATTCAACTGGAAGAATAGGAGAATCGGTGTAATACTGCGCGTCACAGACGTGTTTGTATACGGTATTATTTGCAGGATGCAAGCATAAATGCATTCTGCTATAGCAGACGAAAATAACGGAAGTGGTTTTATCGCTGAGAATTCTGGGCAATTCGTTGCCAATATTACGAAAACGTCAACATTCATGCATGACCAGTTAAGGCGGCCGTTAATTCGATCTCAGCTCACCAGTGATTGGAAGTAATTTGAGTAGAGAGTAATGTATTTGCATACGACCCTAAAACTTGGATAACACTCACTTATACCGGGAAAGAAACCTCAAAATTGGCTAACATAATAAAAAGTAGTGGCAAAAAAACATAAAAATAGCATTTGAAACTAATAAATTAAACAACATAATCAATAATAGCATTGAAGAAAATAACAAATTTTATATTGGAAGAACCGGCGAATTTTTAACATCAGATACAAAGAACATTTCAAGATTTTATATATGCAAGAGATAAATCAAGCTTTGCAAAAATATGTAATTGAGCAGGACACCACATGCTGGATATTAATAATACACTAACTATTATGCACAAAGATAATAATCCAAATAGAATCAACATACTGGAGGAAACATAAATATTTAAACAGATCAACAATGTAAAAGTAAAATGATCCCACAACAGGCCTGGAGGCCCTTGGGGTAGTAGGAGGTTAAAGCTCCCACTTTTTCTAGACAATCGGCACTTTATGTCAGCCCTGCATGACAGCCGCCTTTACCCCCAGAACGTGCGTCTGGTACTCATTTCCGTTAGATGCTGAGTCGACCCCAGGGCCATAGTGCCGCCGGAGGGTTTGGGTCAGTTTAAAAATCCTGACCCCAACGGGACTTGAACCCTCGACCCTCCGGCTTGTAGCTCAGTGCCTTAAGCACTACGCTACAGCGTGCCCCAGACCAGCAATGACCTGCTATTAAACAAGAACCCACCCAGTAATTCAAACCCACTCTTTAAAGTTATAATGGACCAGCCAGTGGTTGCAGACATACTTCTGCTGATGATGGGACTAGTCCTGAAAGGTCTACAGTAACTTCATGTTTTAACGGTTGAGGAGACAGACCTAAAAGGTATATAATTTCATATTATAATTCTAAATTGTGAATAACATCTCAACGGAGTTTATAATGAATCTTAATAATGATGAGTATGCCAGATTATATAAAAATTGAAATTACTGTATATAACTTTTTTTTTAAATTTTGGTTTATTAGTACTAATTTGCCCATTGTTTCTGAAAATCAGTAAGGTGATGAAACATCTCTCAGTGAAGAAATTCGAAGTAACTTGATTTTCATAAAGTTTGCATTGGCCAACTCTTGAAACAGAAACATGACAAAAGAATTAATCATTTTAATTAAAATATTGATGTTTTTATTATTGATTTAACATTTCTCAATGAAAGATAAATTTAATTTGAAGAGAAAAATTTTCGCCTAGACCGGGACTCGAACCCGGGACCCTTGGCTTTCCGGGCCAAGTGCTCTACCAACTGATCTACCGAGGCAAGTTACGATCTAGACGCAAATTTTTCTCTTATATACGTTGTAATTCCCTATCGCCAAATGCTTTTGAAACCATTGTTTCTATCTTTGCAAATGGCGACTTCTTAGTTAAGAAGACATTTATTGGGAATTTAACATTACTTTATAAAGCTAGTAAGGCTTCTAATGATGTTTTTATTATTGATTTAACATTTCTCAATGAAAGATAAATTTAATTTTTCTCTTCAAATTAAATTTATCTTTCATTGAGAAATGTTAAATCAATAATAAAAACATCATTAGAAGCCTTACTAGCTTTATAAAGTAATGTTAAATTCCCAATAAATGTCTTCTTAACTAAGAAGCCGCCATTTGCAAAGATAGAAACAATGGTTTCAAAAGCATTTGGCGATAGGGAATTACAACGTATATAAGAGAAAAATTTGCGTCTAGATCGTAACTTGCCTCGGTAGATCAGTTGGTAGAGCACTTGGCCCGGAAAGCCAAGGGTCCCGGGTTCGAGTCCCGGTCTAGGCGAAAAATTTTTCTCTTCAAATTAATTAAAATATACCTCATAGTGTCACTTCCTTTAAATATTAATGATGATAAAAAGAAATTTTGTTTTTGTGCATTAAATTTCTGTAGATTCTGTTTCCGTCCAATGATCAGAATTGATTTAACATTAAAAAGAAATGTAAATAGCAAGAAAATGAACAAGCATTATCTCAGGAATAAACTCCATGGAAATGTGAAAATGAACAATTAAAAAATCTACAATTCCACTTTCAAAACTGTATTTATTATTCACATTGTACCTCAGGGGTCCTCATCTAGGGGATATGTGGGTGGCGACCACAAGGTGCCCAAGCTGAGCAAAACATTTCTTCCACTTACTTGTGTTTTGCACTCTTTTAACTCTACTATCTCACCTCTCTTGGTTAACTCCTGTTTTTTCGACCCCGACACTATTAGGGCATCCGAGGGCTAGGGAGTCTTTCCTTTCTTCCATTTCTTCTTTCCTTTATTTTCTTTTCTTCTCCAGAAAAGCCTGACCAGAGGCTGTAAGATGGCAGCCCCATCACTGGTCTTGCCTTCCTTTGGCCAGTAACCAATCGAAGGGACTATTATTATGCTTTCAAGTTTTATACGAGAATTTCCCAGAAGTCACTGGGCCGTCCTATGAAACGCTGGAGGGAAAATTTTCTATAGGATCGTAACAGGCCTTGGAAGGAAGAAGAAGACCATCTTTTGAGAGATCCATATAAATGAAGAATAATATTTTATTTAATTCAATGAGGAAATTTGGTGTAATGGATGAAGACACAGAGGACGGAGAGTGATGGAGAACTTTAATAAAGGTAAATTTGTGAATTTAAGATAAAATCAAATGTTTCATACCTCTCCTCATATTAATCTTCTAAGTAGATCGCAATTTCAAGACCATAGCGATCCCATCTTCAGTACCATCTTGACAACTGATGTTAGGTCGATCAGAAGAACCACTTCTTCTTCCCTCTGTTGGTGGACCGATAAACCTCTGGATCAAGTCAAGATTCACGGGAATTTCGAAGTTCTTCAGATGAATTTTAGTTAGGTTTGCTGGTTAATAAAAGGATGTTTGGGTGCCAGGATTTAGAAAGGATTCCTCTTTAGTCGAGGACCTTGGGTAGCTCAGTGGGTTGCGGTAGGCTTGAGATTCTTTTCTAGGATTCACAAGGATTGTGCGGACACAATTATATCTCGTTGAGAAAAGGCGACAAGTTGAAGATGCAATATCACTTTATTTTACATTAAACAGTTGAACACACACAATAAAAAAAATCAAAGTATGTAGCAATTGGCGTTTACAATGAGTTTGAGGAGGGTTTGCAGTGAACAATGCTACCTTAAATCGGTTTTTCACTTTCACATGGTTCCACTTTATGCTGAGGAGGCTTAATTTGACGGTTGAATTATTAATTACACTGTGCCTATATTGTTATATTTTATTTCTAAGTCCATTTAGCAAGGGACCTCACTGAAAATTTTATATAAATACTTTATTACTTCTGTTGGTCGATAGACGAGGATATGTGCTCGCATTAGCACTTTAAGGGTCGAATCTATGAATTCATTAGACTCTAAAAGGCGTTCTCTGCTGAGAAAGTTGTATCCTAATACGATTTTGCTTACTCAGGAATCTGTTCATGCGATAATAATTGTTGAAATTCTTAAGCTATCTGACGAGGTAACTTAAGAGAGAAACAAATCGTGAGAATTCCGAAGGGAACCGATGTAGTTTGAAACCTTGCTGCTTTATCCAAGATGTCGGACCTTGAAGACTTCGATCATTGTTATGCCCCAAAATTTAGAGGTTTTTTCTTTGTTTATTAGACTCAAAATTGATAGTGTGATAGCCGGAAATTATAGTTATCAAAAGGGTGTTAAAAAATTAATCATTCCCCTATAAATATTTGATATTATAATTATTAGGGCTTTTTAGACAATTATTTAATTATAAATGCATATCCGATGGACGTGTACCAATCACGTATTGGCACGAAAGGATTTCTTACAACCGCTTCCACATCAGGTGAAAGCGACCCACTTAAGTATATAAAAACTAGGGGTTTCAACCCCTAAATCATCTCGTCGGTGGCTAGCGATCTCTAGCCCGTACGTATCTCAACGCAGTTGTAACCAGCTCTACTTGGATGTCACCTATAATAATCATTTGTAAGTCTGTTTCTTTATTTTGACTTAACATAAATAATATATGTCTTATACATTTGGTTCGCTGGAATAAACTCAGTTTTCTAACGTAGTCGGTCAAAGACATTTAACTTATTAAAGATATTTTATTATTTGCTCAGGTTCATTAAGTATTCAATTGAGGCAATTGGTTTAGTGTAGTAAATTTAAAGATAGAATAATGTTTATCTCTTTAATTAATTTCTATTGTGGTTTTTGTTTATCTTGTTTTACTTATTGTTTTAAACTGTTTCTTTTTAAATATAGTATCATTGTTAAAATATTTACTTTAGTTATGTGAATGCCTCTGATTCCTTAGTTTTTGCTATCCCTTGCAAAGTTAGGTAAATCCTGACCTTGTTTTAATGTTAAGCCCGTCTCATTTATTGTACTCGGCCTATATTTTATATCATGCTACCACTTGACAGGAGACGGGCCGTAACAATCATGTTTTTGGTATACACGGAGAAGAGGAATTTAAGAGTCTACCAAAGAATTCAACTGGAAGAACAGGAGAATTGGTGTAATATTGTACGATGCAGACGTCATTGTATACGGTATTATTTGCAGGATGCAAGCGTTAATGCGTTCCTCTAGCAGGCAAAAATAATGGAAGTTGTTTTATCGCTGAGAATTCTGGGTAATTTCTTGCCAATATTACGAAAACGACTTTCATGCATGACCAGTTAGTGGGTAGCTAATTTGATCTTTGCACTTGCTCACGGTGAGTCAGCTCACCAGTGATTGGAAGTAATTTGAGTAGAGACTAATGTTGTTTATTTTTTATTATTTCACTCACCTCATACTTCATAATTCATAGCAGACCTTGGGTTTCTTCACATCTTTTGTGACATTCTCAATGCTGCGTCACGTTCACAACTGACGTCCAACGGCCTTCTATTGGACGTCAGTTGTGAACGTGACGCAGCATTGAGAATGTCACAAAAGATGTGAAGAAACCCAAGGTCTGCTATGAATTATGAAGTATGAGGTGAGTGAAATAATAAAAAATAAACAATATTAAAAAACCTCATAGTGTTATTTCCTATCTACATAACTTAATAAGAGACTAATGTATTTGCATGCGGCCCTAAGTCACGATGAATATGTTATTGCCACTAGTAAGTGAACTACTCGTGCCACTGGCACCGTGAGAATTAATTTGTCTGTAATTCTGGTCATAAGGTTAACTTACTCCCACTCATCATAATTTGCGACCATATGATAACGCCCACCTTAAAATACAATACATATACCTATTGGTGCATTTTTCTTATAATTTTGGGTAGTAAGGTTCTGGACCCTTTGGTTCGTTGTGACGTCACCAAATGTTTTAGGACGCTCCTACCTTTGAGATTGGATACAGTTGGGACATAAATTTATGCAAATGCCCCGGAATCCTATTCCGTCATGCATTTGGCTTGGCTTCTAGTTTAGATTCTGGAACTTTCTGGTTAGTTTAAGTGGCTTCTTTCACCTCTAATTAGTTTGCATCACCTGTTTGCTGAGTTTTCAAAATTCCCAGTAATATATTTTCTTTTGTGATCAGCTGTCGGAGTACAAGGTTTACGCATTGTTAGTTACAACTGGCTGAATAAAATGCATCTAATCATCTGGACTGAAGAAAATTCTACAGATCTTTAACTTACTGTAAGTATGTCTCGAGCCCATGAATACACAATAGAATGTGTTACAGTCATCAGCCTTTTCCCTACATTACTCATAACTGAACATTTCTTATTTCATCATATTAATTCCACGGGATCATTTAATTTATGATTAATAATTATATAATTGTAATCTACATGTTTTTCTGATTTGTTTGAATATAAATAAGGTATATGTCCGATGATTTCTTCTGTTACTTAATTAATTTATTTTTTATAAATTTATTTTCTCTCTCCCGATTATTAATTATTCGGCTGCTCATTTAGGGAGGAGGCTGAGTGAATGTCTGGCCTCAGTTCATAAGTTTTTCTTTGTTTTTCTGAATGTGGATTTTTTCCCAAACCGTGAGTTCCTTTTGTTTATCTATTTGTTTAATTAGATTAGTTTTTGAAAAAATTGAAGATGAAAACAAATCAGGAATTTATCAGATCAAACGCAGGGATTGTGACAAAATTGAAATAGGGAAAACAAAAAGAAATTTGAAAACAAGGGTGAAAGAACATCTTAGAAATGTCAAAAATGGAGAAGTGGACAAGTCAGCAGTAGCAGCTCATGCTTGGTCCGAAAAAGATCTAATTGAATCAAAAGCCAGTCTAATTAAACAAATAGATAAACAAAAGGAACTCATGGTTTGGGAAAAAATCAACATTCAGAAAAACTTATGAACTTCGAAATTCCCGTGAATCCTGACCTAATCCAGAGGTTTATCGGTCCACCAACAGAGGGAGGAAAAAGTGGGTCTTCCTGTCGACATAACATCAATTGTCAAAATGGTACTGAATATTGGACCACAATGGTCTTGAAATCATGATCTACTTAGAAGATTAGTATGAAGAGAGGTATGAAACATTTGATTTTATCTTAAATTAAAACTCGTAGTGATTTATTCCTATAAAAGTTCAAAATTTGTGAATGTTTGTTACAAATTGATAGTCTATAAGTTCGTAGTAATTTATGTATTTTTAAAACTCATGTTAATTATTATGATTAGTTGGAGAAAACCCTCAATGATGAGGAAAATTCTCAAAATGATCTATCTATCTTCAGGTTTTTACAGCTACTGCCGTCTTCCCGTGCCAAACCTCCAAAGCCTACAATCTTGGGCATCTTCGATGCTTAGCCCTCTAGCTTGCATTACTGTCTTCATGTTTTCCTTCCATGTTAACTTTGGTCTCCCTCTTTTCTTCTTTCAGTTCGGATGCCATTCATATAGTTGCTTCGGCCATCGCTCATCTTCCATTCTTAAAACATGTCCTAACCACTTTAATTCCTTCTCCTCAATTCTTTCAATAATGCTTTCTTCTGCTTCCATTATGTTTCTAATTTCCTTATTTGTGACATGTTCTAATTTAGACTTTCTGGCACTTCTGCGTAAATAATCCATTTCTAGAGCTATTAGTCTATTCTTGTAGTACTTACTAATTGTCCATACCTCACTTCCATACATTGCAACAGATTCCATCAATGTTTTACTAATATATTTTTTTTTTATCTTTCCAAATATGCTTATCCCACCATATGGAATTTAACAATGATATTATTTTGCTACTCAATTCAATTCTATGTTTATGTCAAAATAATAATCACTTATTAAAATTCACATATACAATGTTATTAAATAAGCTTAGATCTCATATTTAGCTTTTAAGGTTTATTAGAAATAAATATGGTAGTGAAACATGGACACTAAAAAGACAACATGAAAGCAGAATAACGGCTTGTGAAATGAGATTCATGCGCAGAACAGCGGGTTACACCAGATGGGATCAGAAAAGGAACACTGATATCTTAAAAGAATTGAATACTACGCCAATTTTGGAATATATTAACAGTACCAACTAATTTGCAAAGATAGAAGCAATGGTTTCAAAAGCATTTGGCGATAGGGAATTACAACGTATATAAGAGAAAAATTTGCATCTAGATCGTAACTCGCCGCCTCGGTAGCTCAGTTGGTAGAGCACTTGGCCCGGAAAGCCAAGGGTCCTGGGTTCGAGTCTCGGTCTAGGTGAAAATTTTTCTCTTAAATATAATTTATCTTTCAGTGAGAAATGTTAAATCAATAATAAAAACATCATTAGTAGCCTTACTAGCTTTATAAAGTAATGTTAAATTCCCAATAAATGTCTTCTTAACTAAGAAGCCGCCATTTGCAAAGATAGAAGCAATGGTTTCAAAAGCATTTGGCGATAGGGAATTACAACGTATATAAGAGAAAAATTTGCGTCTAGATCATAACTCGCCTCGGTAGCTCAGTTGGTAGAGCACTTGGCCCAGAAAGCCAAGGGTCCCGGGTTCGAGTCTCGGTCTAGGCGAAAATTTTTCTCTTCAAATATAAGTACCAACTAAATTGGAAACACCATCTTGAAAGAATGGGTTCAAATTGGATCCCCAAAGCTGTTTATAATTATATACCAAGAGGACTAAGATCACTGGACCGTCCTATGAAATGCTGGAGGGAAAATTTTCTATAGGATTGTAACAGGCCTTGGCCTAATACTTGGAAGGAAGAAGAAGAAGAAATACAGTATAATACTACCAAAATAGACCCTCACTATATGTTCAGCAATATGAACTTCAGTGGAAAGAATATGTCCAAAGGATGGATCCCACTCAATGGCCTAGACAAAATCTTACTTATACATCAAAAGATCAAAGAAACTCGAGAAGACCCAGAAATTCTAGCCTAAGACTATAATGGATCCACCAATTCAATGTGAAGCCTTCACACTGCCTGATTTTAACACTTTCCTGACTTTTACATTTTTTTTTTTACTTACAATTAAGATTACTTTTGAGTATATATTCAGATATCATCATCAAATATTGAAAAGCTAGAAGGAAAATGCCATATTGTCAAATCCTGAGCATTATAGACATATGTCATCCTTAGCCAAAATGCCATATCTCATTTTTTTTCAATTTTCTTACCACACTATGTTTAGTAATGCTACATTTACCTAATTTCTAACCATATATTGTATGGAGAGTAATGAAAAACGCTATTGAATTATGACATACTTCAAAATTTTATTGAAATCCTAAGGAAAATAGCAGTATCATTGTTTACTAAGAATGACATAAATATTGTTATTACATATTATATTTGAAGAGAAAAATGTTTGCCCAGACTGAGGCTCAAACCCTGGACCTTTTGCTTTCTGGGCCAATGCTCTACCAACTGAGCTACCAGGGCGAGTTCCAATCTAGATGCAAATTTTTCTCTTATATACATTGTAATTCTCACACACCAAATGCTATGAAACCTTTGCTTCTATCTTTGCAAATGGCAGCTCCTTAGTTAAGAAGACATTTATTCATCATCATCCATGCAAGTATTAGGCTGTGTGGCCTGTTACGGTCTCAAAGAGGAATTTTCCATCCAGAGCTTTTTTGGACGTCCCAGCGATCTTTTGCCTTGGGAGCAGTAGCAAAGTATGGCTTTTGGAATTCTATGAGACAGCATTTGTTGAAGATGGGCTTTCCAGTTGTACTGGTAGTTTTGTATATGGTGAAGAATGGGTTCTACATCCAACTCTTCCATAATTTCCTCATTTCTTTTATGGTCCCACTTAAGACATTTATTAAGAGAAAAATTTGTGTCTACAGTCCAGCCACTCTATGTTTAGCTCTGAAGTTTAGGTTGTATGAGGGGCAAGGGGAGAAACTCGCCCTCTACTGCCAATAAGAAAATTCCCTATACAACATATATAGAGAAAAATTTGCATTTAGATCGGTACTTGCTCAGGTAGCTCAGATGGTAGAGCACTTAGACTAGAGAACCAAGGGTCCCGGTCTGAGCGTATAATTTTTCTCTTCAAATATGATTTATCCATCATTGAGATGTATGAAATTAATAATAAAAACATCATTTGGGAATATTACTAATTCCATATAACAGACCACAGGGATGCTGATGCTAGGGTCCATTCTATCTGAACATGGCAGATCTTTCTCTATATGACAAATAATGAAATATCGCAGAATTGCTTGCATATAGAATAATTTAGTAAAGTAAAGTGATCCCACAACAGGCCTCAGGAGGCCCTTGGGGTAGTAGGAGGTTAAGGCTCCCACATTTTCTAGACAATCGGCACTTTATGTCAGCCGGGTTGTCAGCCCTGCGTGACGGCCGCCTTTACCCCCAGAACAAGCGTCTGGTACTCATTTCCGTTAGAGGCTGAGTCGACCCCAGGGCCATAGTACCGCCAGAGGGTTTGGGTCAGTTTTAAAAATCCTGACCCCAACGGGACTTGAACCCTCGACCCTCCGGCTTGTAGCTCAGTGCCTTAACCACTGCACTAGGCGTGCCCCTAGTATTGATGAATAATTTAAACATTGGTTATTCCATTATAAAATCAAATTGCTTAAAATAAATTTGAGAAAAGGTCCACTTACCTCAATCTTAGTCTAATAAAATTAACCTTACTTTCCCCAACTTTAAAAAATTTCTACCATGTTATGATATGTAATAAGATTATTGTAATCAAAATCAAAGTGGGAGGTAACACTATGAGGTATTTTCATTAATGAAGGAGTTGGAGAAAGTGCTTTAACATCTCACCTCAAAGTTACGCGTCTTCATGCAATTTTATGAGGTGAAATGTTAAAGCATTTTCTCCAACTCTTCATTAAAGATTATTGTACTTAATATATCCACATTAAATTGAACACTTCATTGCAAATGAAAGATTTATTAAAATACATTAGAAATTTTTTTAAAAGATTTCTTATAAAAATTTGAATGAACCATATAATGCTTTTTATTTTTAATTCCAATCGGCAATTTAATTTCAAATGAAATATTGTGAAATTACCACGTTCACATGTTGTTCTTTTGTATTGCAAGTCCTTCCAAATGTTTCATCACTAATCCCATATCTTTATCTTTAGACATTCTCAGGAAATAAGTTTTTCTTATCTGAAGAATCTTCATCCATTCAGGTTGCACTTTAATTATTAGACGAATATGTTCTTCTAGTTCAGCTGTAACAACAAATTATGTCATGGTAAGCCTTTGATTAACAAATCTTAAAACATAATTTCCATGAATGCTTATTGTGCTCAATAACTAGAGATCCATGTAATTTGCGAGTTGCGATAACGTGAAATGCTCTAATTTTGTCATTTTCTTGTACCATTTCTTAACTTCACTACCCATAAACCTAAAAAAAGCATTATGAATCGCAAAATAACATGAAATCCTACGATAAAGCAAAATAACATCAAAATTTAAAATTTTCAATGAATTCTGGAGATTTTTTTTTCTATTTGTGAAATTTCCATAATGCATTTTCAAACACTGCTTTCGGATTCCATGTTCTTTTTAACTGCCATATCAGCTTCCTCCATGCACTCTTGCAAAGGGAAATGGTAGCAACACAGTTCACAACATAGAGGTAATATTTTCTGTCCTCCTCATGCTCAAATATGGTCTCTCCCTAGATTTTAAGTTCTATAGCCAATATGAATTCCAAGAAATGCAAATTATACTAACATATAAGATAAGTTTTCCCCTTAAATTTTTGCAGACATGATTATCAATTTTATATCCCTTAAACTACTGGATATATCATTCTTATTGGGTTTAATATTCTAGACTAGGATTAAAAAGACTCAAATTTTCATTTTTTTAGAATAACACCAAATTTCCCCTAAAAATAAAACCTCTTTCACGGATCTCTATCAATAACAGTTAATTGAACATATCAAGTTGTGTACAATTATACAATTTCTAAGATTGTTTTCCTCTCTTTAGTTTAAATTACCACCACCTTCAAAGTTTGGATCTAGAGACACCTTCCATTTTCATATGGAAACTGTTGTCACCATCGCTTCTTCAGTCTTTCCAATGTTCTTTTTTCTTTTGATAATAGTTTTTTATTATTCTATTTTCAGGTAGAACTGTAAGAAAAAGGATTTCTCTAAAATTAGTTGAAGCTTTTAAAAACAAAAAGACAATAGAAATATTTACCTTTCGACAATCTTTCCCTATAGCTGTGACTAAGCTTCTCTAGAACAAAATCTAATGGCAGAACACTCTTCTTTTCAGCTATAAATAAATTTCTCAAAATACGAGCCATTTCTGGCAGACGAACATGTTGGGCTGCTTCTTTACCCTGGGCTGGAGAACATGTCATGGCTTGTAGAGCCCTAGCTGCCTGTCTTGCCCTAACCTGTAATGGAAATTACCTCATTATTATACCGAATAACAAATAACATTATATTCTTTAAACTTATTAAAATGTCCTGCACATATATGTTCCAATATGCAAAATTAAATCATGATAATTACGTAAATAATAATGATTTATACTGTCAGAAGACCATATCACTCTATTTTCATTCAACAGTAAAATAAAGTATACAAAATAAATACAGAGAAGACCTCCCAGCCATGGTTGGGGTAGCGGGGAAAAGTACATGTGGCCACTGAGTCCTCACTCCGCATCACGCGGCAGAGCAACTGCACAGGTCTTTTCCTACTTCTTTCACTTGTAATATTATAATGATATTGTGAAAAGAAAAATTAATGTGTGAACCAGGAATCGAACCGTGGACCTCTAGTTCTCCAGACTAGTGTGCATTCCACACCTGGCACAAACACAAACAATTCTTTCCACATATACAAATCTATAATTATCGTTTCGTCCGTTGTCAGGTAGATGACACTGCCATCGCCAACGGCCGGCTTTGTTTAGAAGTATCTATATTTGAGAATTTTACACCACCACTTTTATAAGTAGTAAACAATGTTATTTAACATTTTCCAATACTGTTATTTTAACACAGTTCCAATAATGGATCATATTATAATATTATAATGATATTGTGAAAACAAAAATTAATGTGTGAACCAGGAATCGAACCGTGGACCTCTAGTTCTCCAGACTAGTGTGCAGCCCACTACACCATTCCAAGTTGAATCCATCTCCTTTTTTTTCGGACTACCAGCATTCCTGTCTCCTTTTGGTTTGTAATTAAGTATAATTTTTGGAATGCATTTATCTCTCATTCTTTAAACATGTTCTTTCCAGTTTTTCTAGATTCTTTTATTTTATCTAAAACTCTTCTTCTTTCATCTAGAAGTTTGCAGGCAGCTACACTTCTCAGAAATCTCATTTCAGCTGCTTCTATGATCTTCTCTTCTCTTTTAGTTAAAACCCAAAATTCACTACCATACAATAGTAAGGGGACTATCACTGCTTTATAAAATTTTAGTTTTGTTTCCTTTCTTGTGTTTTTAAATGTTCTTCTAATTGTGCCAGATTTTGGAAACTTTTCTCTCTTTTCTTTTTTTTTTTCAGAGATCATATTTTCCGTTTTCAAAGTCATGGAAAGGAAATGAGTTTCTTTCAGATTTTGGCACTTATTCCCTTTTCAATTTAATTCCTTCTAAATTTTTAATCACATTATATGTATTACATAGCTGTATTTTAGTTTAACACACAGACTTGTGAACGTTCCCATGAGCAAAGAAAATTACAATAAAGAGAAAGAACACATCATAAAATTTGCGAAGGATAATGGATTTCAAGAAAAGATGATACACAAGAAAATAAATAAATTCAAGGAGCAAAAAATTATTAATGAAAGTACTCTTCACACAAATAAAGATATTGGTAAAAAATTCAAGAAGTTCACATACCACCCTTTAGTATTTGACAAGTTTCAAAAAATCTTCAACAAATTCTACATTAAATTAGCACTGAAAAATGATTACAGTTTAGGTAATTTAATAAAAACCAACAAAAATGAAAAGATTGTGAAAAGATATACATAGGAAAAACAAAAAGGAATCTAAATACAAGATTAAAGGAACACCTCAGAAATGTTAAAAATGGAGAAACAGAAAAATCTGCAATAGCTGCACATGCCTGGTCAGAAAAAACATAGAATAGAAACCAAAACAAAATTACTTAAACAATTGGAAAAACCGAAGGAACTCACAATTTGGGAAAAAATTTACATATACAAGAATAAAAACACAACTATGAATTTTGAAATACCCGATGATAAGGAGAGGGGATTGATTTGGAAGTTCGTCGGCCAGCCATCAGATGGCGCGGAGGTCAGTCTGCAGGAGAGGAGACCATTGGATGTCAGTTGTGAACGTGAACAGCATTGAGAATGTCACAAATAGAGTGACAAAATCCAGATTGTGAGGGAGTTAAGAAGTATGAGGTGAGTCAAGAAATAACTCAACTAAATTAAAATAAACCTCATAGTGTTATTTCCTACCTACATAACTTAAGATTATTGATATTGTGAAAAGAAAAATGAATTACTTATTTTAGGAATTCACACTGTGAGGTATATTCATTAATAATAATAATAATAATAATGTTTGAACCAGGAAATAACCCGTGGACCTTTCGTATTCTGTACGAGCATGCAAGACCACTACACTATTCGAGACATGGTACAAACATTAACAATTCTTTCCACATATACAAATCTCTAATTCTCATTTCGTCCACTGCCAGGTAGATGTCACTACCAATGACAATGGCCAGCTTCATTTAGGAGTATCTATGTTTGAGAATTTTACACCACCACTTTTATAAGCAGTAATCAATGTTATTTAACACTTTCCAATATTGGAAAGTGTTAAATAAGATTATTGAGTTGCAAATCCCGATTTTTTTTTTCTGATTTTCCAACGTATGTTCAATTCTCAACTTACCAAGCTTGACTGAAGATGAAGGTAAAATGACCTTTGAAACAGGTAACATGAAATTATATTTGGGGTTCAGACCCCAGTCTAGGCGTATATTCTTCCTTTCATATATAATTTGTCCATCATTACGATGTTTAAAAACGAATAATATTAACACAGGTATAATGAAAACCCGGAACTTTATGAGGTGAGATATAAAAACATTTTCTCCAACTCATTTATAAATAAATACATACATACATTTATTATATTTTGCACATACAAACCTTTTCCAGTAATGCTTTAGGAATTCCTTTGAGCAAATCTGGGACTGGAGAAACGTCTTTTTTTGGAGATTCTATTTTGTTTGACTGCTCACTCACTAATTTCAAAGCTTTTTCCATTCTTTGATTACAGTTAAATAAATTCTTCGCTTTTTCTGTAAACACAAAAAAAACATGAAAAGTATTAAACGCCTTAACCAAAATAAATACAGTAATGTCACATTAATCATGTGCCTTGTATTTTGTGGTTTCTGACCACCTGTCCAAGGAATGTCTAATTTTGTTTCATTACTTACTAACTTACTGACACTATCGAACCCATAGGTTCATGGCCGCGCGGACATAAGCTCTCCATACATCCCTATCCTGAACTAATGCTTTCCAATCATTCCCTGCATAATCTAATTCCCTCAAATCATAGTTAATGTTATTCTCCCACCTCATTCTTGGTCTACCAACTGGGCGTTTTCCCTCTGGCTTTCCTACAAGAAGCTTCCATGCACTTCTTTCATTCCCCATACATGCAACATGTCCTGCCCATCGCAGTCTATGGGACTTAACTGTTCTTATTATATCTGCCTTCCCATAAAGACCATGCAGTTCATTGTTATGTAGTCTTCTCCATTCACCTGTTTGTTCATCTCTCTTTGGTCCAAAAATTTTCCTAAGTACTTTATTCTCAAATACTTATAATCTCCTTTCCTCCCTTAAAGTAAGAGTCCATGTTTCACATCCATATAATATAACTGGTAGAATAATAGTTTTATATATTTTCAGTTTAATGTTTTTTGAAAGGAGTTGGGACATCAAGTCTCTCTGCAATGCATAATAGCACGCATTTCCAGAATTGAGCCTATGTATAATTTCTTTGTGCATCTCATTCCTATTTGTGATTATTGTTCCTAGGTATTTGAATTCAGCCACTTCCTCAAAATTTCCCTCATTAGAATACATTATTTAATGACATAATTATCACCTATATTGAACTACTAGAGCATCTCAAAATATTTATTTAGGTTACATTTGACATTACAAACTTCATTTATAGCTTTTTTTTAATACAATAGGAAGTTACATTAAGAAGTTTTGATATAATAAATTTGGGAATTTTTAACATTATGAGGTTTTATTAATAAGAATTGAATCGTGAATTCTTCTTACCTCATACTTCAATGTTTTTTTAAACACAGCACTGCAGTATCAGTGACCATCGTCACCACCTCAGCTGTTTTCACGACTGTCAATTTTTTTCTTTTGCCAGTATTTATCCAAACTGCCATCTGGTGTTCTTTTGAAAGAATCATTTTCTAACCTGCCATCTGTTGTATTTTTGAAGAACTTTGTAATCAAGCTCGGTTCATCTGGAATCTCGAAGTTCATGGTTCTAGTATGGTTTTTTTTAATATATATCTTTTCCCAAACTGTTAAATCCAAATGTTTGGATAAATTGTTCATTTTTTATTATTTCACTCACCTCATACTTCATAACTTCTTGCAGACCTAGGTTTCATCACATTTGTGACATTCTCAATGCTTCTTTTTCAATTTCTCCATTCTTTATGTTTCTGAAGTGTACTTTTTTTCGAGTTTCCAAGTTCCTTTTTGTTTTTCCTATATATATCCTATTGCAATCTTTGCAATCAATTTGATAAATTCCAGATTTTTCGTTGTCTGGGGTGTTAACTTTATTATTAGTTAACAGAAGATTACCCAAGTTGAATGGGGGGGGGGGGGGGATTGGAGCCAATGTTATATTAAAATTTCTGAAAATTTTTTAAAACTTATTATGAACTTCAGGATAGTAAGTAAATTTCTTGAATTTTTCATCTTTTTTTTTTTTTTGGAATCATGTTGTAGGGTGGTGTATTCCTGTAACCTTTTCTGTTGTTTAAATTTCTTTAATTTATTCTTTATTATGTCTTCATCAAAACCATTTATTTTAGCGACATGTATAATATGATTATATTCATTATCAAAATCTTCTACATTAAGTGGAATATTTATCAACCTGTGTAGACTATTGAAAATTGCATGTTTATGTGACACCTGATTAAAACCTTAAGATTTTATGTAGTTGTCAGTATGTGTGCCTTGCCTATTATATATTAAATTCAATTCTTTGCTGTTCATTTCTTATTAAGTATATGTCTAAAAATGGGATCTTGTTCAATTTCAATAGTGAATTTTACTGACTCATCCTGAAGATTAAGCAATTTCAATGCATCTTGAATGTATTTTTTATCAATTACAGTGACTATTTATCTCATGCCCCAAATGGGAGTCAATGACCAATCACGTTTCAATGATTTCTGTTTTACAACCAATCAGAGTCGTGTTTCACGAAATATTTATCAGTGTTATAATTACCATATTAAAGAAGGCTCCTCCTTTTTAATATTCTGAACAGGTCTGACCATTATATTGCAGTGACTGAGGCTGTGAGAAATACGGCTACCAGATTGTATATATAGTGCATGAATGTTAACACATGCCGCATGCGGGAGTTAATATAAAAATATTTGTAGCAATTGATTATACCACCAAAAAAAGAAACCACTGTTTGCACTTTCTTAAATGTATTTTTTCCCAGGTAACAATCCAGAAAAATATAATTGTCATATTTACATCATACGATATCAGAAATGAATTAATATACAGTTTGATGTGTTTCATTTTTTCTCCACTAGAGAGCATTCTTACAATATTGCGTTCCTTTGGCAATAAATAGTATGATCTGTTGCAATGATAAACAAAAGAAGCAGATGAAGCATACCTATCGTTTCTCATTTGTTTTCAAACATCGCCGTTTACATTAAATATATAAATATTTTAAAATAACTATAGTTAAATAATGATTTGTGAGTAAACAGCTTAATTTTATTCGTTAAATAGTCCTAACAAACGCCACTCTTGATTTCCAATTTATCAATAATTTGGAAATCACTCGTGGCATTACTTATGATAATATCATCCGCATATCTATACCAACACTTGGAAATCAAAGGATAAGCATTGGTGATATGTGATTCAAGATACCCCATAAATAAATTTGCTAAAAATGGAGAAAGTGGATTTCCCATTGCCAATCCAATTCTTTGCTTTATTGACTAAGCATAACCTCACAGTTTGAGAGAAAATCTACATCCAAAAATCCAAAGACAAGAATTTTAATTTGGAGGTTTTTCAGTCCAACAACAAAGGGACGGAGATTGAAGGAATACCAATTGTCAAATTAACAGTCAGATGCCAATTGCCATTGCTGCTTGAAAAATTTCTTCAAATAATTTCAAAATTGCAGATACATTTTTATGAGAGTGATAATTGATTCCTGTTCATCCCACTGCAGGGACACAGATGCTTCCCTAATGGGAACTTTCTTAACCAATTGATTTTAGTTATGCTTATTTCCCTACAGATGTCATTGATGGCATACCAACCCAATAAGACATCTAGTAGTCAACTATGGTATATTATTTTAAGTCTGATCATCTTACCTCAATTGAGGTAAGATGATCAGACTAAAAATAATATAATAGATCAGTATTCTCTGCAGACTAAATTACCCCACCTTATAGAATTTTTAAAAAATTAATATTTTTAACACTGAAGTTTATTTTTAAATAATCATTATATTATCTCACCTTAAAATTTGTAGATTCTTGAGAAAGATGTTCGCAAGAATTTACAAATTAAGAGGTGATGTATTAATTTCCGATTCTTAACATAATGATTATTAAAAAATTAAATTGAATAGTTGATGTGAATAGAAAGTTATTTCATAAGAACAAACTTAAATCAGTACTTACCGAGAACATCTTTGGCAGTTGTATATTTTTCTATGTTTGGAGGCTGTGGAAGAGAATCTGGAACAATATCTGGAACTTCATCTAATCCAAAACCAGGATGCCATCGGGTAACTTTATCTCTAGGTATTATCAGAGGTGGATTTAAAGTTCGTAAATATTCCTGCAGCATAAAAATAGAGTTCAATACTAATTAAATTAGCTTAAATAATATGTTAACTCTGCAATACAGATTTTCATACATAGGAAAAATAAGTTAAACCTCATGATTTCAATTCATGAAGAGATATTCAAATAGCATAAATTTAATTATATTTAAGTTGTATATTTTGACTCGCCTCATATTTCTTGATTTTTATGCAGACTACTTTCGTCGCTAACTGTGTGACATTCTCAATGCTTTACAACTGTTGTCTTACGGTTGTACTTCCTGCACCCTCTGTTGGCTGACCGATGAACTTCCAAATCAAATTTTTTTCCCAGTGAAAGAGAAAAAAAATTTGATGTGGAAGTTCATCGGTCAGCGAACTGAGGGTGCAAAAATCAATTTGCAGGAAGGAAAACTGCAAGACAACAATTATAAAGCATCGAGAATGTCACACGGTTAGCAATGAAACTAGTCTGCATAAAAATCAAGAAATATGAGGCGAATCAAAATATACAACTCAAATATAAATTAAATAAATCTCATAGTGCTATTTCCTACATATATTTAATAAAGCATAAATTTAACTTGTATATAATAGAAAAAGGATTTTTATGAACTAAAAATTAAGATACAGCTGGTATAATGTTTATATAACTGGAATGTTTATAAATGAGTTCGGAGAATATGTTTTTATATCTCACCTCATAAAAAAATTGTGCGTTTTCACAATATCAGTTTCAAAGGCCATTTTGCCTTCATCTACAGTCAAACCCCAAATGTTGAAATTTTGCCATTAACACCACCTTCCAAACTTCCATCTGGTGCCAATTTTATGAACATGGAGATTAATTTTTGTTAGCCAGAAATTTCAAAATTCATGATTCTATATTTGTTCTCTGAATGTATATCTTTTCCCAACTGTTAATTCCAAAGGCTTCTCTAAATGTTTTAAAAGTTAGTTTCTCTACCAATTTTGTCATTCTCTAGCAATTGCCAATTTTTTAATTTCACCTTTTTTAAGAGTCTCTAAATTCCTTTTAAGTTTTCCCTATAAATACTTTCTTACAGTCGTTGCAATTAATTTGATAAATTCCAGATTTATTTTATCTGGAGCATTAACCATTTTATTAATTATTAGTAGATTACCCAGACTAAATTTGTTAATCACAGCCAATGTAATACTGAATTTATTAAACATTTTTTTTTTAAATTTTCCAGGATGGTAGGTAATTTCTTGAATTGTATTCCTTCTTTTAAATTAAATTGTGGGTGATGTATTCATAAAGTCTTTTTTTTTTTAATTTCTTTAATTTATCTATTATTTTTAAAACTATTTAACATAGCTATGTTGTTGTTTTTCAAATGGTGGGCCTTGGCAACAAAGCCATTAGCGTTCTTGCTCTCCAATGTTTCTCTATGGTGGATCCAACAGGTAATACTTCACAGGTTTGTAGGTGTTCTTCGTTCATTTCGTCTTTGTTACATAGAGGACAATTTGGATTCATGTAGATTCCTATTTTATATAAATGTTTGGCCAAATAGTCATGTTCTGTAAGCAGTCTAAATTTTGCTACCGTAGTTTTACGTGGAATTTCTGGAATAATACCTGGCTTCTTTACTAAAATATTCCATTTTTTGTCTTTGGCTTTATTACATAGGTCTTGTTTTGTTTGATTTTATAAAGTCCCTCCCGGAGGACTTGCTCCTTGGTTTTTTCCATCCTAAAAAATCCATCAACCCCGGCCGAGTTTGAACCTGCAACCCCCGGGACCAGAGACAATGAGCATAACCACTAGTCCACCGCGGCCGATCCTCTACATTAAGTGGAATATTAATCTGTGTAATAGACTGTTGAAAATTCCTAAGATAGTATTTTATTTAATATCTAGATGTCACAATTGAAAGTTCGGCATGAAATTTTGCTTAGAGACATCATAATTCATGCTTGAGGTTTTTTAACAGAATTTTAGAAGACACATAGCTTTACTTATGAAGGAAATTATTTGAAATATTTTGCTGATTTACCTCATGTTTGTCCATAGTTATTTCCAGTAGATAATTATGAAATTCTTGTTTCCTTTCAAGCAGACATGATGGAGTCATGGATATAACACCGCTCTCAGGATCTGACTGGTTTGTGCCTAAAAAAAATTCAAACATTGTGAAGCTGCAGGAGATAAAAATTTAAATACAAGATAACTACAGCTATGAAACATTATTATTCACAATGAAGGAAGAGCTAAAAGTCTTCCCAAATATGGTCAAATATTCAGATAAATAGGGTATGAACAAAAAATTATATAATTCGTTATCGTTCATCTAATATAGTCAATTTTATTATCTCTTCAAACCAGGATCCCAAATAGTACTAGTGTACAAATTTCTTCCTTCCCAGCAGTATCCAGAGTACATACTCACAGAATACAAGTTTTTATAAAAATCGTCATTCCTCCCTCTAACATCTCTTGGGATTTAGAGGTACTATATTGTAGATAAATTAAAATGTTTTAAGTTATGTAGGTAGGAAATAACACTTCATTGTTCACAAACATCCCGATGGACAAACTATGAAAATTTTAGAAAAATGGCTGATAGAAAACAAAGTAGGTGATAATAGCGTTAAAGAGTACATAAAATTAACAAAATTATGCTTAAATCAAATGTTCTTCACCTTTAGGGGAAAGTACTATAGACAAAGATCAGGACTTGCAATAGGAAATCCATTATCACCATACTTAGCAAATATGTTTATGGGTAACTTTGAATGTCAAGTAACCAAAGCATACCCTTTGATGTTTAAATTTTGGAGAAGATATGTAGATGATATCATAGCAACAGTAAAACAGAAACAATTAGAAGATACCATTAAACTGTTAAATATTCATAATAGAACAATGAAATTTACAATGGAAGTAGAAAATAATCATGAAATCCACATTCAGAAAAACTTATGAACTTCGAAATTCCTGCAAATTGACCTGATCCAGAGGTTCATCGATCCACCATCAGAGGGAAGAAGAATAGTTTCTTCTGATCGACATAACATCAGTCGCCAAGAAGGTACTGAGGATGAGAGAGTTGTGGTCTCGAAATCGCGATCTACTTAGAAGATATATATGAGGAGAGGTAAGAAACATTTAATTTCACCATAAATTAAACCTCATAGTGATTAATTCCTATAAAAGTTAAAAAATGAAATACCATTTTTAGACCATAAATTGATCAGGAACGAAGAAAAAAATAAATAAAAATTTGGAATCTACAGAAAAGAAACTCACATTGATAATTATATAAAAGCAACAGGATTTAACCATTTTTCGCACAAACAGGCAGTATTTAATAGTTTAACACACAGACTTGTGAACGTTCCCATGAGCAAAGAAAATTTCAATAAAGAGAAAGAACACATTATAAAAATTGCAAAGGATAATGGATTTCAAGAAAATATGATACACAAGAAAATAAATAAATTCAAGGAACAAAAAATTATTAATGAAAGTACTCTTCAGACAGATAAAGAAATTGGTAAAAAATTCAGGAAATTCACATACTACCCTTTAGTATTTAACAAGTTTCAAAAAATCTTCAACAAATTCAACATTAAATTAGCACCAAAAAATTATTACAGTTTGGGTAATTTAATAAAAACCAACAAAAATGAAAAACATGAAATATGAGGTAAGATGTTAAAATGACTCATTAATTTATTAAAAATGAAAAGATTGAAGTCTGCAAAAAAATCAGGAATTTAGCATAAGTAATGCCACGAGTGATTTCCAAATTATTGATAAATTCACGACTCACGAAGTGAGGAGTGAATTTATCTAGATAATTTGGAAATCATGAGTGGCATTTGTTAGGACTATTTAACGAATAAAATTAAGCTGTTTACTCACAAATCATTGTTTAACTATAGTTATTGAGAATGTCACAAATGATGTGACGAAACCTAGGTCTGCGAGGAGTTATGAAGTATGAGGTGAGTGAAAGAAAAAAATAAACTATATTAAAAAACCCATAGTGCTATTTCCTATCAACATAACTTAGTATTTTATTTAATAAAATTCTTCAAAAACTCAAATATCTAGTATCAAAATTGAAATCTGGAGTGGAAAAGCCAATCATTTTTTTATCGGGGACCTCTTATTCCAGGCTTTGCATCCCTTCTAAAGGAAGCCATATTCTGGACTTTTATAGCCTTAAAACTGATTAATCCTGGCTGGATTTGAACCAGAGGCGAACATGATATCCACAAGTCCACTAGGACCAACATTCTTGTAATTTTATTATACATGTATTTTTTTCCACATTATGTCCCGTTTGACTCTTATCATAGGCCTTTTCAAAATCTAAAAATAATATATATAGGGGGATATTAAATTCTTTCCACTTCTCAATTAGTTGTTTTATAACAAATATAGCGTCGATACATGATCGGCCTTTTCGGAATCCATATTGTTCCTCTCCAATTTTATCTCCTGTAATTTTCTGAAGTTTTCGTTTTAAAATGGATGTATATATTTTAGATGCTGTTGTCAACAATGATATACCTCTATAATTTGAACAGTTACTTTTTTGACGATTTTATTATTAATTTAACACTTCTCATTGAAGGATAAATTATATTTGAAGAGAAAAATTTTCGCCTAGACCGGGACTCGAACCCGGGACCCTTGGCTTTCCGGGCCAAGTGCTCTAACAACTGAGCTACCGAGGCGAGTTACGATCTAGACGCAAATTTTTCTTCTTATGTACGTTGTAATTCCCTAACGCCAAATGCTTGAAACCATAGCTTCTATCTTGCAAATGGCGGCTTCTTAGTTAAGAAGACATTTATTGGGAATTTAACACTACTTTATAGCCAGTAGGGCTTCTATTGACGATTTTATTATTAATTTAACACTTCTCATTGAAGGATAAATTATATTTGAAGAGAAAAATTTTCGCCTAGACCGGGACTCGAACCCGGGACCCTTGGCTTTCCGGGCCAAGTGCTCTACCAACTGAGCTACCGAGGCGAGTTACGATCTAGACGCAAATTTTTCTTCTTATGTACGTTGTAATTCCCTAACGCCAAATGCTTGAAACCATAGCTTCTATCTTGCAAATGGCGGCTTCTTAGTTAAGAAGACATTTATTGGGAATTTAACACTACTTTATAGCCAGTAGGGCTTCTATTGACGATTTTATTATTAATTTAACACTTCTCATTGAAGGATAAATTATATTTGAAGAGAAAAATTTTCGCCTAGACCGGGACTCGAACCCGGGACCCTTGGCTTTCCGGGCCAAGTGCTCTACCAACTGAGCTACCGAGGCGAGTTACGATCTAGACGCAAATTTTTCTTCTTATGTACGTTGTAATTCCCTAACGCCAAATGCTTGAAACCATAGCTTCTATCTTGCAAATGGCGGCTTCTTAGTTAAGAAGACATTTATTGGGAATTTAACACTACTTTATAGCCAGTAGGGCTTCTATTGACGATTTTATTATCAATTTAACAACTTGGCCCGGAAAGCCAAGGGTCCCGGGTTCGAGTCCCGGTCTAGGCGAAAATTTTTCTCTTCAAATATAGTTACTTTTTTCTCCTTTCTTATGGATGGGTATTACTAATGATGTTTTCCAATCCTGAGGTATTATTCCATGTGCCCATATATCATTAAAAATTTGTACCAATGACATTTTGAGCAAAAGATAAATCCCGCATTAATAGTTCACAAATGAGATTCCTCCGATCACTAACTGGAGTAACATTAAGGGATAGAATGAAAAGTGATGAGATAAGGATGCAGTGGAATAGTAGGGAAATGGTTGAACATGTACAAAATTATCAGATTAAATGGTTCCAACACGTCCAGAGAATGTCAAATTCCCGTTTACCAAAGATGATTTACCAACTCAACCCTAACGGCAAAAGAGACCTCGGAAGACCCTTCAACCGATGGAAAGATCAGTTTTTGTAGTCGCAGAATGGGCATCATCACCCAATACTGCATTCAGAAGAAGAAGAAGATGTATTTTTTTCATACATATTGTGCAATTTGATTTGTAAACACATTGAAGCTTTACTTATAACATGGTAGATATATAAAATATATAAAATCCAAAAATCTCACCTTCATTGAGTATCTTGGTATGGGCAACAGGAGTTAATACAAGATCATATTGTTCAGTCTTGGAGGTTGATCCAAAGTTCCTACACTTTTCTTGATGGAAGTCGTAAGCACTCGGATAAACTTTCTTTATTTGACCAAGATGTCGCTCCATGAAGTTTCTGTCAAACAAATGAAGCCACAAAATTACAGAAAATGTATGTTTCTAATATTAATTATTAACATTGTTGACACTCGCTGAATAATCAGACTAGAAAGTTATAAAAACTAGTGTTGCTGGGTACACAGACATATACAAGAATCTTTGTGGGTCCTCGAATCAGAGGTCTAGCTACAGACAACAAATTTGACTTCTGAAGAGAAATATGCTTGAAATGCATATAAACAAGTTATGAAAAATTTTCTAAGAAACAATAAATATATTGAGTAAACATGCTACAGAAGTTGAGAACTTTGGGGTGCACATGAGTCTCAAATTACACTTTCTGTTACGTAAATACAAAAGATGTTATGAGGTTGAGTTTTTTTTCATCTTAAATGATATTGGTTGTTTCTTGTAGGATATGTTTCAGAGCTTCTATGTTCTATCTTCAGCTTTACAGACTGTACAAGAAACAACCAATATGAAGTAAGATAAAAAAAAGGACTGAACTTATTTATTATACCTTCTGTTTTCATATTTGGACATATTTCCTTACAACTTAGGGGCAATCAATTAGGATATTCAAAAAATGGAGAGAAGATACCAAGGACAATGGAATATTTCAATCTTCAAAGATTGCAGATTACTACTGAATGCTGTGGCAAAACACAAGAGAAAATCTAAGACACAAACACCTGATGCCAAATGAACAAGATTTTACTGATGTGATGT
Organism: Diploptera punctata; assembly: GCA_030220185.1. NCBI lineage: Eukaryota > Metazoa > Arthropoda > Insecta > Blattodea > Blaberidae > Diploptera > Diploptera punctata. Next base: position 1,452,762 of record JASPKZ010008351.1, read on the forward strand.
TAATAAAATCATGCTGATGATGTAGTACTATTGGCCGATAGTGAGGAGATACTAAAGGACAACACGCATACACTATTGAGTAACACTAAGGAATTAGGACTCAAAGTAAATATCAATAAAACTAAATATATGGTCACACGTAGAAATGCATTATATAATGGAAATCGACAGCTAATGACAAATGAGGGAAATTTTGAAGAAGTGGCTGAATTCAAATACCTAGGAACAACAATTACAAATAGGAATGAGATGCACAAAAAAATTAAACATAGGCTCAATTCTGGAAATGCGTGCCATTATGCATACCAGAGACTTTTGATGTCCCAACTCCTTTCAAAAAACATTAAACTGAAAATATATGAAACTATTAAGTTATGTAGATAGGAAATAACACTATGAGGTTTTTTAATATTGTTTATTTTTTATTATTTCACTCACCTCATACTTCATAATTCATAGCAGACCCTGGGTTTCTTCACATATTTTGTGACATTGTCAATGCTGCGTCACGTTCACAACTGACGTCCAACGGCCTTCTATCCTGCAGACTGACCTCCACGCCATCTGGTGGCCGACCGAAGAATTTCCAAATCAGTCCTCTTTCTTTATAACCGGGTATTTCAAAATTCATAGTTGTATTTTCATTCTTGCATATGTAAATTTTTTCCCAAATTGTGAGTTCCTTCGGTTTTTCCAATTGTTTAAGTAATTTTGTTTTGGTTTCTATTCTATGTTTTTCTGACCAGACATAGAATAGAAACCAAAACAAAATTACTTAAACAATTGGAAAAACCGAAGGAACTCACAAATTTGGGAAAAAATTTACATATGCAAGAATGAAAATACAACTATGAATTTTGAAATACCCGGTTATAAAGAAAGAGGACTGATTTGGAAATTCTTCGGTCGGCCACCAGATGGCACGGAGGTCAGTCTGCAGGATAGAAGGCCGTTGGACGTCAGTTGTGAACGTGACGCAGCATTGACAATGTCACAAAATATGTGAAGAAACCCAGGGTCTGCTATGAATTATGAAGTATGAGGTGAGTGAAATAATAAAAAATAAACAATATGAAACTATTATTCTACCAGTTATATTATATGGGTGCGAAACATGGACTCTTACTTTAAGGGAGGAAATGAGATTACGAGTATTTGAGAATAAAGTTCTTAGGAAAATTTTTGGACCAAAGAGAGATGAACAGACAGGTGAATGGAGAAGACTGCGTAACAGTGAACTACATGGTCTTTATAGGAAGCCAGATATAATAAGAACAGTTAAGTCTCGTAGAGTGCGAAGGGCAGGACATGTTGCGCATATGGGGAATGAAAGACGTGCATGGAAGCTTCTTGTAGTAAAGCCAGAGGGAAAACGCCCAGTTGGTAGACCAAGAATGAGCTGGGAGAATAATATTAGCTATGATTTGAGGGAAGTAGATTATACAGGGAATGATTTGAAAGCATTTTCTCAGGATAGGGATGCATGGAGAGCTTACGTCCGCATGGCCATGAACCTATGGGTTCGATTGTGCCAGTGAGCCAGTAAGTAAGTAAGATGTTAATAAAATGGGTAGAAATGTGACATTTGGTAATAAAAACTCACACATTCATTTGTAACTTCTTCTTCTTCCTTCCAAGTATTAGGCCAAGGCCTGTTACGGTCCTATAGAAAATTTTCCCTCCGATTACATTTGTAACTCAAATACAAATCATAATTATATAATTTTTTTAAAGAAAATATGTGAATATTTCATCTTGATTTGTCAACAAACCTAATGTGATGAAGAAAAATGTAAGTCATTTTTTAAATCAGTGGTATTGAAATATTAAGAATCATCTTTCAAATGTAAAACAGCATTCAACAAGTTTTAATTTATAAGAATTGAACCTCATAATGTTAAAAATTCCCAAATTTAATGTATAAAAGTTTTAATTTGTATTTAATATATGTACGAAATAACACTATGATGTTTCTTTTAATTATTAATGAGTTGGTTATTTTACTCATCTCAAATAACCAACTCATTAATAATTTAATTTGTATACCTGTGTAATCAAATTGTTTGAATTCACAAACCTCAGATACACTGAGATCGACGAAAAAGTAGAAGAATGGAAATATTATATTAAATTTACCTTCTCAACATCTCTTGTACTGCAGGCTTCAGTTTTTTGTAAGAGACTATTTCCTTCCTGTTGTAAAGCATTGAAGTCACAGTGTCAACACATCGGAAGATCTCAGCAAGATACTTGTAATTGAAAGGCAGAGGCAGGACAGGGGCTGAAGGAGCTGCCAGAGATGCAAATCGCTGGAATGCAGGTGATTTTGTGGGAGTAGTTTGAGGACTAATGCCAACCTTTTGAGGACTACAATAGATGTTCTTCTGTGGGCTACAAAACAAAACAGAACATGTCATTTTAGTTTAAATTTCTTTAGGATATAAAGGCACGACATTTAATTTTTCTGAATTACACAAGTCAGGTACCCAATAATTTGTACAATTAATCTCCATATAAACTTTTGTATAAATTGATCTATAAATGGGCAATTCAGAGCAAAAGTGGACCAATACTATATTTTACTCTTTTGAGAAAAACTGATATAAAGTTAAAAGTAATATACTATTTGAAAAGAAAAATTATACGTTCTCAGACTGGGGCTTGAACCCAGTACCTTTAGCTTTCTAGGCCAATACTCTACCGACTGAGTTATCTGAGCTAGTTCCAATCTAAACGCAAATTCTTCTCTTATATACGCTGTTAATTCCCTCCCACCAAATGCTATGAAACCTTTGCTTCTATCTTGCAAATGGCAGCTTCTTTATTAAGAAGACATTTATTTGGGAATTTTACATTACATTATAGTCTTGAGCGTATAATTTTTCTCTTCAAATATGATTTATCCATCATTAAGATGTATGAAATCAATAATAAAAACATCAAAAGAAGCCTTTATAATGTAATGTTGGTTGGTTGGTTGGTATCTAATGTCGAGCACTTGATAATGAAATCATTCAAGTGCTCGACATTAGATACCAACCAACCAACATTACATTATAAAGGCTTCTTTTGATGTTTTTATTATTCATTTCATACATCTTAATGATGGATAAATCATATTTGAAGAGAAAAATTATATGCTCAAGACTAGGGCTTGAACCCAGGACCTTAAACTTTCTAGGCATTTAATTGCATACAAACAATTAAACAATCATTTTTTACACTGAAAAAAAAAAAACAAATACAATATTTGGTTACTTATTTTAGGAATTCTCACTATGAGGTATATTCATTAAGGTAGAATATTTTTTATCACTCACCTCATATTGTTCTTCTTATTTGATTATAAACTAGTTTCGGAACATAGTTTCCTGTTCCATCCTCAGTATCGTCACGACCGTTGTTCTGTCGTCTTGAAGAGCCGTTAAAAAATATTCTACCTTAATAAACAATATTTGGTTCACCACTGCTATGAATAATTATTGATATTTTTAACCCAAATTCACTTAAAACTAGGATTTTCAATTTTGGACTTGGTCCACCTTTGCTCTGAACCCCTCAAATATATTTATTTATAGAAATGCAAGGGACTTGACAGAAGTTACGAGTAAACAAAAACTGATAACAGGAAAATAAAATAATAAAACATCAAAGAAAAGCAGAAAGTTTGGCTCTCTTTAGCATAGCAGAGTGAAGTTCTGACACTGTAGCAGGTAGTTTCTGTTCATGTTAATGTTCATGGTGCACAGATCAATATGGACTCCTGTAAATTCCAATTCGATGAAGACAATCATGTCCTGTGTTTAGTCGAAAATATGCTACAGCTTCCATTGATTTTGGTTGTGATTGCTCATATCTAGGGCAAGGCAATTAATGATTTTGCACCTTTTTCTTATGGAGGTTGAAACATTGCTTGCATATATGAAAATGTATGGCATTAAAAAATGGAATAATAAAAGCAATTCATTAGGGCATTTTTTTGCATCTTCTTAACTTTTTTAGGAATAGGTCATTTTTTGGCAATTTTAGGTCATTTTGAGCATTTTTTTACACTTTTCCAGAAGGCTGTTACATTATTTGTGTTTGATTTAAGATTTTTATTATAATTTAGTATTTTTCCTTGTCAATACAATTTCTTGGAATTAAGTAGTTGTTTTGCTAACTACTACCCCTATTTTTCAAGGGATGTGCATAATGAACTTGCCCACTTCTAGGAATTTTATTCAACTTCTTAGAGTTTATGCTAGCTTCTACCCTTATTCTGATTGTTAACTGCAATTCAAAATTGCTGTAAAAGTGCACTGTGTAATTGAAATGGATTTTCTGCAATAAAAGGTACTGTAATATGTATTTTTTAACTACTTTCTTTTAATATTTTGATGTTAACTTAAATTTCATGTAATTCAGTAAACAAGTGAGTACTTAATCTAATAAATAGTATTTTTATTGATAATTCTTAACTTTTTATTCGTCATTTTTTTATTTTATGTCATTTTTTAGGTCATAAATGTATTTTTTATTTTGCATTTTTTACCAATTTATAGGTCATTAAATGCCTTGCCCTACTCATATCACTAGATGCTTACATTTTTACTGGAATCACATAGGTCCAACACATACGAGTACGTGTTCCAATGCAACCCACTCCATCTTTTTCATGCTTCAAATTCCACACTAGGGGGATAACTGGCATTAATGTGGCATATTTTCAATTTACGCACAACTTATTTATGTGCTTGTATTGTGTATGGACCCTCAGGGGTCCTCATCTAGGGGATATGTGGATGGCGACCACAAGGTGCCCAAGCTGTGCAAAACATTTCTTCTGCTTACTTGTGTTTTGCACTCTTTTAACTTTACTATCTAACCTCTCTTGGTTAACTCTTGTTTTTTCGACCCCGACGCTATTAGGGCATCCGAGGGCTAGGGAGTCATTCCTTTCTTCCATTTCTTCTTTCCTTTATTTTCTTTTCTTCTCCTGAAAGGCCTGACCAGAGGCTATAAGATGGCAGCCCCATCACTGGTCTTGCCTTCCTTTGGCCAGCAACCAATCGAAGGGACTATTATTATGCTTCCAAGTCTTATACAAGAATTTCCCATACGGAAAAAATTTTCTATAGGATCGTAACAGGCCTTGGCCTAATACTTGGAAGGAAGAAGAAGAAGAAGTATTGTGTATGGAGGGAAGCGTAAAATGAGTGTACACTTTAACAGTGTGTTTGTGTGTTGAATACGAAGAAAATAGAGAAGATGAAAGCTGGTGCTTTCATGTAGCTTACTATCAAAGGAAATCACATGTAACAGATGATTTTTTTTTTCAAATGCCCCAGGTTTGTCTTTCAACATTCCTGGTTTCTCTCCTGGCATGGCGTACTTGTAACCCACTTCTGAGGTTGGAGCACCTGGAAGGCAGAGTTACGTTGCCCCGATGATATGATGGGTGATGATGATGATAATGGTGCGCCAGGAGAGTCTCTAATCCTAAGCTTAAACTAAGATGAATATGAATGATGATGATTGCGATGGCCATATGATTTCGGGGACCGTTTGGGCCTTAAAGTTTTCCTGACATTTGTCTTACAGGTGAGGAAAAACCCTGATAAAAACCTCACCCAGAAAAACTGTCCCGAACCCAGGCCCACTGCATGACAAGACAGCACGATACCCCGAGACCACAGCGGTGGACATTACAGATGAATTGTTATCAACAACACCAAAAGCCTTGTGTGGAGGGGTTTTATATTTAATTGCAGGCATCTGTTACACAATGCACTGATTAAAAATTGTAGTCCACCACCCGTCCTAGCCCCAAGATTGAAAACTTTACAATTAACATTTTCAATCTTGCCAGATATCAAACCCAATCCACTAGCCATGAGGCCAATCCACTGATCTAGCTGGCAGACTATATTATTATGAGGTACATTCAATTTATAAGGTCTCAGATTTTTTTCTCAGGACTGGGAACTGCCATTCTTTGCAAATGCATGATGGAAATGATGCACCCTGGTGGGTGCAACTAGAGTGAAGAGTGTTTTTGATAAAATCAAATGTTTCATACCTCTCCTTAATCTTCTAAGTAGGTAACGATTTCAGGTTTATGGCAAACCATTTTGCTGACTGATGTTATGTCATTCTTCCCGCTGTAGGTGGACCGATAAACCTCTGGATTAGGTCAGAATTCGCGGGAATTCCAAGGTTCATAAGATTTTCTTTGTTTTTCTGAATGTGGATTTTTTCCCAAACCGTGAGTCCTTTTGTTTATCTATTTGTTTAATTAAACTGGCTTTTGATTCAATTAGATGTTTTTGGACCAAGCATGAGCAGCTACTGCTGACTTTTCCACTTCTCCATTTCTGACATTTCTAAGATGTTCTTTCACACTTGTTTTCAAATTTATTTTTATTTTTCCTATATAAATTTTGTCACAATTCCTGCATTTGATCTGATAAATTCCTCATTTGTTTTCTTCGATTTTTTCATTTTTATTGATTTTTATTATCCTATTAAGGCTGTATTCGTTCTTCGATGCCAAGAAGAAGTGGTTCTTGCGATCGACATAACATCAGTTGGCAAAATGGTACTGAGGATGGGTTCGTCATGAACCCGAAATCGAGATCTACTTAGAAGATTAATTATGAGGATAGGTATGAAACATTTGATTTTATCCTAAATTAAACCTCATAGTGATTTATTCCTATAAAAGTTCAATACAAGTGTTTTTGTTACTTAAAATGGTAACATTTTCATTACAAAAAAAGAACAGTGCATCTCTACATATTGAATAGCATTAGTGTAATTCCTGTTTTAGAGTCCAGTTATAGCTGTCAGAAGTCCAAAGATTCATTAATTCCATTGCAGTGAATAATCAAATCTACTAGACAAATTATACAGATTGATTATAATTTATTGATTTAAAAGTATGTAGGAAAACATCTGAGATTTCAGACAGACAGAGAGAGCAAGCAGTAAAAGCTGTTAGGGTTGGACAGAAAATCAATAATTTATAACTTTTTGACAGTTATTTGTTGCATGAAGCATCTTAATGTTAAATACAACTAAAGAGAAAAATGCATCTCTGAACCAGGATTTAAACCATGGATCTCTAGCTTTATGTGCTGGTCCTCTACTATTTGAGCTATCAGGTAATGTAATTCGTCCCGCGCCGTAGCCGAGCGGTTAAGGTAGGAAGCCCTGGCGCAGAGCTACGGGACTTGCGCTGGTTCGAGTCTCCATGGGGGAAGAAATTTTCTCATGGTATTTCGGCCAGTATGGGACCGGTGCCCACCCAGCATCGTGAGGAAATTGGGTAGCTACAATAAGTAGCGGCTCCAGGTTGAGGAACCAGCTATAACGGCTGGGGGACTCGACATGCTAACCACATGTCACCCCTACACTGGCTGTTGATCATCTACCTCTGTGATTGACACATGTGGATGTGAAGGGCCAGCAGCCGGCTGGTAAAAGGGCAACCGCTGAAAAGTGGAAAAGACCCTCAATCGGATCGGAGGTAATGTAATTCCCTATCCAAGCACAAATTACTCTCTCTTTAATTCCTTCTTGCCCCAATAGTAGTGAAACTTCATTCACAATACAATGCTTCATAAATGCTATTATGATGGTATTTACATTGTCCTATAACATATTCTTCTTCTTCCTTTCATGTGATAGACTTAGCGGTCTGTTACAGTCTCAATCCAATGTTTGAAGGGTCTGCCCAATGACCCTCTTGCCTGGTGGCTGGTAATTTAACCTATTTATGATCATAATATGAAAATTAATATACACAGACAAGCCATCTTAAGCAATGATTTACATATTTAATTTTAGGAAGTTATATTTTGAGGTTATTTTAATTATATTATTTTTAGTCTGAACATCTTACCCCAATATTAATGTTGATTTGTTCTTGAACGTGTTTCAAAACAATTCTGTTTTATCCAGTCTGGAAAAGCTGACGATAAAACAGAATTGTTTTGAAACATGTTCAAGAACAAATCAACATTAATATTGAGGTAAGATGTTCAGACTAAAAATAATATAATGATTTACATAACTACAGAGAAAACTTTCTGCCTGAACCAGGATAGCTCAAATGGTAGAACATCAATCAGCACATAAAGGGGAGGTGTGGAGTTCAAATCAAAGATATGAATTTTTCTCTTTAGTTGTGTTTACCATTGCTTATACTCGTAGATTGCTTATCTGTGTATATTAATTTTGATTTGTTCTTGAACGTGTTTCAAAACAATTCTGTTTTATCCAGTCTGGAAAAGCTGACGATAAACAGAATTGTTTTGAAACATGTTCAAGAACAAATCAACATTAATATTGAGGTAAGATGTTCAGACTAAAAATAATATAATGATTTACATAACTACAGAGAAAACTTTCTGCCTGAACCAGGATAGCTCAAATGGTAGAACATCAATCAGCACATAAAGGGGAGGTGTGGAGTTCAAATCAAAGATATGAATTTTTCTCTTTAGTTGTGTTTACCATTGCTTATACTCGTAGATTGCTTATCTGTGTATATTAATTTTGATTTGTTCTTGAACGTGTTTCAAAACAATTCTGTTTTATCCAGTCTGGAAAAGCTGACGATAAAACAGAATTGTTTTGAAACATGTTCAAGAACAAATCAACATTAATATTGAGGTAAGATGTTCAGACTAAAAATAATATAATGATTTACGTAACTACAGAGAAAACTTTCTGCCTGAACCAGGATAGCTCAAATGGTAGAACATCAATCAGCACATAAAGGGGAGGTGTGGAGTTCAAATCAAAGATATGAATTTTTCTCTTTAGTTGTGTTTACCATTGCTTATACTCGTAGATTGCTTATCTGTGTATATTAATTTTGATTTGTTCTTGAACGTGTTTCAAAACAATTCTGTTTATCCAGTCTGGAAAAGCTGACGATAAACAGAATTGTTTTGAAACATGTTCAAGAACAAATCAACATTAATATTGAGGTAAGATGTTCAGACTAAAAATAATATAATGATTTACGTAACTACAGAGAAAACTTTCTGCCTGAACCAGGATAGCTCAAATGGTAGAACATCAATCAGCACATAAAGGGGAGGTGTGGAGTTCAAATCAAAGATATGAATTTTTCTCTTTAGTTGTGTTTACCATTGCTTATACTCGTAGATTGCTTATCTGTGTATATTAATTTTGATTTGTTCTTGAACGTGTTTCAAAACAATTCTGTTTTATCCAGTCTGGAAAAGCTGACGATAAAACAGAATTGTTTTGAAACATGTTCAAGAACAAATCAACATTAATATTGAGGTAAGATGTTCAGACTAAAAATAATATAATGATTTACGTAACTACAGAGAAAACTTTCTGCCTGAACCAGGATAGCTCAAATGGTAGAACATCAATCAGCACATAAAGGGGAGGTGTGGAGTTCAAATCAAAGATATGAATTTTTCTCTTTAGTTGTGTTTACCATTGCTTATACTCGTAGATTGCTTATCTGTGTATATTAATTTTGATTTGTTCTTGAACGTGTTTCAAAACAATTCTGTTTTATCCAGTCTGGAAAAGCTGACGATAAAACAGAATTGTTTTGAAACATGTTCAAGAACAAATCAACATTAATATTGAGGTAAGATGTTCAGAAAAAATAATATAATGATTTACATAACTACAGAGAAAACTTTCGCCTGAACCAGGATAGCTCAAATGGTAGAACATCAATCAGCACATAAAGGGGAGGTGTGAGTTCAAATCAAAGATATGAATTTTTCTCTTTAGTTGTGTTTACCATTGCTTATACTCGTAGATTGCTTATCTGTGTATATTAATTTTGATTTGTTCTTGAACGTGTTTCAAAACAATTCTGTTTTATCCAGTCTGGAAAAGCTGACGATAAAACAGAATTGTTTTGAAACATGTTCAAGAACAAATCAACATTAATATTGAGGTAAGATGTTCAGACTAAAAATAATATAATGATTTACGTAACTACAGAGAAAACTTTCTGCCTGAACCAGGATAGCTCAAATGGTAGAACATCAATCAGCACATAAAGGGGAGGTGTGGAGTTCAAATCAAAGATATGAATTTTTCTCTTTAGTTGTGTTTACCATTGCTTATACTCGTAGATTGCTTATCTGTGTATATTAATTTTGATTTGTTCTTGAACGTGTTTCAAAACAATTCTGTTTTATCCAGTCTGGAAAAGCTGACGATAAAACAGAATTGTTTTGAAACATGTTCAAGAACAAATCAACATTAATATTGAGGTAAGATGTTCAGACTAAAAATAATATAATGATTTACATAACTACAGAGAAAACTTTCTGCCTGAACCAGGATAGCTCAAATGGTAGAACATCAATCAGCACATAAAGGGGAGGTGTGGAGTTCAAATCAAAGATATGAATTTTTCTCTTTAGTTGTGTTTACCATTGCTTATACTCGTAGATTGCTTATCTGTGTATATTAATTTTGATTTGTTCTTGAACGTGTTTCAAAACAATTCTGTTTTATCCAGTCTGGAAAAGCTGACGATAAAACAGAATTGTTTTGAAACATGTTCAAGAACAAATCAACATTAATATTGAGGTAAGATGTTCAGACTAAAAATAATATAATGATTTACGTAACTACAGAGAAAACTTTCTGCCTGAACCAGGATAGCTCAAATGGTAGAACATCAATCAGCACATAAAGGGGAGGTGTGGAGTTCAAATCAAAGATATGAATTTTTCTCTTTAGTTGTGTTTACCATTGCTTATACTTGTAGATTGCTTATCTGTGTATATTAATTTTGATTTGTTCTTGAACGTGTTTCAAAACAATTCTGTTTTATCCAGTCTGGAAAAGCTGACGATAAAACAGAATTGTTTTGAAACATGTTCAAGAACAAATCAACATTAATATTGAGGTAAGATGTTCAGACTAAAAATAATATAATGATTTACATAACTACAGAGAAACTTTCTGCCTGAACCAGGATAGCTCAAATGGTAGAACATCAATCAGCACATAAGGGGAGGTGTGGAGTTCAAATCAAAGATATGAATTTTTCTCTTTAGTTGTGTTTACCATTGCTTATACTTGTAGATTGCTTATCTGTGTATATTAATTTTGATTTGTTCTTGAACGTGTTTCAAAACAATTCTGTTTTATCCAGTCTGGAAAAGCTGACGATAAAACAGAATTGTTTTGAAACATGTTCAAGAACAAATCAACATTAATATTGAGGTAAGATGTTCAGACTAAAAATAATATAATGATTTACATAACTACAGAGAAAACTTTCTGCCTGAACCAGGATAGCTCAAATGGTAGAACATCAATCAGCACATAAAGGGGAGGTGTGGAGTTCAAATCAAAGATATGAATTTTTCTCTTTAGTTGTGTTTACCATTGCTTATACTCGTAGATTGCTTATCTGTGTATATTAATTTACATATTATTATCATATTCTTGTTGTTACTGATATCATTCTGCTTTGTTTCCATTAGAATCAAAGTAAGGTGAGATATACAAAATGTTTGCAATTACTGGCTATCAGATTCCAGAAATGGACAAAAAAAAATGAATTTTAACACATTCAGTACCAGGCACTGAGCAGGGCATTTAAACCCACAGGCCAGCCATTTAAATACCCCAGCTACCCTTTTCGTGGCACTTCAGAAAATGGACCATTATTCACAAACTATTAGTCCTAGAAAATTCAAATTTTGTACATACCTAAAGGAGATATCCTAATAGGATTTGATGGTGAAATAACTTGGGTGATTGACATCACATTGTATCGGTGTATCAATTTCAGGAAGTGGAAGCTCATCTTCACTTTCACTTTGGGAATCTTCTAATTCAGGAATCAGTTCATCACCTGAATCATCATTATACAAATATTCACTAATTCTTCTTCAGTGAGATATTTTTCTTTCACCATGGTTTCACTAATGCACAAACAACAGCGCGATAACGAGAAACATATACGACTGCATTGGAGCCTGGAGGCAAGTTTGGGTGAATGAATTCCATATGTTGTTTGTTTTAAAAATAAAAGGGGATTCACAAAGGTTAAACGTGTCAAACAGGAATAGAAAATGTACATTTACATGCCATCTATGATCTCCAAGACATACTAAGCCAACACAATATTTAAGCGCCGAATATAAACACAGTTTAATTAACCTTTTATAGCCTTAATAGGATAATTAAAACCAACAAAAATGAAAAAATTGAAGAAGAAAATAAATCAGGAATTTATCAGATCAAATGTAAAGATTGTGACAAAATTTATATAGGAAAAACGAAAAGAAATTTGAAAACAAGGGTGAAGGAACATCTTAGAAATGTCAAAAATGGAGAAGTGGAAAAGTCAGCAGTAGCTGCTCATGCTTGGTACGAAAAACATCGAATTGAATCAAAAGCTAGTCTAATTAAACAAATAGAGACACATAAGGAACTTACAGTTTGGGAAAAAATCCACATTCAGAAAAACAATGGAAAACTTATGAACTTCGAAGTTCCCGCAAATTTTGACCTTATCAAGAGGTTCATCGGTCCACCAACAGAGGGAAGAAGAAGTGGTTCTTCCGAGCGACATAACACCGGTCAACAACAGTGTACTGAAGATGGGCCTGCTATAGGCCTGAAATCGCGATCTACTTAACAGAATAATGTGAGGAGAGGTAAGAATCTTTTAATTTAATATAAACACAGTTTGTTCGCGCCCGCTCTAAAACGAGTTAACTGACCAATGGTCGCATACACGATAGTCTCTTTAAACACCTTAACTGGTTTACGGTACTGAATGTATTAAGAATCAATCCATAGTATTACCTGTTTAAGGAGTAAGCGCAGTTGTTGACGGAGGGCACTGCAGTCGTGTTTATGCAGGAATAGAACATGTGACACTGCTATCTATGAGTGCAGATGGGAATGGGATGTGGGACGCTGACAGTATACACTGCCTTATATGACGTCACGTGTAGCAACAAACAGAGCTTCGTAATTCTTCCGCCTGCAGAGATATTTTAAATGACTAATACAACTAAATCCCAATGAGGACTCCCATAACATGAGTAGATAGATTTAAATCCTTGTGAACTGAATTAAATATTACCTTGTTGGAACTTCAATTTCAATAGCTTGGAACTTTTTAAGTTTGGGTTTATTCAGTTCTTTCTTTTTCTTCTCCAGATTTTTCAATTCATTCTCAGCATTGTTAAGATTTGCAAAACACTTTCTCATTTCCACCATCTTGGCACTTCTATGTAGTTTTCTCTTAAGTTCTGCCAAAGATAATTCCTGCAAAATCATTTGTATGCATTATTTACAATATACCGGTATGTACTCTAAATACTATTACAATAAATTGTGTACCGATTTCAATTTATTTGATCTGTAAATCTAGTGTCCTTGATTTAGGTAGCTATTAGAGAACCAATCACACAGAAAGAAAAAATACTAAGCAAGGGCAATACACAGCTTTTGAATTTATTTCAAACATTGAAATTCATCGCAGAATATTTTTTGACAATTCACCTCATAATTTTTTTTTGTTTTTCACAATACTGCACAGTTTCAAACATAATCAACCATCGTCGGAGTTGGAATTATGGCTGACGATGGACGTGACTACGTTTGAAACTGTGCAGTATTGTGAAAAACATGAAATTTATGAGATGAGTTGTCAAAAAATGTTTTCCGATGAATTTCAATTATTATACCTCATAATGTTTACTTCTCAACATTAATTTAATATAATTATTTCAAACATTCAAACATTTAACTCTGCCATGGCCGGTCCCAAGCCCGGATGAGAAAGAGGAGGGGGAGAAGTAACAACCTCGTTAAAAAACCAGGGTTCAGTTGGCTCCGACTGATAGTACTCTGTAAGGGCCCCTAGCCAGGGTTACGGCGAAGACCTCAATGGCAGAGTCGGCGCAGAAGGAGTCCTTCAACACGGCAGATCTGGCGGAAGAAGCATCCCTATCTCTAAGGGAAACAGAGAAATGCTGCCTTGCGGTGAAGAGGGATCTTCAAAGGCTATGGGAGGATAACCCAGACAGAAATTTTTCCTGGTCCTCCAGGTTGGGATTGATGCTGTGGGCCAGCTCCCCACACATTAAAAAAAAACATAAAATGCTAAAAGACCAAATCAGTCAAAGCCGGACAGAAATTGAAGATGCCCAAGATCGTAGGTTTTGGAGGTTTGGCACGGGAAGACGGCAGCAGCTGTAAAAACTCGTAGATAGATAGATTTCAAACATTTGCTTGGTTAAACCTGGTAGGAGAAATTATGTGGTAATAGTGAGTAATTGGACTATCCACAGGATTCCAATTTTTTTCCTCAGTAAAGACATCAAAACAAATGCAACAATATCAAAACAAAATACTAAACCCGCAAAGAAAGTGTTGATATTTATTTATTTCAATAATGTTAATACATACTCTAGATGGCGTTTTTGTAGGTGTCTTAAAACCATCCTTAATGTCTTTGTTCTTATCTTCAGCTTGGTCAAGTTCATTTTCTTTGTGCTTCTTAGATGGTGAAAGACAACCTTTCAATTCAAATGATACATTAGATCTGGTGTTTTGAATTTGTTCAGAATCTACCACATTTTCCTAAAACAAATTTAAAATTAAAAAATAATCACATAAACAATACTTATATTTCAATATTTTAAGTACATAAAAAGTATTATTCAATTAAAATAGTGGCAAGAGAGACAATCATAAAATTGACTTAGTAACAGGCAATAAAGGCCATGGATGTATGTAGTATTTCATTTAACAATATTTCAGTTTATTAGTTTCATGATTCAAAACTGGGCATAAAAGGGCCAATAAATTTTACTCACAAATCTTTTATTTCAGGACATAAGTTCTTTTATATACCACAAATCAATGACACTGGACCCTTAGCTTTACTTACCATATGAAGGTAACCATGCTTACTATTTTTACAACCTGAAAATTCCTTAACGTCACATAATTTGAACCTGCGAATCTTGCCAATGGCAACAAAGTAGTTGCAAGACTCCCGGGATAATATGGATACAAGGATCTAATCTAAAATATCTTCCCCAATTGTGTTGATCCAACTCGAGAGGATATATACCATCTACTGACAAGTAAATACTATGTTATATTTGAAGAGAAAAATTATACGCTCAGACTGCGACTCGAATCCAGGACCTTTGGATTTCTAGACCAATGCTCTATTGACTGAGCTATCTGGGCGAGTTTGAATCTAAATTTTTCTCTTATACACGTTTTCAATTCCCTTGCACCAAATGCTATGAAACCTTTGCTTCTATCTTTGCAAATGGCGGCTTCTTTAGCTCAGTCGGTAGAGCAATGGTCTAGAAAGCCAAAGGTCCTGGGTTCGAGTTCCAATCTGAGCATATAATTATACTCTTCAAATATGATTTATCCATCATTGAGATGTATAAAATGAATAATAAAAACATTGAAACAAACCATACTGGCTTTATAATGTAATATAAAATTCCCAAATAAATATTTTCTTAATAAAGAAGCCGCCATTTGTAAGGAGAGAAGCTAAGGTTTCATAGCATTTGGTACAAGGGAATTGACAACGTATATAAGAGAAAAATTTGCTTTTAGATTGGAACTCATCCAGATAGCTCAGTCAGTAGAGAATTGGTCTAGAAAGCCAAAGGTCCTGGGTTTGAGCCCCAGTCTGAGCATATAATTTTTTTCTTGAAATATGATTTATCCATCATTGAGATGTATGAAATGAATAATAAAAACATTGAAGTACTATGTTACTATATGAAGAAGTACTATGGGTGAATTTAGTGATTTGATTCCTCCTCCATGGCACAACAGGCCTAGAAGACCCTTGGCCTACCAACCAGCTGCTGACCTCACATCCACTTGTGTTCATCACATAGGTAGACTGTCATCCAACAGAGTAGGGGTGGCAGGTCGGGACCCCAGCCGTTATAGCTGGTTTTCTCAACCTGGAGCCGCCACTTATTGTAGCTACCCAAATGCCTCACGATGCTGAGTGGACACTAGTCCCATACTGATCCAAATTCCATGATAAAATTTCTTCCCCATGGAGAACCAAACCAGCGTAAGTCTAATAGCTCTGCGTCAAGGCATCCTACCTTAACCACTTGGCTAGGGCATGGGAAGATTTGATTCTTATCTATAGGTAATTCCACATTTTAAAAAAGTACCGGTATCTCAGCATATGGTGCTATTCTATTGAACAACCAGTCACCATTGTAATTTATGTTGAAAGTAAATTAAATTAATTGTTTTTTTTTCTTAATTTGCAGACAATTTCAATAACTAGTATAAATTCACATACTAAAATATAAATATCCATCCATAGTAATTCTGCCCAAAGGCAGGTCCTTCACTGCAGTCATAGCATTTTCATGCTATGCTTGCAGCTTTACTAGGGAATTGTAGGTGTGGTAGCTTCCCGTTGCTTTCCACACCGGTGAAGGATGATGAAGATGATAATGATGATGATGATGGCCATATGATTTCGGGGACCGTTTGGGCCTTAAAGTTTTCCTGACATTTGTCTTACAGGTGAGGAAAACCCCGATAAAAACCTCACCCAGAAAAACTGCCCCGACCAGGATCGAACCCAGGCCTGCTGCGTGACAAGGCAGCACACTACCTCGAGAGGAGAAATAAAAAGGAATTTAAATACAAGATTAAAAGAATACCTTAGAAATGTTAAAAATGGAGAAATAGAAAAATCTGCAATAGCTGCACATGCATGATCAGAAAAACACAGAATTGAAACTAAGGCAAAATTACTTAAACAAAAAAAATCTAAGGAACTCACAATTTGGAAGAAAATTTACATATGCAAGAATAAAAGGAAAATCATGAATTTTGAAATTCCTGGCAAAAAGGAAAAAAAAAATTGATTTGGAAGTTCATCGATCAGCCAATAGAGGGCGAAGAAATCAATTTGCAGGAAGGACAACCGCAAGGCGGCTGATGTGTGGCATTGAGAATGTCACGAAGTTAGCAACAAAACCTAGGTCTGCATAAAAATCGAGAAATATGAGGCGAGTCAAAATTCACAACTCAAATATAATTAAAATAAACCTCATAGTGTTATTTCCTACATATATTTAATAACCTGCAAGTTATATTTATTAATTCTGCTTGTTTCAGAGTCATAAAAAAAGGAACAGACTTAACCCCATAATATCAATTCTTTTCTTAACTACATACTTTTTTCTCAAAACTGGATAGGAACTTTATGAATGCCCTATAGTACTGATATAATCATAAATAAATATTTCTGATTGTTGACAACACAAACAAATGATAATCTGTCAAATATTTAACAAAGATAGCACAGTACATAGCCTATCAATAATCAACATATATTTCACAATTTCAAACTTCTTATACAGTAAATAGATCAACTGTGATCAATTTTATTGCACATATTTCAGGTATTGCCCTTTGAACTTAACACTGAAATGTACTAAATACATTATCATCATACTATGATATCCTAAGTAAACTTTAAATGGACAATGTACCAAATCAGGGTTAAAGTCAATAATAACACTGGTCTACAAAAGTTGTCTCTATCCTTTACAAAAATAGTCAATTCCAACTAAATTGAGGTCAAAGAACAATAATATGACAACAGAAAGTTTCTGTTAGCTCTTCATTTAGATATATATATATATATATATATATATATATACACAGTAAAACTTGCTCAAAGCGGAATCGCATGGGACCAATTTTTTTTTTTCACATTAGACAAAATTCCGCATTATAAAAAATCTAAAACTTATTAATCTTAGATTATAGAGTACCGCATATGTATTTTTGCATACCTTGGATTAATTGTAGTTCCACTGCCTTTGAAAAGTGAAGTATAGTATGTATGAGTGACTTTGACGATAATGCGCGAAAAAACAGTCCCATTTCGTCAGCATTAAAAATGCCTCTGAGGCGCGTATCTTGAAATTAAAGTATGCAGTTTTGGTTTCTCCTCACTAACTACACTTTCGTCCACACCCTTTGATTCCCCACAAATTTCATTCCACACTACATTGAGTCGTCTTTTAAAACTGTCCATAACCAATCTGAAGATGCCTTGAAATTGTTATTCCCTAGGAATTTAGCAAGAGTTAGAGCTTGACTTTGGAGCATCGGTCTGGAAATTTGGAGATTTATCTTCAATCATTTTCACTTTTTCATTTAATGACAATGATACACACATTTTAGTCATCTTTATTCCGTAAATTCAGAATGCTACCGGTGAAAGATCGGTCAGTAAAGTAAAGTGATCCCACAACAGGCCCGGAGGCCCTTGGGGTAGTAGGAGGTTAAGGCTCCCACTTTTTCTTGACAATCGGCACTTTATGTCAGCCGGGTTGTCAGCCCTGCATGATGGCCGCCTTTACCCCCAGAACAAGCATCTGGTACTCATTTCCGTTAGAGGCTGAGTCGACCTCAGGGCCATAGTGCCGCCAGAGGGTTGGGCTCAGTTTAAAAATCCTGACCCCAACGGGACTTGAACCTTCGACCCTCCGGCTTGTAGCTCAGTACCTTAACCACTATGCTACGGCGCGCCCCCGAAAGATCAGTCTCAGAACTTAAACTAATTTAAGATTTTACAGTGCAATGGTTATTTGTAAGACAGGTATCTGTAGTTCACATTATGGGTGTGCAGTGAGTCTGAAATAAAATTTCAGGTATAGGTAGAATCTCTACTTCACCCGAGGGCAGGAATCATTCCTTATTTCTTGGCAAAACAGGAATTCAATTAAGTGGAAACTAATTTATTTCTCTGTCTTTCTGCTTTATACATTTTTTTTTCATGAATTGTATATAAATATTCTACCTTTTCCACGTTGGACAGATACATGTAAAATTACTATTATTTTCCCGGGACCAATAAATTTATTCTCAATGAACAGATTTCTGCATTATTCACGTTACAGACTAAACAAGTTTTACTATATATATATGTATGTATGTACGTATGTATGTATGGAAATTTTCCCTTTGGACTCTTACCTATTTACTAGAGTGTTTCTGTTCTTTTGGTTTTAATTTATAGTCTACTTCTGGGGCATTTCTCATGACATTCCAACAATAGTCTGTAAGCATAGATGAGTTCCACTTGCCCTGATACTTTCTTCCCATTGCTGAAATGTCTTGATGGAAGCACTCTCTGTGCTCGTCACTCAAATCACCACAATTGTTTCGAAAGACGTTGAGATGTGAGCACAAAAAGTGGATCTTGGTTGAGATTACAACCTAACTCTTGGTATGATCTCAGTAGTTCATTAACAGCTAGATTCTAATTTTCAGCTCTTTTATTTTCTAAGAAATTATGAACATTTTTTAAGGCTTCCCAAGGAAGTTTCTACTAAAAGAAGAATCATCATCACTCCAGGGATTAGGCAATTGCCCGTTCCGACTTCATTATGCATCAGCCCAACGTCTACTAGGTCTTCCAACATCACGTCTTCCTCTTGCTTGATAATTTCTTGCTAATAATGGATATCTCTCCTTACTCATTCCATCCATGTGATCAATCCATTTCTGTCTGTAATTCGTGACTTTATCCAATAAAGGCTGTACTTTCAATTCTTCTCTTATATCCTCATTTCTTATTCTATCAAGTCTTGTACATCCTTTTTCCTTTTACTTGTCTTAGGAACCTCATCTCTGCCGTCTGTATTCTATCCTTCTGTTTTTTCACTGGAGCCCAAGTCTCACATCCATACAATATTGTGGGAACCGCCATAACATTATACATTTTTATCTTGGTTTCTTTTCTAATTTTATTTTTGAATGTTCTCTGTATTGTTCCACACACCGCCTGAAATTTATTTATTTTGGAGTCAATATCTCTTTCCACATTGTAGCCAACAGAAGAATCATTAGGAATCAATAACATAGAAGCCTGAGCTGATAGGAGCAATTCCTCTATAAACTAAGCAAATATGCTACAAATGGTATGAAGGTTGGAAGTTACAATTACGATACAGAAAATACCTCAGCTGATTACGACTAGTTGCCAAACATATCCACAGTTATCGTTATTAGAATGTATAATTATTTTTACATTATAGCAAAATGTTTTGGTGTTATCTGTGATTTAGTCCAGTGATAATCAGCCAAAGTTACTAAGTTTCCGCTAGAGGCAATTTAATAGCTTCCGTTAGATGGCTCTGAAATCGGAGTTACCATCTGTTGGAAAAAATTCCAAAATGTTTATTAAAACTGGACGTAAACTAACTTCCCATTTCCTAACCTAACAAAACAAGTTCATGCATATTATTTAATAAACTATAAACTAATCTTACGTACACTAACTTGTCACATTGGAATCTAACAATATGAAGATAATTTCTTGAAATATTGTATGGAATTAATTGCAAATGTTGGTAATGCTAATTGGAGAGCCATCTAGCAGAAGTCACATTAAGCATTTGCGCATCTGTAGAATTCAATTCACAATATTCGTGTAATTATATAAATATTTAAAAATCATAAGGATGTTTATAGAATTGTTCCGGAGAAACAGCAGTATAACTTAACCAATGCATTTTCTTATATTTTCTAAGTCCTATAGAACAACAGAGCGCATGCGCCAGAGTTTATAGAGCCAGCAATAACCCACCATCAATGCACATAATGATTATCATCCTTGCCTAGTGGGTTATCACTGCTCGCCACATATTGATTATTACTGATATCATACTAAAGTTTATACACCTTAAGCTAGATGGCAGCACGTCGCTGTGAAATTTGAATGACCAATCTTTGCAATAAATCCCCAAATCTATTTTAAAGAAATACATTAATAATATTCAAATTACCAAACATTTATAAAAAATGGGTATACACTAACTTAACACTTCCTAACATTGTTCCAACCAGTGGGTTGTTAGGTTATCGCTGGGAAGAGAGAAAAATCATAGATTATGTAATATACTCTGTGGAGGTAATAGCAGTCAGCATCACAACATTGTCTAACAGTGACATAATGTTAATGTTTTGCATATTTAAATAAATACATAAAAATTGTCAAATACTGTTATAAAAATTGTTCAAAAAGTTTAAAATATTAAAAATACAGAAGAAAAGCTACAGTTTACAACAATAAAGTGAAAAATCAAGGGTAAGTTGAACTGCTGTTGAGCCATCATTAAAGTTTTTAAAATAGTACCAAACGTTAATGGTAAAAGTGCGTAGTGAAACAGTGGCATAAGAATGTATGGAAAATAGTGATCGACAAATTATAGACCTTAGCCTTGCCATCTTTTAGGTTAGACTAATAATTTTACTAAAATAGTGACATTATAAAACTCACACCACTCCTCTCCAGAGGTGAGATTTCCGTTTTCTTCGATTTTAGAAGTATGCCGAATATCATGAGATCCTGCGGGCTGTTTAACGTTTTGTATTTTTTCTCGAGGTTTCGTATGTTTCAATGAATTAGCAGATTTGCTTTGATCTCCAAACACAGAACTTGAGCTTTCATTTATCGACGTTTGTATGCTCAATTTTTCAACTACTTTACTATCATGAGCTTTTGATTCGTTTTTGTTTTCATTATCAACATTCCGTAACTCAAAATCAATTTTCTGTAACAAATTAACTGTTCTTTCTCCGTCGTCAATACATAATGTCTTACTTTTCGTATTACAATCATCGTCAGTTCTCTTCCGTTTATGAAAATAATTGGTGATTGAGGCTTGAGACATTTGTTTATTGGGTTAATTAATGAAAATCACTTAAAGCACTACAACCTGAAAACAAACTTGGACAAATAAAACTTCAACAAGTAGGCTAGATACACATAAACACAACAGAAAAAAAAAACTTCATACATATGCCTTCCCGCCGCTTCCCGCCAACTACTTTTGGCTAACCGCCTCTACCAACTTCTCTTGAATTCTCGATCCTGTGTTCTCTATGTTTTCGAGCACATAATCGCCAACATAACTTCTTGATAACTTCTTGAGTGTGGGTTATCGCTGTGGGGAAAGAAGAAAGACAATGTCAAATAGCAACGAATATGTCA
Organism: Diploptera punctata; assembly: GCA_030220185.1. Taxonomy (NCBI): domain Eukaryota; kingdom Metazoa; phylum Arthropoda; class Insecta; order Blattodea; family Blaberidae; genus Diploptera; species Diploptera punctata. The sequence goes on from JASPKZ010008351.1 coordinate 1,474,816, forward strand.
AGAGTTACTATAGGAACAAACACAGCATAATCCAAGCAGGGTTACCCTGCTAAGAACACTGACACAGCACATGACGGTTGAAAAAGACATTTTCTGAAATAAATAAAAAAACATCCGATAAACTAAGAACAAATGAACCAAACAAGGCATTAAGGTGCACATCATAGAGAATCGAATATCATTCATTCACCTAGAAAGAACCAGGGATCCAGACTTCAGGCATGCAGGAGTACTCGTGTGGCCATTTCGTCAAACCCTCCCAGCGGCTAGTGTTGATTAACATTTTGCTAAGGAACATAAAATGATTAGAATATTATGACCTTGGCACCCACGAACTTCCTACATAACAAAGATATGACAATATTTACGGAAGCACTCTCCATAGAAAATTGCTACACTCAGAATTCAACAACGTTCATCTACTATTATCCATCTGGCTTAACTTTGCAAGACATTTGTAGAAAGAAACAGCTGTGCTCGCCTCTCTCACTCGCACAGTGTTGTTGGTGTTTCTTCATCGGATGTTAATAGGGTGTATCTCTAAGAGATCAAAAGAGAAGTAAAGATATCAGAGATGAATTACAAATATATAATATAAACGAGAGAATACTAAGAAATAAATGTAATTGGTTTGAACATATACAAAAAATGCCAAATAATCGTTTATCAAAACAGCTGCTTCATTATAAACTTCTAGCCCGAAGAAATTTAGGAAGACCAAAACGTCATTGGAAAGACGACCTGCACCTGCAGCAAATAGTGCACCGGGGAGCGGAACGGGCCAACAGGCCCATACCTTGAAGAAGATCATGATGATGATGTTAATAGGGGTAAGGGGAAAGACGAAAATTGACAACAGGGTGGATTATTTCTTTTGTAACTGAGCTGAAGAAGTCAAGGATCTACCCTTATATCTCCATCTCTCTCTTTGCCAAGTATGGCAGGCATACAATAGCAAAGTAAGGAGAGAAAAGAAGGCCCACAGTCCGAATATATGTACTTCTGAAGCCGTGGGCGACCAGAATCGTTCTTTGCAATATAATAATAATAATAATAATAATAATAATAATAATAATAATAATAATAATAATAATAATAATAAATCCGCACATTTGTGCATAAAGAATAAATTACCAGTTCCGTGTTATGGATTTGCTGTATGTTGAAAATGATTTTGTCCTCTTGGAGTACTAGAGCATATGGTATCTATCGAACAATTTGTTACACAGAAAATACACGTTATTTTCGTTTGGGGGAATGAAAACCCCTAACATTAGAAATTTTGAGGTGGAAGCCGTGAACTGATGTCCGCACTACGAGATGTCATAAATCGTAATTTCTGTCTGTCCAGATGTTGGATGGCATGGCTTCAATGCTATAGATGATCGGCAAGATTTTTTTTTTTTTTTTTCGTTGCACCTATGTAAGAATTCTATGCTTGCTCTGGTGAAAGGTAGCAAAATGCGAGTTTTGAGATCCTCTACCCACTGCGAGCTTAGTCTCCCTTGCTAAGACATAAGATCGGTCTCGGTGGTGTTGATCATGCCTTTAATCTATGGTGTTGATAGTGAACAGTGAAAGGTGGTGAAAGGTAGAAGACTAGTTTCAGGAACATTGCTTTGACTCTTTCCAATTCAGAAATTTGTTTTTATTCTGAGGTGTTCCCAGATGATTTATATGCCGTAGCAGGATTGGCATTGTTTTCACATCGAAGATGCTAATGCTGTTCTGAGTGATAGTTTGCTCAGATTTGCTATGTCGTTTATAGCTACTATGGTGCTTCTGGCTCTCTCTCTCTCTCTCTCTCTCTCTCTCTCTCTCTCTCTCTCTCTCTCTCTCCTCCTCTCTCTCTCTCTCTCTCTCTCTCTCTCTCTCTCTCTCTCTCTTTCTTTCTTCCTTCCACATTTTCAGTAAATGTCGTCGACTGTGATTGGAGAATGATGCCTAAGTAAGAAAAATGTTTAACATTCGTCAGAGGATTTCCATCGTATAGAATGCTGTCTTTGGGCGTTATTCTACCCTATCTCCTAAAGATCATCTTTATTGTTTTGTCTTCATTTAGTTGAAGGCCGCTTACAGATGCCCATTTAGACAAGTTGATGAAGGCCTCTTTGCAGTGAGACTTGGGATTTGATTATAATGTCTCCACAATAACAACAATGTTATAATGTTTGAAACTAGACATTTCATAATAATTGAAGCATACTTTCACTCTGTGTCATCGCAATCAACACAACAGTTGAACCAAATGTATGCTTTGATAAGTGCACAGTGAACGAATTCCGTCAACAATCATTTTCTCATGCAGATTTGTGCGCATATTATATTTATTTGTAATATATATTTGTGCGCATTTTAGTTATTTATTTTCTCGTTATCATTGTATTTTCTAATGCACTAATGTACAAGTGCATGTCATAGGATTGTACCTCTATAATTGATGATCGGAGCAAGATGTACTATACCAGAATTCTTAGCTAAGTATTAGAATACCTTAGATTTGGACAGAGTTTTCTAAAATTGCCATCGCTGCCATCAGAGGACCAATTTTAATTTTAAGAAACCATCTTTACAAAACCCGCCATAGCCTATACCAAGCCAGGTTGAAAAAGGGTGAGGAGGAGGAGTAACACCTCGTAAAAAAACTTGGTTCAGCTTGCCCTGCTGATAGTACCTTGTAATGGCCCCTTGTCAGGGTTACGGGCGAAGACCTCAATGGCAGATACCGCGGAGAAGGAGTCCTTCGGTACGGTGTAACTGGCGGAAGAGGCAACTAAAGTATAGGGGTAGGTAGAACTTGAGTTGTAGTAAAGACAAACAACCTAGGGGAAGGAGACCCTGAAATCAAAACCCCCTCCTAGTGGTTAAAGGTTGTGCGAAGGGTTGGTTACCCTTCCACGTAAAACATATATTACTCATAAGCTCCAAACAGTTGGAAGCCGGACTGATTTAAATGAAAAACGAACCTTGGCTAAGAAACAGGACAAACGAGTAGGAAATGCACAAATAATTAATTTGGCTGCATGGAACTTAAGCGGAATATACCACAAAGAAAATTTAATAGAAAAAGAACTAATAAAAGATAGAAAAGTGGACATAGCAGCAATATCAGAGACTAAGTAAAAACTTAAAGGCTCAAAACAGCTCACGAATTATATTATGTACTATAGTGGTGTAGAACAAAATGAAAGGGCAACAGCAGGTGTTGCTCTATATATTCATAATAAGTGGAAGAATAAAATCCACAGTTACTGCTGTACTAATGAACGAATATTAACAGTACGTCAAAAAAAACTATATTTGCTATGTACTCGTACACTCCTGATTCAGGAAGAGAAGGTGATTCAAACTTATTTTGTAGCAAAGTGCAAAAAGAATTAGATAAACAAAATTATACTATTATATTAGCTGGAGATATCAATGGAAGAGTGGGAGATACACCAATTCTGAATGTGCTAGCAGAGATAACCCACGAGCGGGACCAATATGTATCATATTTAGAAGATGATGTACATTGGAGACAGGATAGAGCCTATAAAACAATGACATATTTAAATAAGACACAAAAAGATCAAGTTCAAATTAATCCTATTGAAATAAAAGAAATGGGAAAAGTTTTATAAAACTTTGTGAATAATCCAAAATCAAAAATCTTTCTTTTTAATGGACAATGATCCCAATGTTGATCCTATTACAGAAGAAGAATTAAAAAAATCCTTAGATAGTTTCAAGAATAGAAAAACACCGGGAACAGATTTATTAAATTTAGAACTTATAAAATATAGCCCATCATCTTTAAATAAAAAATACTAAACCTCTTTAACGAATGTTGGAAAATAGGAAGTGTTCCAGAGGAATGGAAAGAAGCATTAGTCATCCCATTGTTCAAAAAGGAAATAAATGAGATTATAGTAACTACAGGGAAATTAGTTTGTTGAACTCATGTTATAAGAATAAGATATATGTAACAATTCTGAGAAATAGAGTAAATAATATAATGAAAACATTTCTCTTAGAACCAAAACATGGGGTCAGGAAGGGCAGGTCATGTTGTGACTATTTTCACTATGATGCAATTGCTTGAGAAAAGAAAAGAATATAATTTACCTATATATATATATATATATATATATATATATATATCCATCCATCCATAGTAATTCTGCCCGAAGGCAGGTCCTTCACTGCAATCATAGCATTTCCATTCCATGCTTGCAGCTTTACTAGGGAATTGTGAAGGTGTGGTAGCTTCCCGTTGCTTTCCACACCGGTGAAGGATGATGATGATGATGATGATGGCCATATGATTTCGGGAACCGTTCGGGCCTTAAAGTTTTTCTGACATTTATCTTACAGGTGAGGAAAAACCCCGATAAAAACCTCACCCAGAAAAACTGCCCCGACCGGGGATCGAACCCGGGCCCGCTGCGTGACAAGGCAGCACGCTACCTCGAGACCACAGCGGTGGACTATATATATATATATATATATATATATATATAGTATTTATAGATTATGTTAAGGCTTTTGATAAAGTGAACAGAAATAAAATATGGGATATAATGAAACAACGAGGTCTTCCAAATCACATAATAAGAGCAATTCAAAGCTTGTATGCCGAAACAACTATAAAAATTAAAAATGAATATAAACAATCTACAGCCAATATAAGGATAAATCAAGGAGTGAAACAAGGATGCCCTTTGTCACCGGCTTTATTTAATTTATATATTGACGAATTCTTCAGAAAAAATGACAAAATATTGTATTAAATAACTTTAATTTGGACAATAATAAATTATATACAGTCCTTTTTGCAGATGATCAGGCAATTAGAGCAACGGATGAAGATAGCTTACAAAGAGCCATTTTTCAATTGGAAAATTGCTGCTGCATATAACTTACAAATATTCCCAAGTAAAACTAAAGTGATGACATTTCATGGAAAAAATTCAATAAGAGCCAAAATAATAGTAAATGATTTTGTAATACAACAAGTAATGGATTTTAAATATTTAGGAGTTTTCCTAGGCAATGGTCGGAGAAGAGGTATTAATAGAAAGCTTAATATGTTTCAACTGCGGTACAATTAGAAGAACGTTAGCAAAGAAAGTTCGTAAAGAAACACTTCTAAAGTTTTACAAAGTTTTATCTATTCCTGTTCTGTTGTATGGCTCGGAATGTTGGACTCTCACCAAAAGTTTAATAGAAAAATACTGGAAGCAACCGAGATGAAATTCCTATGATATGTGACAGGATGTATTATTTTGGACAAATGGAGGAATGAAGATATTCGTGAGGAATTACAAATAACTAGTGTGATAATAAAAATAGAAGGACGTAGAAATAAATGGTTTGAACATGTTAGTAGAATGAGTGAAGAGAGGATACCTAATACGATGTTAAATAACAATTTACAGGAACATAGAAGTTGCGGACTACCATTTAAAAGATGGAGCGAGCAACGGAGCCGAAACAGAACAGATATGGTCTAAACCTGATATGGTCTAGATGAATTTTACAAAATTTCTACTTTATAGAATATACTTCCATTACGACTTGAATTTTGTTCATGTATTTCATCAATTTTGAAATTGTATCACTTTGTTCTTGTGGCAAACCTCTAATGAGGGAAGTTTTTATATAAAAGAAAAAATGTGGTTTTTCCATCTATACTAACATTTCGTAATATTTTTAAGCGTTTTGCAGCCAATACTTATAATTTTTTTTTACCATTATTAAATATATATATAGTCCACCGCTGTGGTCTCGAGGTAGCGTGCTGCCTTGTCACGCAGCGGGCCCGGGTTCGATCCCCGGTCGGGGCAGTTTTTCTGGATGAGGTTTTTATCGGGGTTTTTTCTCACCTGTAAGACAAATGTCAGGAAAACTTTAAGGCCCAAACAGTCCCCGAAATCATATGGCCATCATCCTTATCATTATCATCCTTACCATTATAATTATCATTATCATCCTTCACCGGTGTGGAAAGCAACGGGAAGCTACCACACCTACACAATTCCCTAGTAAAGCTGCAAGCATAGCATGGAAATGCTATGATTGCAGTGAAGGACCTGCCTTCGGGCAGAATTACGAAACAAATATATATATTTAAGTAGACAAATTGTTGCATGCGTATCTCGTGATTTTAGTGCATTTGCAAGGACACTTCATGAAACTGCCGGCAGATGGAAGCACATGTACGTAAAATCGGTTTGTCCCAGAGATGACACAATGGTTTGACCCATAGATCAAATCCCTGGGTTTGACCAACTTTCACAGTAATATAAAAATATATTTTATAATAATAACTGGAAAGCACATATTGATAGAACGTCGCAAGGAAGATTTCCAAAATTATTGCTAAATTATAAACCGCACGGAAGGAGAAATGTTGTACGCCCGCACAGTAGATCGCGGTAGATGGTCTGAACATTTTTTTTTTCCAAATGCCCCAGGATTTTTTGTCTTTCGACATTCCTGGTTTCTCTCCTGGCATAGCGTACTTGTAACCCACTTCTGTGGGGCGCCTGGAAGGCGGGGTTACGTTGCCCCGATGATATGATGGGTGATGATGATGATGATAATGGTGCTTAACCTAATGCTACGGTTTATTATACAGCGTGTCGCGCCCGACGTGACGCAATCTCGCGTTACTCTCGGCGTGATACTGGTTTAGCATAGGGCGCATACGGTACAGCGCTTATGTTTATGGAATTGTCGCCAGATGGGACCACATATAGGGGAAATCAAAATGACTAACGTTCATAATAAATTTCCAAATGTGTTTACAAAAATTAATGTATACAAACCTGTCCCTGCAATGAGAGGAAAAGTCATAATTTGTGTACATAGATAAACGTATTAAAATTCTTTATAAAAAAAAGTTTTAAGTATCGCTGCAAAACGTTTAAAATAGTAAGAAATATTAGTAAAGACAGAAAAAGTACCTAGAACAGCATCATATGAATGTTGTATGGAAAATTATAGAATAAATTATTCTTTAGTTCTGAAATGAACATATGGTTGATGAAAATACCAAATTTTAGAATAGTTCAGATTTTCACCTGAGCAGTTTTATCAGGTTTTGAATTTAATAGAAGACGAAATTTATGTACATCCATAATATCCCCAAGATACAATACAATACAGCTTTTATTTATCTCTTGACTAAGTTCAAGCCACAATAACTTTTTTTTTCTGTACATCTCTGTACTCCTTCATGCTCATATTGTATAGAACTCGATGATTTGCAACAAAACTATCTAACTATCGTCGTTAAAATTGGAAAGTTATAAAACAAGTACTGTATTTCCGACATTTTGTCATAAATTCTTTTTAGCAATTTTTGTTTTTAGCAATTACACCAATGAGTACGGGTAATATCTTCTATATTCTTTGTTTGCGCTGACAAATTGCGTCCCGGATTCAAGTGATTCCAATACACGACGCGACATGTCAACGCAAAATTTTTCGCGCCAGCAATTTGCGTTGTAGATAAACCACATCCATTTAAATACATTTTCATAGATTTTGAAAAAGCATTCGACACAGTCAAGAGATCAAAACTCTTAAATATATTGGAAGACAGAAATATACCAAATTTACTTCGGCAGAACATACAAAATATTTACAAAGACAACACCATGAAGATTAAATTAAATAACAGATTTTCTGAAGAAGGAATTATAAATCGTGGTGTGAGACAAGGCTGCCCCCTATCCCCAACACTCTTTGCAATTTATATCAATGAAGTAATATGTTGCTGGAACAAAACATATAAATTTGGAATAAGAATATCAGAAAATAGAAAATTAAACACCCTATTGTTTGCAGATGACCAAATAATAATAGCAAATTCCGAAGATAATCTACAGAAAGGTCTGTATGAACTTAACAAAATTACAGAAGAATATGGATTAAAGATATCTACAGAAAAAACAAAAATTATGGCATTTCAAGGTGTAGATCCTGTCAGAAGTAAAATTGTACTGGACAATAAAATTTTGGAGCAGGTGAATAATTTTACATATCTAGGATGCAATATCTCATATGAAGAAGAAAAGGATGTAAATGCAAAAATATCTAAATTTTTAAGAATTTTAGGGTTAATAAATTCTATCTTCAAGCCACAGTTAGTCCAAAAGCATTCAAGACTGAAAGTGTATAAAATACTGGCTCTTCCAACTCTTTTGTATGGTAGCGAAGTATGGACGTTGAAACAGAAGGATATACAGAGACTTAGATCTGCTGAAATGAGATATCTTCGGAGGACTGCAGGATACACACTATTAGATCACAAAAAAAATGAAGACATCTTAGAAGAATTACACATGGAATCTTTAGAAAACAAAATTTCTGATTATAAGTCAAGATGGATACAACATGTTCATCGAATGGAAGATCACAGAATACCCAAACTAATGTTAAGATATCAACCTGCAGGAAGAAGAAGACCAGGACGTCCACTCAAAAGACTTCTGGATGGTGTTTCTCTTGAGGCCGAAACAGGTCAACAAATGGCCTAAATTCGTGAATGTACTATGATGATGATGATGATTTAAATACATGGGGAGCAATTTTTGCGCTGGCGCTTTGCGTCGTAGATAAACCATAGCATAAGATGAATATGAATGATGATGATTGCGATGGCCATATGATTTCGGGGACCGTTTGGGCCTTAAAGTTTTCCTGACATTTGTCTTACAAGTGAGGAAAAACCCCGATAAAAACCTCACCCAGAAAAACTGTCCCGGCCGGGATCGAACCCGGGTCCGCTGCGTGATAAGACAGCACGCTACCCCGAGACCACAGCGGTGGACGGTCTGAACAATTTTAACAAGGAACGAGCCGACAGGCTTAATCCGTGGATGATTCGTTCTCTATGATGATGAACTGGAAAACGCACTGACGTGCATATGAGAAAAAAAAATATACATGTATATAAAATAATAATAATAGGTATTAATAATAATAGATATTATTGCAGCCAATGGACATGTAGAATATATATATATATATATATATATATATTATCACTTCATTTTGTTCATCATAGAGAATTTGTTCATTGAGAACGATTTTGTTGTGTTGTGTTCTGATTGGTTCTCTATGGTTCTGATGGGACAAGTTGATGTGCATCATATTAGTTCATACTGCACTGGCTAATACCCTTTGTTTTTACGTTTAGTTGAATAAGTAAAAGGTAAATAATTATAAATTTATATCATTATTTTTGGCCGGGTGGGAGATGACAAGCTTTTTATCTACCCACTTTAAGAGTATCTAATTACAAGAAATATTAATAAAACACTATACCCCATGCTGATTACCCGGCATTGTCCAAGAATCTACTTATCCCGATCTTTGCATAAATTAGCTGAAAGACGAATATTTCCATTAAGCGCAGGCAGACACCACGCGCATGTGGCAACAGTTTTATTTTCAAATTATTTCCGACGATTTACAATAATTTTTACATTTTTTCTAACGATTATTTCAATATATTTTTCCATAATATTTAACTATATACATAACATGAAGACCTGGCAGGCATATTGGTTTTAACGAATATTCTATACAACACATTCCAGTGCAGCCAACGTAGAATATATACTTCACAATTTCAGAACTTATTATTTATTTTTGGGTGTTGCAATCTTTCACAGGTTCCATCCATCCATAGTAATTCTGCCTGAAGGTAGGTCCTTCACTGCAATCATAGCATTTTTCATGCTAAGCTTGCAGCTTTACTAGGGAATTGAATTGTAGGTGTGATAGCTTCCCGTTGCTTTCCACACCAGTGAAGGATGATAATGATAAGGATGACGATGATGATAGCCATATGATTTTGGGGACCGTTTGGGCCTTAAAGTTTTCCTGACACTTGTCTTACAGGTGAGGAAAAACCCTGATAAAAACCTCAGCCAGAAAAATTGCCCCGACGGGGATCGAACCCGGGCCCGCTGCTCGACAAGGCAGCACGCTACCTCGAGACCACAGCGGTGGACTTTAGAGCGCTTAAATTGCGTTAGGCTAGCTTTTACGTTCGTTAAATATTGTGTATATCTTGGCTGCATTGCATGAATCCATAGTGTAAATAGCTTTGCATTTTGTTGGCCACATGCACGTGGTTTCTGCCTGGAAAAATTTCTCACTGCGTTTAATGGAAACTTTATCCTTTTGTTTTTATGTTTAGTTGAATAAGTAAAATGAAAAATAATTAAATAAAACTTCATCTTCCAAAATTTAATGTTCAAGCAGTCACTGTAAGTTTTAATTAATCTATTCAGGCTATGATCATTTTTTGGTGCTAATATTTATCCACCACTGTGGTCTTGGGGTAGCATGTTACCTTGTCACGCAGCGGGCCCGGGTTCGATCCCCGGTCGGGACAAGCTTCCTATGTGAGGTCTTTTTCGGGTTTTTGCTCACATGTAAAATAAATGTCAGAACTTTTACGGCCCAAACGGTCCTCAAACATCATCTTACCATCATTATCACATTCATCTAATTAGCTTAAGTTTAGTATAAGGCATCTCCTGGTGCATCATTACCATCATCATCAACTCTCATATCAGCGGGGCAGTGTATCCCCGTCTTCCAGATGCGGGTTACAAGTATGCCTTGCCAGGAGAGAACACCAGAAATGTTGAAATGACAACCTGGGGCATTTGATATATATATATATATATATATATTTAAAGAATTAAAACCTAGTATTGAATGCACTTATTTAGGAACAAAATTAGACCATTCAGGCGATAACACAGTGGAAATTAAAAATAGAATCGCACAAACAAAACAAGCAATAAATGATTTAAACTCTGTTTGGTGGAGCAAAAATATTACAAAAAATAGAAAATTACAAATATATCAAACCATAATTCAGAGCATTTTAACATATGGTGCTGAAGTCTGGCAAATTCCTACCAGGGAAATGAAAAGAATTTTAAGTACAGAAATGGATGTTTTAAGAAGATCAGCTGGGAAATCTAGAATGGATAGAATACGAAATAAAGAAATAAGGGAAATTATGGGTGTACAAGAGGAGCCGGACATCATAGAAAAGAAAAGATTGCAGTGGTATGGTCATGTCAAACGAATGCCAGAGCAAAGATTGCCAAAAATTGTTATGGAATGGATCCCAATGGAAAGGAGGAAGACCGAAGAAAACTTGGATAGAAGGGGTACAAGCAGCTATGAATATCAGAGGAATGGAGGAAGATAGATGAATGGCGTTTGGTTTCCGGAAGAAGGCAGCAGCTGCCATGATACCAGATGATGATGATGATGATATATATTTAATGTTAAATTTACTGAAAATTTTTTTAACTTGTTTTATGCCAAAGGATGGTATGTTAATTCTCTGAATTTTTTACTAATTTCTTTATAGGTCTGAAGAGTACTTTCATTTATCAATTTTTTTTAATCTATTTTGGGCTAAGGTCCAGAACTGGGTGCACACAATTTTACACTTACATTCTTATGCCACTGATGCACTGAACACTTTTCAACCATTTATAATAACGTTTCATACTATTTTAAACATTTTGGGAACATTTTATAAACATTTCTTACTATTTTTTTATATTTATAAATTATGCAAATATTGTGCATCGGGTTCTAGAGACGCGGAAATGCTTCATGTAACATCCGCTAGGTGGCTCTCAAATCGGAGTTACCAACATTTGAAAATAATTCCAAACCATATTTAGTGTTAATGTACTTAAAATTAGTTTATAGCTTATTAAGTAATATGCATGTAAATTGTTTTGTAGGTTAGGAAATGGGAAGTTGGTTTACGTCCATTTTTTTTTAGCATTTGGGATATAATATGCATGTAAATTGTTTTGTAATGTTAGGAAATGGGAAGTTGGTTTACGTCCGTTTTTTTTTTTTAGCATTTGGGAATTTATTCCCAAAGTTGGTAATGCCGACTTCAGAACCATCTACTGGAAGCTACATTAACCATTACAGCAACTCCCGAAACTCGCACATGCACACTGCGATTATGTGGAACTTAGAAGAATTTGTATGTACCCAATTCTGGACCTTATCCCTATTTCGTATTACTTTTTTTTTTAATCTATGTATTTGCTGCACACAACTCTTATTTAGATCAATACTGTGCTTTATTTAGAAGTTTGATTACAACCATGTCTATGACTCCAGAGTTATATTACATTATCCTATATCACTGTACTACCATTCTGTTGTCTGTCCAATAACATTTGTTATATAAAACAACTTGACAAGCTCTAAAAAGAGTTATTTGATTGCTATAGGTCCACTTCAAATGGCAGAAGAAATGATGACTGAAGATGATATGGAATATATTAATAAACTTTTAATGGAATATAATGTACAAGAACCAGAAGCAATGAGAAGTGAAGATGATGATGATGAAGATGACGATGATGAAGATGATGATGATATGCATTACTTTCATATAGGTTTCATGGAATATGGTAAACTAGATGTGAAGGAAGAAGAGCATTCTTCTCCGAAAAATAAAGTCAATGATGACTTACGAAAGTAAGTATTAATCATCATCATTATATATATATATATATATATTTGTCATAATTAAATGTTTAACATTGAGCAATGCAAGCTTAATATGGTATGATAAGAAAAATAGAATATAAGATTTAAGATTTTTTTTAAGATTTTTTTTTTTAAGATTTTTATTTATTTAGCCTGGTGGAGTTAAGGCCATGTGGCCTTCTCTTCCACTCACCAGGACAAACATATATTACATAAGAATATAACAATCTTAATTAACTCTAATATTAAACACTAAGTAAAAATTTGATCAAAAGATAATATCTAATATACATATTACGATCTATAATACAACCAGTTAATATTAGTTAAAATTAAGACTAAAACTAATAATAAAATGTATACAAGCAAGACATATTAAATTGTCCCTGTCTAGTGTATATAAAAAACAGGAAAATAATGAGATATAGAAAACTAATTTTACGATTATACAATATTTAAAACAAAACAAATAAAAATATTTGTTATTCTTAATATTATTTACATAAATAATTAAATATATTAATATTGCTAAAAGAATACTATCAGTGAGGTGTATAAGTTAGTTTGTTATTAAATAATTCTTTAGTTTGTTTTTGAAGGATGTTATAGTTTGACAGTCTCTGACATAGGGTGGAAGGGAATTCCATGTTTTGGTAAGTGACACCGTAAAAGATAATGAATAATATACAGTGTGATGAGGCGGGATATAAAGGACAATGTGCTGATGGGATCGAGTGTCAAGATTATGTGTGTCGGATAGTCTGATGAAGCGGCGTGATAAATAATTAGGCGATGATGTGTGAAGTATTTTATAGAGAAGGGATAGGGAATGGACAGTTCTACGATCTCTTAGACGAAACCACGATAATTGTTCCAGGGACGGTGTAACATGGTCAAATTTGCGAATACCACAAATAAAACGTGCGCAAGAATTATGAACACGTTGAAGTCTTTGAGTGGAAATAATATTTAAGTCTGTAAAAAGAGTGTCACAATAATCAAAATGGGGCATTGCAAGTGTTTCTACTAACATTTTCCTAAGGGCGAATGGCAAACAATTTCGTACACGATTTAATGAATGTATTATTGAGAAGACTGTTTTGCATGTATGGTTTATTTGTGTATTCCAATTTAAGTTTTTGTCAATAAATACTCCTAGAATTTTTACTGTCTCACTATAAGGGATTTGAACTCCGTTTAGTGACACATGCGAAACTGTGTTTAGGTTAATTGTAGATAATAGTCTCTGATGACCCATAATGATTGATTGTGACTTTGTAGGATTTAATTGCAGTCCATATTTAACTGTCCAAGTCATTAGTGAGTCAAGATCCTCGTTAATTTTGGCAACAGCGTCATTTAGTGAATATTTGTCTGTGTGGATGTAGATTTGCATGTCGTCTGCAAATAAATTATGTTTGCAATGCTTTAGGGAGTTAGATATGTCATTTATGTAGATTGAAAAAAGCAAAGGTCCAAGTACCGAACCCTGTGGAACCCCAGCTTTACGGAAGGACCAAGAAGAACATAATGTATGATTTCCTATAACAGATTGCTGGCGCTCATGAAGGTAGGAATTGAACCATTTCGTGGCACTATCAGAGAGTAAGAGGTTTTTAAGTTTATGCAACAATAAGTCCAAGTCTACCGTGTCGAATGCTTTACTAAAGTCCAGTAATGTAAGAATGGTAAGTTTTCGATTATCAGCAGCTTCGCGTATGTCTTCGCAAATATTTAGTAGAGCAGTATTTGTATTGTGTCCTGTCCTGAAGCCTGACTGAAATTGATCTAGAAGGTTGTAATCATTTAGGTATTCAGTCAGTTGTTTATGGACTAATCGTTCCAGAGCTTTTGAAAGAGTAGGTAAAATGCTAATGGGTCGAAAGTCGTTCGGGGTTGAGGGCGTTTTAACTTTAGGCAGTGGACGTACGAGGGCTTGTTTCCACAATGAGGGATATGTAGAAGTTTGTAGTGAGGAGTTAAAAATATGAGTTATAGTAGGTAGTATAGCTTCGATTATTTTATTCAGTAAAGTAATATTTATACGGTCAGTTCCTTCTGCTTTGGTTTTTATTCGCATGATGGCTTTCTTTACGTCGTAGTCTGTAACATATGAGAAGTGGAAATGTTCTCTGTCGGGTTGATTTGTCAGTGATAATTCATTTATTGTTTGTTCTTTATCCTTTGGAGTAGTAGTTATACCTGTGAAGTGATTATTGAGTGTGTCCAGGGAAACAGGTAATTTGTCTACCTGTGTGTCTTTTCTCCCAATTCCCATTCTATTCAAGTTTTTCCAGATTTCTGAAGTATTGGTATTTGTTAGGTTGTATAAATGTCTAAGTTTGGCGTTTCTTATAGCTTGATTTGTCTTGTTACGTAACTGTTTATATTGAGTGAGACTTGTGTCTGTTTTGTTGAGTCTATATTTCTTATGTGCTGCGTCTCTATCAGTCATCAAGTTACGAATTGAAAGAGTCATCCAGGGTGCAGGGCGTCGTTTCACGAGTTTAGTTTTTGGTGGGGCATGTCTGTTGTATAATTGTAGTATAAAGTCATTTAGTGTCTCAACTTTTTCATCTACAGAATGCAGCGTCCATATTGAATGCCACGGCATCTGCATAGCTTCTTCAATTAGGGTTGCATTGTCTATATGTTTTAAGTCTCTATACGTAATAGTCTTTCGAGTCGGTTTAGGGCACTGCAGTGAATATGCTAAGAATATAATATCATGTGCTGATATTCCCGGGGCTGGCAGTTGCCCGTGAGTAAGTACTCTGTCTGGATTATTAGTTGCAATTAAGTCAAGTAACGTCTCAGAGTGATGAGTGTGATGTGTAGGTCGTAGGGGTAGGAGTGTCATATCACAAGCCTGGAACGTAGCCATCAGTTGTTGTGTATGTCTGTTATCAGTGTCTAGTATATTTATATTAAAGTCGCCCATAACGATAACGTGTTCATATTGTATTCGCGCGTTTTGTAAAGTGGACTCAATTTCAGCGATGGCTTTTATTTTAGGAGGTTGGTATACTACACAGAGAAGACATTTTTTGAAACTGACAAATATTTCTATGAACATAATTTCGGCAGATGGTTCGTTATTAGATAGATACACAATTTTAGGAGTAAGGTCTGTTCTAACGAAGGCTCCAATACCGCCCCCGCGACTGTAAACACGATCGTGTCTAAGAAAAGTATAACCATCCATGTCAATTAAAGAAGAGGTAATGGTGGGATTTAGCCACGTTTCGGATATGAGAAGAGCATGAATATTTAAAGAGAAGAAAATAGTTCTGATCTCATCTATATGAGCAGTAATACTCTGAGCATTGAAATGGGCTACCTGCAAGGAAGTAGGGTATGTGGACAAAGCTATTTCTAAAGCATTCCTTGAAGTAGTGGGGTCGAGAAGGGGAGTGGGAAGGTTATTGTCCTGTAGCCTGTCAAAGACTGTCAAAGGAAAATCATCATTTAAACGAAAAATGGTCGTAAAATATTTCAACAAACTTACAAACTAAACTTGGTATCACGTCACTAAGAATATCTTAATTTTATGTACTATTAATAAAATGTTTAAAGTGATAACTGTCGGTTATTCACTGGCCGTGTTTGCACTAATTATATTTCTGAGGCCCGGAGAATGATGCGTTTGTTATCTCCTTCTTTAACATGGATTGCTCCGTCAATTGTCCACACATTTGTTACACCATATTTGGTGATGCATTCTTTTAATAGCTTATACCTCATTTGAGTTAAGTCTTCCCTAATTGTAACACCACTCCCTTTCAGCTGTTTTTTGTTCTGGAAAACCTCTCTCCTTTTCCGATAGCTTACGAATTTGACGATAACCGGCCGTGGCCGGTCCGCCTTTCTCCCCACACGATGACTCCTATCTATATCGCATGTTTCCAATTTAATACCTATTTTAGACGCCACATCGATAGCTATTTTGTCTGTATCCTCAGCGTCCATCTCCGGGATGCCAAAGATACGTAAGCATTGGCGGCGTTGGTACTGTTCAAGGGAATCAGTTTTTTCGCACAACAGTTGTTCTAGTTTCATTATTTTAGTATCCCTTTCCTGTAACGACAGCTCCAACTGTTTAATGACCTCAGTGTTCCGATCTATGGTTGTTTTCAACTCACTCACTATAGCCTCACGCACCGAGTCCTTTAGCAGCTGCAACATGGCAGGGTCCCTCAAACATTCCTGCATCACACGCTTTGTCATTTCTTCTTTATTCTCGTCGGAATTCTTTGTTTTGCGTGGCGCCATTATTACAGAATAAATGTACACACAAATAATTTCAAAATATCCTATACTACCTGTAAAACACAAACAATCACCTGCTGAAAACTGTGCAAAAACACGAGCGACCAGTATATTCACTACTCACTGTCCGCCATGACACTTAATACATATATAAGAAAAATAAGTGTTTGAATTGGATTCGCCTGGTAGTGTAATGGATATCACGCTGAGGTACAGACTCAGAGATCCGGGTTCGAATCCCGTCCAGGCATTTATTTTTCTTATCATACCATATATATATTTACATCAGTTAGGAAAAACTGGGTAAGTCAACTTTGGTCAAAAATGAGTTATTAACATCTCCCGATAGCTTTTGGTCCGATGCACGTTCGGTAAAAACGGGTAAGTCGTCAAGCGAATAGTGACGGTGTTATTAAGCATTTTCGATGTATGCACTCTTTGATGTAAGTCATTGAACTAGTTTTTGCTCTCCTGTAAAAAATCACTTTGAAGACTTACCTGGTTTTTTCTAACTGATCTAGATATATCTTTTCTCTCTTATGAATCTTTAGTTATTGCATCATATTTGCTAATGCGGGAGTCCCAACTTTGATTCCTTCAAATTAACCAGCCTCATGGGCTAGTGGTCAGCATTTCTGACTATAGTGCATGAGGTCGCGGGTTCGATTCCCGGTCAAACCATAGGAATTTTTTCCTTAAAGAGAATTAATTATTCCTGTGGTTACCCATGGTCTGGAATTTAGGGGTGAGGTAAGTTACATGCCGGTCACAATTCTACACTTACATTCTTATGCCACTGATGCACTAAAAACTTGTAAACATGTTTTGTACTGTTTACAACGATCTTCAAGCTTTCTTTACAATATTTTATATTTATATATTTACGTAAAACATGATTGTGGATACATTACTTACTTGCTACTTTCCCATGTTGTTCCAACGTTGCCACCATTTGAAAATAATTTCAAACCTTATTTAGTGTTAGTGTACGTAAAATTAGTTTATAGTTTATTAAATAGTACGCATGTAAATTGTTTTGTTAGGTTATGAAATGGGAAGTTGGTTTACATCCATATTTTTAAGCATTTGGGAATAAATAATATGCATGTAAATTGTTTTCTTTAGTTAGGAAATGGCAAGTTAGTTTATGTCTTTTTTTTTTTTGCATTTGGAAATTTATTCCCAAAGTTGGTAACGCCGACTGCATAGCCATCTAACGGAGGCTATATTAACCATTACAGCAACTTGCGCATGCGCACTGTGATTCTGGGGAACTTGGAAGAATTCGTCTCCGAATTTAGGTTAAGAACTCTCCAGGTGCTTCATTATCATTTATCACCCATCATATCATCGGTGTAACATACCTCTGCCTACCAGGTGCCCCAACCTAAGAAATGGATTATAATTCTGCCAATGCCAGGGGAAAAAACCAGAAATGACATAAAAGACGTGGAATGTCTAGAAAATAATGAAGTTATTGAAGCAGGGATTAATTAGAACTATTTTCCTTCTTCTTCTTCAGTGTTTTAGGGGTGTAGTTTTGGAAATATGGCTCCACCTACAGGGTGTCCACAGAGTCCTGCTACCAAAACAATGTAATTTAGCTCGTAAACTATTTGAGATGGAGGCATGCAGTTTTTGCAATGTATTCTACATATCTCAATGTTTTGTTTTCATTTGTTGCAATTTGTGATTTAAACGACAATGACGAGTCGACAGGAAAAGGCCCGATGTGTATGGTGGCATGCTGAATCTGTTAAATTACCAGTAACAGTTAAACAAAATTTCTGCCAGGAATATGGAAGAGATCCTCCATCCAAATAATCCATAATTATGATGATCTTGAAGAAGATTTCCGGGCTGTCTTGAGGCTTGAAGTTCCCCAATGTTTCGCCAGAGACTACGTCTGGAGTCCTCAAGGTTTGTCTTGAGACTGGCAATTTTGTCCACTGTCTGTCCTATTTATACTGTTCACCGCGATGTGTTTTCTGCATGGTCCGCTTCTTCGTAAGTTATATCAGACTTCTGATTGGTCAGCGGTCATCTTCAATGAATGCAATCTCATAGAATTCCAAAAGCCGTGCTTCGTTACTGCCCCAAGGCAAAAGATCGCTGGGACGTCCAAAATAGTGCTGGATGGAAAATTTCTCTTTGAGACTGTAACAGGCCACATACCTAATACTTGCATGGATGATGACGATGATAACATTGTATACCTTTTAAGTCTGTCTCCTCATCCGTTAAAATATGAAGTTACTGTAAGGCCTTTCGGGACTAGTCCCATGATCAGCAGAAGTTATGCCTACATCCGCTGGCTTCAAATGCAAAACTTCGAAGCCAGTGAATGCAGATGTAACTTCTGCTGACGATGGGACTAGTCTCAAAAGATCTACAGTAACTTCATATTTTAACGGTTGAGGAGACAGGTATATAATTTTATATTATCATTTTAAATTGTGACTAACACCTCAATGGAGTTTAATAATGTTGAATATAATACGAGGGTGGATCAAATATAAACCGGAATTTGTATCTGGAGGCTCTGGTAGCAAACTGCAAAGGTTGCGGTTTGGAGGGGAAGTTGGTGGGGATGTCTGGAGTAGGGATCTTGATGTGTCGCACTCCAAAGAGCGGCCGCTTGCTTCAGTACGCCATGAGCGAGCAAGAGGTACACACATCTGTTGCGCAATGCATTATTATTAAGTTTTTGGCGAAAGAAGGCACTAAACCTTCTGAAATTTTTAGAAGGCTCCGTGCGTAGTTCGGGAAAGCAACCCTTTCGAAGACGCAGGTGTATGACTGGCGCAAAAAGATTTTAGCGGGCCGTGATTCAGTGGAAAATGAGCCCCAAAGACGGCAAAGAACAAGCATCACTGCAGATAACATTCATGCTGTGTGGGACCTTATTGAGGAGGATCGGCACGTAACAATTTCTGAAATTGCTTCACACGTTGGAATAAGCTTTGGAAAGCAGCATATGACAACAAGCGCCGCCAGAAACCGATCCGAAATGTGATTGTGCTACATGACAATGCAAGGCCACACACTGCTCGGTTGATACAAGAAAAACTGACAAAAATGCATTGGACACCTCTGGAACATCCTCCTTACAGTCCAGATTTGTCACCCTGTGACTACCATTTGTTTGGGCCACTGAAAGAAGACCTGGGAGGAAGGCGGTTTGGTGACAATGCAGCGGTTAAGGAGTTCGTGCGCAACTGGCTGACTATATGTCATCCCTCATTCTTCAAGGACGGCATCAAAAAGTTGCCAACTCGATGGCAAAAGTGTGTTGGAAATGCAGGAGACTATGTAGAAAAATGAGGTGGTGGTTTTGAATTTTTTTAATTCAATAAAATTGTAAACAATTCCGGTTAATATTTGATTCACCCTCATAATTAGGGCAAGGATTTTAATGCACAAGAAATGCATTATGAAAATGGAATAATGCACTAAAAGTTACAAAAAAAATGTGCTAAATTTAAAAAAATGCAATATGATATTTATAAAATTTACATTTGCAGGTATTTGCAGAGATAAAAGCAAAGGTTTCAAGCATTTGGTGCGAGGGAATTACATTGTATATAAGAGAAAAATTTGGGTCTAGAACACAACTCGCCTCAGTAGATCAGTTGGTAGAGCACTTGGCCCAGAAAGCCAAGGGTCCTGGGTTCGAGTGTCGGTCTAGGCGAAAATTTTTCTCTTCAAATATAATTTATCCTTGAGTGAGAAGTGTTAAATCAATAAAATAAAAATGTCAATAGAAGCCCTACTGGTTTTATAAAGTAGTGTTAAATTCCCAATAAATGTCTTCTTAACTAAGAAGCTGCCATTTGCAAAGGTACAAGCAAATGTTTCAAGCATTTGGCGTGAGGGAATTACAATGTATATAAGAGAAAAATTTGCATCTAAATCGTAATTCGCCTCGGTAGCTCAGTTGGTAGAGCACTTGGCCTGGAAAGCCAAGGGTCCCGGGTTCGAGTCTCGGTCTAAGTGAAAATTTTTCTCTTCAAATATAATTTATCCTTCAGTGAGAAGTGTTATATTAATAATAAAAACGTCAATAGAAGCCCTACTGGCTTTATAAAGTAGTATTAAATTCCCAATAAATGTTTTCTTAACTAACAAGGCGCCATTTGCAAAGATAGAAGCAAAGTATAATTGTAGGCTTTCACGGCCGGCGTCTTGATCCATATTTGGTTCGTCTTCCGGGCTTATAGGCCGTGGTCTGGTTGTCTTCTTACTCGACGTTTCGTCTACTGCTGCGGTAGACATCATCAGGAGATACTGCGTGCTTTCTGTGAACTCCTCAACAGTTGGCTGCAGACTGGCTGATCGTTGGAAACTGTCTCTCTGTTTATAGCTAAATCCCGGGTGGAGGGGAGGTTTTCTGCGCGCACCGAGTTTTGCGCTGTATTGCCGTGTGCAGAAGTCATAGGCTTCGTTGTCGTGTTATGCAGTGCTGGGATCCAAATTTTGTTTATCTTCAAGGTTTCTTCTTTTTTGTTGAAGGAATTTTTATGTTTATATATTTCTATGGCTTCTCTGTATAGTCTGGTGTAGTAATGTGATGTTTGTGATAATACCTGGGTATCTTCAAATCTTATAATATGTTGTTGGTTGTTCATTAAGTGTTCCGCTACGGCCGATTTTTCATTTTGTTTTAACCTGCAGTGTCTCATGTGTTCTTGTAATCGTGTGTTGATCATTCTTTTTGTTGTACCGATGTACACCTCTCCACAACTGCACGGGATACGATATATACCAGCATGACTCAAAGGATCTCTAGTGTCTTTGGCTGGGCGCAGTATATTGCTGATTTTTTGTGTTGGTTTGTAGGTTGTTGCTATGTTGTATTTCTTTAATATTCGTCCAATTTTCTCTGTTGTTGTTTTGATATAAGGTAGGTAAACCTTACCATTTATCTCTTCCTTGTTTTCGTTTTCGGGCCTATATTTCTTGGGATTTATGGCTCGACGAAAATCTGTTTTGCTGTATCCATTGGTAAGAAAAGCTGCATGGAGATGATTGATTTCTTCTTGCAGATACTGTGGTTCCGAAATCCTTTTGGCTCGTTCAACCAGGGTTTTTATTATCCCGCGTTTTTGTCTAGGATGGTGGTTAGACTGTTTGTGTAGGTATCTGTCTGTGTGAGTATTTTTCCTGTAAACCTTGTGTCCAAGTGTCATGTCTTGGTTTCGGATTACCAAAACATCCAAAACGGTAGACTGTTGTTATGTTCCTTTTCCAGGGTGAATTGGATGCTGGGACAAATCCCATTTATGTGCTTCTTGAAGTTATCTAGTTCCTCCTCACCGTGTTCCCAAATGACGAAGGTGTCATCCACATATCTTAGCCAGACTGTGGGTCTTAAGGTAGCATTCTCCAAAGCCTGTTTTTCAAATTTTTCCATGTAGAAATTTGCTATTACGGGACTTAATGGACTTCCCATGGCCACGCCATCTATTTGTTCGTAGAATATACCTCTCCATTGAAAATAAGATTCTGTGAGACATATGTTGTAGAGCGCTGTTATGTCTGGAGGAAAGAGTTCTTGTAAGTATGTCATAGTTTCTCCGATAGGTACCTTAGTGAATAATGCAACCACATCGAAGCTTAGTATTATGTCATTCGGCTTGAGTTTCATAGTGTCTATTTTTTTCAATGAAGTGTGTGTACAACCAGACCACGGCCTATAAGCCCGGAAGACGAACCAAATATGGATCATAGAAGCAAAGGTTTCAAGCATTTGGCACGAGGGAATTACAATGTATATAAGAGAAAAATTTGCATCTAGATCGCAACTCGCCTCGGTAGCTCAGTTGGTAGAGTAGCTCAGTTGGTAGAGTACTTGGCCCGGAAAGCCAAGGGTCCCGGGTTCGAGTCTCAGTATAGGCAAAAAATTTTCTCTTCAAATATAAATACAAGATGTTCACTTTTTTATTCCTGCATTGAAATGCACAACAAACAACTGCTGTAGTTTGTTAAAAGAGAAAGATTGTCGATTGTCTCTCAACAATCGAGAAACTCATTTCCACTTCTATTAATACTAATGGGGAATATTTAAAATAAACCATATCACTGAATTGTAAGTCCCCTGGTAGTTCTCCTACCAAAAACATTAGCTATTGAGACAGCACATAAAAATTGATCAGATTGGTCAGAATAACAAGTGGTACGGTTGCAATGAAGTTAGGTCAATTTGTATATTGGTAGAGATTGTAAAAGTAAATTGTATTTTTAAAAAAAAATTACATTTCCTCACGAAAACACATAAAACTGCCAAATAGGATGTTTGAGTGGTTGTACAAAAAAACACCAGATTACATTTGAAGAGAAAAATTTTCGCCTAGACCGGGACTCGAACCCGGGACCCTTGGCTTTCCGGGCCAAGTGCTCTACCAACTGAGCTACCGAGGCGAGTTACGATCTAAATGCAAATTTTTCTCTTATGTACGTTGTAATTCCCTCGCGCCAAATGCTTGAAACCATAGCTTCTATCTTTGCAAATGGCGGCTTCTTAGTTAAGAAGACATTTATTGGGAATTTAACACTACTTTATAGCCAGTAGGGCTTCTATTGACGATTTTTATTATTAATTTAACACTTCTCATAGAAGGATAAATTATATTTGAAGAGAAAAATTTTCGCCTAGACCGGGACTCGAACCCGGGACCCTTGGCTTTCCGGGCCAAGTGCTCTACCAACTGAGCTACCGTGGCGAGTTACGATCTAGACGCAAATTTTTCTCTTATGTACGTTGTAATTCCTCACACCAAATGCTTGAAACCATAGCTTCTATCTTTGCAAATGGCGGCTTCTTAGTTAAGAAGACATTTATTGGGAATTTAACACTACTTTATAGCCAGTAGGGCTTCTATTGACGATTTTTATTATTAATTTAACACTTCTCATAGAAGGATAAATTATATTTGAAGAGAAAAATTTTCGCCTAGACCGGGACTCGAACCCGGGACCCTTGGCTTTCCGGGCCAAGTGCTCTACCAACTGAGCTACCGAGACGAGTTACGATCTAGACGCAAATTTTTCCAGATTACGTTTATATAGCACTTTGGCTAGACCAGTGTTGACCTATGGTAGTGAAGCATGGACACTAAAAAGACAACATGAAAGGAGAATAACGGCTTGTGAAATGAGATTCATGCACAGAACAGCGGGTTACACCATATGGGATCGGAAAAGGAACACCGATATCTTAAAAGAATTGAAGACTATGCCAATTTTGGAATATATTAAACAGTACCTACTAAATTGGAAACACCAACTAGAAAGAATGAGTTCAAATCAGATCCCCAAAGCTGTTTATAATTATATACCAAGAGGACGAAGATCTCTGGGCCGTCCTATGAAACGCTGGAGGGAAAATTTTCTATAGGATCGTAACAGGCCTTGGCCTAATACTTGGAAGGAAGAAGAAGAAATAAGCACCAATATGCTAAAAAGTCCACAAAAATGCAATATCCCAAAAAAGTCAACATAAAATGCAAATAAATGCAACCACAAAGTTGCTTGTTTAAGATCCTTTTACACCAAATATGCATTTATAACTAACTGAGCAATGCATAGTCCTCATAGAAAAAAAAACATTCAAATGCATCAAAATCCTTGCCCTAATAATAATAATAATAATAATAATAGAAAGGAACACTCAGAAGAGCATTAGTTTTGAAAGTATGTTCGTTTTCACTGATCACTTGTATTTCAGTGTCCACTCTTTGCTGTATTCTCTAATTGATTTTGTTCTGTTTTTACATTCTGTGATATGATAAAGTTTGCATTTATCACCGCATAGTATGCATCTGCAGTCTTCAGTTGGCTGATGGAATTTGTTATTTTTGCACATTTTAATTATTGCTAGTTCTAGTTACATGTCTTTTTGTCTGACTGTTACGGCATTGAATGTGTAAATAAAATTCCTCATTTATTTTCTTCCGTTTCTGTTCTATGGTTTGTACTGCTTTTTGATATGGTTTTGTAGATGATAGGAGATATGCTTCTATGAAATATGTTTCATATATTAATCTGGGTGGTGCTGTTTTTCCAGTTCCGATGGTTCTCTTCATGGAGCTTGCTTTCACTTTCTCTATTTTGTTGAAGTCACCAATTGTTAATTTGTGCCATATGATATTGATTCCGTATGTAACTTTAGTTGGACCAATGGATCTGTGCCCCCATAAGAAATGCAAACTAAACACTAATTCCATTTCTCCCTCGGTAAATTATTTCCCTACCTGCATTCTTGCCTGTCTCTATTTTCTATCTCTCTCTTTCTCCCCTCCCATTACTCACAGTTTTGAGCTTTCTTGCGGGATATTATTTGCACCCACAGTCCAGCGTTGTCAACTCAGTATCAGTATGTTATGTTATATAGTATGTAAATTGTAAATTATTATCATTAGCATAATTCATAAGCATAAATTAGAATTCCTGTATAGTATCACTATGTTATATAATATGTAAATAATCATAGCATGTAGTAACTTCGCCACAGCCGGTCCCTAGCCCGGATGAGAAAGAAGGAGGGCACATGATTGTGTATTCATACCTAAAATTTTATAATTTTGTTAGGACTTCAAGATTACGTTCCAAATAAGACAACGAGGTGAAGGAGAAATATTTATGACGAAACATTTATCTTTAAAAACAACATATGTAAATTCCCTTCACATAATTTCCATTTAACCAACAAATATCCACTATTATAATTATATCCATTAATCGTAGAAATCAATCAGTGCCATTAGACCTACTTAAATTAAATATGAAGAAGTAATAATTAACCTTACAATATTCAAGAGCCTGACACCAGGGGAAGTTTGGCAACGTCCCTACTTGGTCAGTTACAGTGGCTTCTATTTGGCGTAGGGGGAGGGGAGCGCAGGATGGAATGGTGTGAGAACTGACATGTAATTTTCGAAGAACGATGCCAGCGCTACAGGGGCGCAGATCCGTTGGTCCGACTATATATGAGCTATTGTTGTGTGGGACAGATACAAGGCATTTAGAGTCAAGAGTTGACTTTGGCTATGTGAACCAAATAGTGTTGAATACACATGAGTTTAATAGTGAGTGGAGAACATATTTTTAACGACTCACCTAATATATTTTCAAATTTCTTTGATACTGGCGGTTTCAGACAATATCTTGTCCCTCTTCAGTCATAAGATATTGTCTGAAACCGCCAGTATCAAAGAAATTTGAAAATATATGAGGCGAGTCATTAAAAATATGTTCTCCACTCACTATTAATGATATAACCTCATAATGTTTACTTCCCAATATTAATTTAAATATATACACATGAGTTAAGTATGTGGCAGGGGCTCTCCATAGCTCAGTTGGTTAAGACAGTATGCAAAAACTGAAGGTGTAAGGTTTAAGTATTGGAGAGGTCAGGATTTTTAAAACTTGCTCATACTTTCTATCAGCAGCATGACCCTGAGGTCGACTCAGCCTCCAATAGAAATGGGTACCAAATGCTTGTTTGGGAAGACAGTTGTTTGCAGAGGGCTGACATGAATTAAATAATAAGGAATGCTTAATATGTTTGTATAAATATTATTCCCTGAGAGTAGTTAATAATAATGACAGCAATAATAATTAATCATTATCTCAGTCAAAAAATAAATTTATTGAAGTCGACGTTTCAATCTGCTTGTGTGAGATCATTTTCAAGACATTTGACGTGGTTGTTTATAATACATAGTTACCATCACCAAGATAATCTTTTTTTTTACAAATTTAAATGATTTTTAACAAGGAATCATATATTATATTTGAAGAGAAAATTTTTTTTTTTGCCTAGACTGAGACTCGAACCCGGGACCTTTGGCTTGCCGGGCCAAATGCTCTACCAACTGAGCTACCGAGGCGAGTTACGATTTAGACGCAAATTTTTCTCTTATATACGTTGTAATTCCCTATCACCAAATGCTTTTGAAACCATTGTTTCTATCTTTGCCTTACTAGCTTTATAAAGTAATGTTAAATTCCCAATAAATGTCTTCTTAACAAAGAAGCCGCCATTTGCAAAGATAGAAACAATGGTTTCAAAAGCATTTGGTGATAGGGAATTACAACGTATATAAGAGAAAAATTTGCGTCTAAATCGTAACTCGCCTCGGTAGCTCAGTTGGTAGAGCATTTGGCCCGGCAAGCCAAAGGTCCCGGTTTCGAGTCTCGGTCTAGGCGAAAATTTTTCTCTTCAAATATAATGTATCTTTCATTGAGAAATGTTAAATTAATAATAAAAACATCATCAAGGAATCATATATTTCACACCATTCACTTAAATCTTTTTGTTTATTCAATACTTTATTTTGTTTTTTTTTTATATATATAGGCTATTTCCGTTATTAATATTTTTATGGTAAAAAGAATTGTCTTGGTGATGGAAACTATGTATTATAAACAACCACATTCCAATACTCGCCTATGGCCTGCAAATAGTATGGAAATACCTAAAGAAAAACGATCTAAAGCAACTTGAAAAAGTAAAAGCCACATTCCTATAAAGAGTTCTCGGTGTATCAAAAATGACTCCATCTCGACTTGTATATGAACTGGCACGGGAACCATTTCTAATAGAAGAGCTGAGGATATCGCTACAGCTACCAGCAACAATTCATTATGACGACCTTCTAGCGGAAAGAGTGAGGAAAAGAAGTGAGATTGATTCGGACTTCTATGCCACAGAAGCAATGATAAATAGAACGTGGGCGGACCCTGACCAACTATAGCAGCATTCTCTATACATGGCTTTCATGAGATCTGCAAAAAACCAGGTTTTCACCAAGCGGACGAATATTGTGTGTGTTCTCTGTGCAGATGTAAATGCAGCCAATACCATTTAGAACTTTGCACAAAAAGGACAAAAAGCTTAAACGCTTACAGCAAGAAAGTCTTTTAATGCACTTTTGTGCACAATTCTACTTATTATAAACAACCATGTCAAATGTCTTGAAAATGATCTCACACAAGGAGATTGCAACGCCAACTTGAATAAATTAATTTTTTGACTGAGATAATGATTAATTCTTGTTGTTATTATTAATAAGGAATGCTGTTAAATAAAATAACTGGCAGCAATTTTTTATATTGTCTTTTATTATATATTTTTTGTTTATTTCAATTTTTTTTTTTCATTTTTAAAAAATATATTAATATTTAATTTTAGGAAGTTATATTTTGAGATTATTTTAATTATATTATTTTTAGTCTGGACATCTTACCTCAATATTAATGTTGATTTGTTCTTGAACATGTTTCAAAACAATTCTGTTTTATCGTCAGCTTTCCCAGACTGGTTTTTTTTATGTTGCATTATGTTGCAACATTAAAAGCTGACGATAAAACAGAATTGTTTTGAAACATGTTCAAGAACAAATCAACATTAATATTGAGGTAAGATGTCCAGACTAAAAATAATATAAATAAATATATTAATTATTGATTTAGCACTTCTCATAGAAGGATAAATTATATTTGAAGAGAAAAATTTTCGCCTAGACCGGGACTCGAACCCGGGACCCTTGGCTTTCCGGGCCAAGTGCTCTACCAACTGAGCTACCAAGGCGAGTTACGATCTAGACGCAATTTTTTCTCTTATGTACGTTGTAATTCCCTCGCGCCAAATGCTTGAAACCATAGCTTCTATCTTTGCAAATGGCGGCTTCTTAGTTAAGAAGCCCTACTGGCTATAAAGTAGTGTTAAATTCCCAATAAATGTCTTCTTAACTAAGAAGCCGCCATTTGCAAAGATAGAAGCTATGGTTTCAAGCATTTGGCGCGAGGGAATTACAACGTACATAAGAGAAAAAATTGCGTCTAGATCGTAACTCGCCTTGGTAGCTCAGTTGGTAGAGCACTTGGCCCGGAAAGCCAAGGGTCCCGGGTTCGAGTCCCGGTCTAGGCGAAAATTTTTCTCTTCAAATATAAATATATTAATGCTTGTTTTATTTAATTGGTATTTCAGAAGGACTCGGCCTGATAATCTTGTGAAACTGTCTATGGAAGCAATTGAGAAGTCTTATTGTGATCTTTGGTATAATTTTTTACCACATTTTAGAGGAATCAAAACAAAACATAAAAGTGAGGAGGAAGAACAAACCCTCTCTGTTAATGTACAGAAATTCAAATTTGCATGTAGAAATTTTCATCGTCTGCTTACAGAATATGTTCCAGCAACCCTCGCTGATGATGTAACTAATAAACTACTGTGGTCTATTGACTCTTTAGAAATAAATAACCTTGGGAGAAACAATTTAGAAATTAAAATTGATTTAGAAGAAGTTTGTGATGAATTAATAAAATGTGCCATTCATCCAGCAGTAACAAGACTTGCTCCCAAACCGGATTTGCAAGAATATCCTGAAATTTACCAAACAGTTGACTTCAGTTGTTCTATATTTGTGGAGTTATTAGTGAGGAATGTCAGTTGTTTGAACAATTTAAAGTCTCTGAATTTGAAGTATTCATCATATGAGAGTTATGACTTAACTGATATTGAGTTTCCGCCTCTTCTGGAAGAATTTTCTGCATTTTGTGATGATAAAAGTCTGAAAAAGGTTGCTACATCTTGTAGGTTTATAAAGGCTCTTGATCTATGTACTGGGACGAATATAACTAATTCTAGCGTTGCAACAATTCTCCACATGGAACATTTAGAGAAACTGAATATAGCAGGAACAGCAATCACAAAAGAAGGCTGTGAAGATTTATTGAAAGGTTTGATCAAGAAGAAAGAAACGTCAAAGCTGAAATGGTTGGTATTGTCAGAATGCGACGATGAAATTTTGAAAATTCTTGAGGCATTCCCAAAATTTAACATCAAACTTTCGCCTGATTGCAAACATTGGGATGACCCGAATGATTGTTCTCTTGACTTACATGAAGTTATTACCTCCATTGGTAGATATTTGATTTTTGGCATAGAAATCCAAAAATCCTGAGTTCAAATCCAAGTTTGAACATATATTTTTCTACATTAAAATTAATATTGGGAAGTAAACATTATGAGGTTATATCATTAATAGTGAGTGGAGAACATATTTTTATCGACTCACCTCATATGATTTCAAATTTCTTTGATACCGATGGTTTCAGACAATATCATGTCCCTCTTCAGTCATGGCTTCCACTGATGAAATTCTGTGATTGTTGATTTCTCTAATGACATCACCTCTTGTGCTGCCATCTTTTGTTGGGATTATACTTACTTACTTACTCACTGGCACTATTGAACCCATAGGTTCATGGCAGCGCGGACATAAACTCTCCATACACCCCTATGCTGAGCTAATGCTTTCCAATCATTTCCTGTATAATCTACTTCCCTCAAATCATAGTTAATGTTATTCTCCCACCTCATTCTTGGTCTACCAACTGGGCGTTTTCCCTCTGGCTTTCCTACAAGAAGCTTCCATGCAAGTCTTTCATTCCCCATACGTGCAACATGTCCTGCCCATCGCAGTCTACAAGACTTAACTGTTCTTATTATATCTGGCTTCCTATAAAGACCATGTAGTTCATTGTTATGTAGTCTTCTCCATTCACCTGTCTGTTCATCTCTCTTTGGTCCAAAAATTTTCCTAAGTACTTAATTCTCAAATTCTTGTTATCTCCTTTCCTCCCTTAAAGTAAGAGTCCATGTTTTGCACCCATATAATATAAAGTAAAGTAAAGTGATCCCACAACAGGCCCGGAGGCCCTTGGGGTAGCAGGAGGTTAAGGCTCCCACTTTTTCTAGACAATCGGCACTTTACGTCAGCTGGGTTGTCAGCCCTGCATGACGGCCGCCTTTACCCCCAGAACAAGTGTCTGGTACTCATTTCCGCTAGAGGCTGAGTCGACCCCAGGGCCATAGTGCTGCCAGAGGGTTTGCGTCAGTTTAAAAATACTGACCCCAATGGGACTTGAACCCTCGACCCTTCGGCTTGTAGCTCAGTGCCTTAACCACTATGCTACAGCGTGCCCCCTATAAAATAACTGGTAGAATAATTTGTTGGGATTATAAACTTTGTAATTAAATTTTTATCCACCAGAATATTGAAATTCATAGATTGATATTTATTCTTCTGAATTTCGATATTCCGGTGGATAAAAATTTAATTACAAAGTTTATAATCCCAACGAAAGATGGCAGCACAAGAGGTGATGTCATTAGAGAAATCAACAATCACAGAATTTCATCAGTGGAAGCCATGACTGAAGAGGGACATGATATTGTCTGAAACCATTGGTATCAAAGAAATTTGAAATAATATGAGGTGAGTCGATAAAAATATGTTCTCAACTCACTATTAATATATTTTTCTCTTCAAATGTTACCTCAAAGTCTTCATTTTTAGTTTTAATGAACATACCCTAACAATGCTAATGCTGAAGATGTGATTACTAATTGGACATTACTATAATCTCTATGATGCCTTCACTTTTCAGGCTATGTAAATGGACCTGAATTTCAAAAAGGCTATGTCCATTTTTTTAAATTTTCATACACATTTATTTAGGGTAGATTTATGTAGCCTGGTGGAGTTAAGGTCATATGGCCTTCTCTTCCACTCACCAGGACAAACATATGTTACATTTAAATACAAAAGCTGAGGGGAGCTGGACCCCCATCGGGCACCTCCCCAGGTGGTGGATAGGGGAAGCCCGACAGATATGCCAGGTACCAGGGAAATCAAATACCAGGGGCAAACCAACCAGCAAAAAGTTGCGCCTGACCAGATTGGATGGCTTCTCTTGGGTGAGCGTAACACAAGAGCCGTGTAAAGGCAATAGTCTAGTGAAGATGGCTCAAATCAACTTCTGCAGTCCTGGAAGCAGTAAGATAGTAGCCCTATCACCAGGATAGTTCTGCACTGTGATCATAATGCAGTCAGGGTCAAATTCTAATTACTGGCAAGCTCCAAATATTAACCCGTTGGGTGGGCGTTCCGTGAATATCCGTCTCAAGAAAGCCTTCACTCGGTGGGAGTTACGGATATATCCAACGAAATATATATTATTTTTTTTATAAATTATTTGGCGATGCAGGAACACAAAATTTTGAAGATCTGTTCTGTATGGGTATGACATCTAGTGTGATTTTTTTCAACCCCCTTTGACCGGTCTCTTAACAGTTTCTTATTACGAGAGTTAAAATCACATATCATGTATGCGCGCAAGAACGGACTAACATATATCGGTAACTGGCCAGCTATATAACATTCATGATAAAATATTATTCACTAGACGTGTTCAGAAAAAAAAAACAGACATCATCTGTTTGCTCAACATAATATATCTTTCAACTCAGATTAGCCTTAAACCTTAATGCAAGAACGGTGTAAGTTAATGAAAAAATAATAACTCTGGTACAGTTTCTTGTAACTTCTCATTCACACGTTTAAATGAGAGGTCTGTCTTTTATCACATTAGAAAAATATTGCACAAACATTCAATTGGGGTTGCTAACTTTTACCCTCCATTCTCCAGTCTTGAAGTAACTAGTTCAAACGTCTTATTTCGCTCTAGTTTTTTTTTCTTCACTTCATCATATTTTTTATAAGCTACTTACAATTTACTGAAAATATGAGTGTTTTCTAAAATGAAGTTATGTAGCATTCATAATACTAACAACAATAATAACCAGTGACTTCTCAACACACCAGTGTTCAATAACGCCACTGATAATATCTGATGATGTCAATAATCACTATTACTACAATAAAAACTACTAATTGTACGGATATATATTTTTACGGTATATTAAAGATCTAAAAATAAAAAAAAATGCGATTATTTGTAATAACTCAAAACTTACAGTATTTAGTAACGCCACTGGTCATATGTGTCGTAAAATTGTAATATTTACACAGTGTTAAAAGAGATTGTATATTTACATTATAAACTTCGGAGTAAATTGCCAATATAAATTTATTAATTTATTTATACATATATCCTAAATGCTTAGTTTATATCGATGTAAGACTTGAAACAATGCCACTGATGACAGACACCATGTAAGGCCAGAGTTAACATTTATTGCATTTAAGAGATTTGCATACTTTTTAATATTCATTACATGTAATATAAATAATGTTTTCCAAATTACTTTAAATTGAACACGAGAAGACACTTGTGCCGTTTTTGTACTAAAGTTGAAAAAAATAAAAATATGAAATTTCGATTAAAAAATATGACCATATGAAAGAGAATGGTTGTTTTGTATAATATTTGATGGATATGTTACAAATGTTTACTCCCTGTATTTTTTATAATATTTTAAATTAAAGGAAGAAAAGGCTCCCCACAGAGCTGTAGAACTGCACTAGCTAGGTCCCCAGTTAAGGGGTTAAGGAAAAAGAGATTGGGGACTCCCACAAAAGAGATGGACACACCAGTTATAATACTTGGAGCCGGAATGAACCAAAAAGGTTCAATCCTTGCAAGAAGAAGAAGGAGGAAAAAATTACAATAATAGTACATACTAAACAATGAATTATCTGGTCAAACCGAACAATAATAAAAATGTTAATATTATTCATTTTTAAACATCTTAATGATGGACAAATTATATTTGAAAAGAAAAATATAATAATAAAAATGTCTAATAATGCAATAAAATTAAACTAATGAAAGAATGTATACTCAAAAGAATAAGAGCTTGAATCTACTATACATAAAAAGAAAAAAAAATACAAAGAAAATGGTACACTCTAATGAATTAACTTATCGCTTATATATAAGGGATTAAGTAAATATAAGAATCAAATGAATCATGAATTCTTCTTACCTCATACATCTATGTTCGTTAATACAGAACTGCAGTATCGGAAAACATATCATTCCCATCCTTAGCTGTTTTCACGAGTCAGTCATGAAAACAACTGCCGATGGAAATGGTTTTTTCTGATACTGCAGTTCTGTGTTAAAAAATATAGATGTATGAGGTAAAAATATTTCACGATTCATTTGATTCTTATTAAGAAAACCTCATAATGTAAAAATTTCCAACTTTATTATATTAAGTTAGGTAAATATATTGACAAATCTTAATATTACTTTTATTAAATAATGAAAAAAATTATTAATTGTTAAAAAAGTAATATTAGTTAGATGTTTCTGTTAATAATTTTATTTTCAATTTGTATCCAAAAGATGGTAAAGCAGCAGTCTCTATCACAGGGTGGAAGAGAATTCCATGTTCTAGCAAGAGAAACTGTAAAAGATTTTGAGTAATAAGTAGTGTGATGAGGAAGGATTTTCAGGACAACCATAAAACTGTTTAATCTAGTTGTTATTGGAGATTTTGATCCAGAATTTTTTTGTTATGTAAGACTTTCTGAAAGGTATATTTTAAGATAAAAAGGAATGACCAGGCTGTTGTTTTGTCCTTCAAAATCAAATTTTAAAAATTGACTTAGCATGATTTAGCAGCAGAATTATGGAAAGAGTGCAAAATGTAATAAATAAATATGTATAATGTTAATATTATTCGTTTTTTTTTTTAAACATCTTAATGATGGACAAATTATATTTGAAAAGAAAAATATACGCCTAGACTGGGGTTTGAACCCAGGACCTTTGACTCTCTATGTCAGTGCTCTTCCATCTGAGCTACCTAGTCCTCCAATCTAAACGCGTATTTTTCTCTTATACATAGTTAATTCCCTAACCCCAAATGCTACAAGCCGTTGCTATGATTTTTGCAAATGGCGGCTTCTTTATTAAGAAGATTTTTTATTGGGAATTTAAACATTACTTATAAAGCCAGTAGTGCTTCTTTCAATGTCAATATTATTCATTTTTTTTAAACATCTTAATGATGGACAAATTATATTTGAAAAGAAAAATATACGCCTAGACTGGAAGAGCATTGACATAGAGAGGCAAAGGTCCTGGGTTCAAACCCCAGTCTAGGCACATATTTTTCTTTTCAAATATAATTACATGTTTAACCTAAAGGTTGAATTATTTGAAATGTTGCCTCCACATAATTCTTCATACCATTGCTTGCCCCACATAAAGATTTGCTATACTTTCTTATTTCTCATCCTGTCAATGTGAAGAAACTAAAAATAACTGGTTGTTTAGTTTCCTTAAATAAATATGAGTTTAAAGCAATGCAATTCAGACCAAATGTATACAAAATGTGGAAGAAGTTTGTTTTAAAAGTATCTGTGAATCTAGTGATGATTGCAGAGATAATGAAATTGTACAAAAGTTGATCATTGCCCTAAGCTCCGGATAGTTGGTGGTCTCCCTGGTTTTAATGAAAGTTATAAACATAATTGCCAGAAATCAAAATTCCTCAAAAGTGGTTTTCAATTGCAACTGAGTTTTAGTATTTGTCGGTCACAATTTTCCATACAACATTCTCATGCCACTGTTGCACTACACACTTTTACCATTTATAATGTTTCATACTATTTTAAACATTTTGGAACCATATAAACATTTCTTACAACAGTCATGAAAACAGCTGAAGATGGTGACAATAGTCGCTGATACTGCAGTACTGTGTTTAAAAAAACATAGAAGTATGAGGTAAGAAGAAATCACGATTCATTTAATTCTTATGAATTGAACCTCATAATGTTAAAAATTCCCAAATTTATTATATAAATTTCTTACGATTTTTAAATATTTATATAATTAATATAATAAAGTTGGGAATTTTTACATTATGGGGTGTTCTTAAGAAGAATCAAATGAATTGTGAACTCTTCTTACCTCATACATCTACGTTTTTTAAACAGAACTGCAGTATCTGGAAACATATCATTCCCATCTTCAGCTGTTAATTTTTCATTATGCCGGTAATTTTCTAAACTGCCATCTGGTGTACTTTTGAAGAACTTTGTAATTAAATTTGGTTTGTCTGGAAACTCAGAGTTCATGGTTCTAGTATGGTTTTTCTGAATGTATATCTTTTCAAAACCTTTGGAATTAACAGTTTGGGAAAAGATATACATTCAGAAAAACCATACTAGAACTATGAACTTTGAGTTTCCAGATGAACCAAATTTGATTACAATGTTCTTTAAAAGTACACCAGATGGCAGTTTAGAAAATTACCGGCATAATGAAAAATTATCAGCTGAAGATGGGAATGATATGTTTCCAGATACTGCAGTTGTTTAAAAAACATAGATGTATGAGGTAAGAAGAATTCGCGATTCATTTGATTCTTATTTATATAATTACATGAATATTGTGAATCAAGTTCTACAGATGCTCAAAATGTTTAATGTAACATTCGCTAGATGGCTCTCAAATTGGTGTTACCAACATTTACAATTAATTCCAAACTATATTTCAAGAAATTAACTTCATTTTGTTAGGTTCCAATAGGACAAGTTAGTGTATGTAAAATTAGTTTATAGTTTATTAAATAATATGCATGTAATTTGTTCTGTTAGGTTAGGAAATGGGAAGTTGGTTTACGTCCATTTTAATAAACATTTGGGAATTTATTCCGAAAGTTGCTAACTCTGATTTGAGAGTCATCTAACAGATGCTACATTAACCATTAGAACTACTCATGCATGCGCACTGCTATTCTGTAGAACTTAGAAGAATTCATGGTCGACAAATAGTGGACTTTTTCCTTTATTGCTACTGAGAGTGTATTTTGGTTTTGGTGTATTTAAAAAAAATATTGCCAAGTTTTTATAAATGCTCAAATTTCACACTAAAACTAAAATTCTTTCACAAAGTAACAGCCAAGTTTCAATTATCCATTTCAGTTGGTGTGTGTTCATGTTTGTATTGTGTCTGTATTTTAAGATATTGTGTTGGAAGCAGCAGAACTCTCTCAACAGTTGCGTGCACTAAACCACAGTAGTGTATGGAGACTTTTGCATCACAGTTGTATTGGAGTACAATAAACTAGTTGTAACCGTTTACTAGTAGGCACCACATGTGGTGGTTACGTCACCCATAGAGAGAAAGTAGGTATAGGAAGGAAGGAGAAATGAACCTCTAGGCCTCGAATACTCTAATACCATCAGGGTCGAAAGAAACAAGAGGTCAGTCAAGGGAGACTGGATAGAAAAGTTGAAAGAGGGAATTGGTATGGGAAGAAGAAGTAATACCAATTCGGTCAAAAAAAGAAAAACTCACCAAGGTGACCAGTGCTTATTGGTGAGTAGCCCTTCCCTTTCGGTCATCATGTATAAGCATGATTACTAACAGCTGCACCACGAGAAGGTGAGGACACTAGGTTACTGTCCAGGTCGGTTCCTTTAAGCCTTCAATGGAAGGAATTAAAGGGTCTCCTCCCTGTTAAAGACAGTAGCCTTTCCGCAAGAGAGCGAATGATTTCATTATCAAGTGCTCGTCCACCACTGTGCTCTCGAGGTAGCATGCTGCCTTGTCACGCAGCGGGCCCGGGTTCGATCCCCGGTCGGAGCAGTTTTTCTGGGTGAGGTTTTTATCGGGGTTTTTCCTCACCTGTAAGACAAATGTCAGGAAAATTTTAAGGCCCAAACGGTCCCCGAAATCATATGGTCATCATCGTCATCCTTATCATTATCATCCTTCACTGGTGTGGAAAGCAACGGGAAGCTACCACATCTACAATTCCCTAGTAAAGCTGCAAGCATAGCATGAAAATGCTATGATTGCAGTGAAGGACCGGCCTTTGGGCGGAATTACTATGAATGAATCAAGTGCTCGACATTAGATACCAACCAACCAACCAACATCACAGTTGTCTCTATCCTTACTACCTCCAACATGTATAACATTTCAAACTTCTTGGTAAAGTGAATCCAGTCTATAATTACAGAACGGAAATGAGGAGACATTGGAGACCTCAACACATTCAAAATTTTGTTAAGAGTGTGGAAGAAGGTCTCTGATACATGTTCCTAAACTGTAATCAAGCTAAGTTTCAGTTGTACTGTAAAGAAACTTGCATAAGGTATTACTTCCTCGACTCCGTCTATTAGAGAAACTTTGGTGCTATGTTTACCCGCCATATGAGTGAATTTTGTATGGAACTGTCATCGGTAGAAACATTGTTCTTAGGCGACATCGACATTAACAGGAAATAAGACTGAATACAAGGCAAGATGGTTCCAATAATATTATGAACTTACATTTCTTACATATAGAAAAAACTAAGGTAATGGCATTCCAAGGGAAAAGTCAAATCAGGG
The DNA here is from genome assembly GCA_030220185.1 of Diploptera punctata. Lineage (NCBI taxonomy): Eukaryota > Metazoa > Arthropoda > Insecta > Blattodea > Blaberidae > Diploptera > Diploptera punctata. Next base: position 1,512,807 of record JASPKZ010008351.1, read on the forward strand.
AAATAGTAATAGGAAACAAAATGATAGAACAGGTGAACCATCTCAATTATCTAGGATTTGACATTTCATTTAATTATGATAATTATGTCCACCGCTGTGGTCTCGAGGTAGTGTGCTGCCTTGTCACGCAGCGGGCCCGGTTTCGATCCCCGGTTGGGGCAGTTTTTCTGGGTGAGGTTTTCATCGGGGGTTTTCCTCACCTGTAAGACAAATGCCAGGAAAAATTTTAAGGCCCAAACGGTCCCCAAAATCATATTATCATCACCATCATCCTTATCATTATCATCCTTCACCGGTGTGGAAAGCAACGGGAAGCTATCACACCTAGAATTCCCTAGTAAAGTTGCAAGCATAGCATGAAAATGCTATGATTACAGTGTAGGACCTGCCTTCGGGCAGAATTACTATGGATGGATGGATGATAATGATATAACTAATAAATTAGCAAAATTCCAGGGAATATGTGGTACGATAAAACGATCACTAAATAACAAAACAACAAGAGAGACCCAATTGAAATTTTACCAGTACTGCTCTATGGTTCAGAAGCCTCGATACATAAAAAACAAGATCTAAGTAGGATAATGGCGCAGAAATTAAATTTTTGAGATCTGTTAAAGGGTGCACTAAGGAAGACAGAATCAAGAACACAGAAATAAGACAGGAACTTGAAATATTTGCAATAACTGATAAAATAGATACATATAGACAAAAATGGAAGCAACACATAGACAGAATGAATGAAGATAGATATCCAAAACAAAATACAAACCTAAACACACCCGAGATGTGGGCAGACCTAGAAAGAGATGGGCTGAAGTCGGAACGGGTCAACAGACCTAATCCATGAATGCAGATGATGATGATGATGATGATATTTCTTATTTAGGTCTACCGCTGTGGCCTCGAGGTAGCGTGCAGCCTTGTCACACAGCGGGCCTGGGTTCGATCCACGGTCGGGACAGTTTTTCTGGGTGAGGTTTTTATCGGGATTTTTCCTCACCTGTAAGACAAATGTCAGGAAAACTTTAAAAGGCCCAAATGGTCCCCGAAATCATATGGCCATCGCAATCATCATCATTCATATTCATCTTAGATTAAGCTTAGGATTAGGGACTCTCCTGGCGCACCACCCATCATATCATCGGGGCAACGTAACCCTGCCTTCCAGGCGCCCCTACCTCAGAAGTGGGTTACAAGTACGCCATGCCAGGAGATAAACCAGGAATGTCGAAAGACAACCTGGGGCATTTGCAAAAAAAAATTCTTATTTATATATGATAAAAAATTATCTGTCTATAATGGGTAGCCTATTGTTGAGCCATGGTCTCTTCTCCTTTGTAAGGAGTTACTAGACCAACTTAATTTTTTTTTTACTTACCTTATTCGGTCGTAAATGTCATGGATGATATGTGGTCAGCACACCGACCCAATGAGACATCTAACAGGCAACAAGGTATTACTAGGATATATTAAATTAATGTTGGGAAGTAAACATTATGAGGTATAATCATTAAAATTCATTGGAGAACATTTTGTTTAAACAACTCACCTCATAGGATTCATGCTTCCATGATATCGCGGTTTCAAACACAGTCGTGTTCACCTTCAGCCATAACTCCGACTGACGAAATTCTTCGGCCGTTAACTGTTCTATTGTCGCCATCTAATGGTTGAATTTATGAACTTCGAAATCAAAGTAATTTCGTTAGGGATATCAAAATTCATTGATCTATCTTTGTTTTTCCGAATGTATATTTTTTCCGAAACTGTGAATTCCAAAGGTTTCTCTACTTGTTTTAAAAGTTTAGCTTCTCTTCCAATTTTATGATGTTCTAATAAACTATGTGCAGCAATTGCAGATTTTTCAATTTCACAATTTTTAATATTTCTGAAATGTTCTTTTGTCCAAATTTCCAAATTCCTTTTTGTTTTTCCTATATAAACTTTATTGCAATCTTCACAACTTATTTGATAAATTTCAGATTTCTTACTGTTTGGAACATTGACTTTTTTATTGGTACTTAGAAGATTACCCAGACTAAATTTATTTATTGGTGCCAAAGAAATGTTGCATTTGTCAAACAATTTTTTAAATTTTCTATGCATTTTAGGATGGTAAGTAATTTTCTTGTATTTTTTCTTTTCTTTGCAATTTTGTAGAGTAGTATATTCATTAAGTCTTTTTTTGTGTTTGAATTTCTTCAACTTATTTATAATTAATACTTTATCAAAATCATTTAATCTAGCAGTGTTTAAGATATGTTTATACTCTTTGTTGAAATTTTCTTCGTTTAATGGTACATTTGTCAATCTGTAAAATATCATGGAAGCATGAATCCTATGAGGTGAGTTTTTTAAACAAAATGTTCTCCGATGAATTTTAATTATTTACTTATTACTAGGATGTTGATGTAGGTAAATTTTGCTTAGAGGCCTCTTTATTCAGGCTTAAGGATCTTTTATGAGCCTGAAAATCTTCAGACTCTGGACCCAAGGCTTAAAGTCCCTCCCAGAAGACTTGCTTCTTAGATTTTTCAGTCCTAAAAAAATCCATCGATCCTGGCCAGGTTTGACGGGCCTACTTAATCAGACATTTATGTTTTTCCACGATGTCAAATGAAATCCTTTATTATAATTTCATTACGAGTAGAATTTATGCTCCATTCTGATTTACCTGTAAATTATGCTGTTATTTTCACATCCTCAATGGCTTCTTCTTCTTCCTTCCTTCCAAGTATTAGGCCAAGGCCTGTTACGATATCCTATAGAAAATTATTCGTCCAGCGTTTCATAGGACGGCCCAGTGATCTTCCTCTTGGTATATAATTATAAACAGCTTTGGGGATCCGATTTGAACTAATTTTTTCTAGACGGTGTTTCCAATTTAGTTGGTACTGTTTAATATATTCCAAAATTGGTGTAGTCTTTAATTCTTTTAAGATAACGGTGTTCCTTTTCCGATCCCATCTGGTGTAACCCACTGTCTGAAAACACTCAAAATAATTTGTTTCTCTCTGTTTTTTAAGGGTTTTCCTTTTTCATCCTTTAAAAATTGTATAGGAGAAGCAGGGCTTTTGATACAATATAAATTCTAATGTACTATGCAATGGAATCATGTCATCAGCTATGGCTGGAAACATGTAATGAAGAATGAAGAAATTCCAATGCATTCTGCATAAGAATTAAACAATAAAATGCTTTTCTTTTTATTTCAATTGACATTTTCCAATCCTGGATAGAATCTAATCTTAAGAAAGAAAAATTAATCCTTGAACCGGGATTTGAACCCGGACCTCTCGTTCTCCATAAGAGTGTGCTGTCCATTACACCATTCAAATGACGATACAAACATTAACATTTCTTTCAACTTATACAATTCTCCTTTGTCCGAAGGCTACAATCACGCCAATTCACGTCTTCTATTCAGAAGTATTTTTATTGAGAATTTATACATTACTTTTAGCAGTAGGGACGTGCCATAGCATAGTGGTCAAGGTACTGCGCTACAAGCCGGAAGGTTTATTTCTTTGTAATTATAATTTAATTGATGAGTTGAATATAATATGGGCACAATTAAAAAATATATGTTTTAAGATATTAGCAATTGATATATATATAACTAAATGCATAACATTGTTGTTTGTTTTAATTGAAACAATCAGCTGCTGAACCTGCTATAATCGAGATATTGAAATTAAATTTTTCAGACTGACCAACTACAAAATGGCAAGGGCAAAACTTGAGTTATGCCCATATTCCATTCAACTCCTCAATTATATATGTTAAGGTTATGCCATATAACTTATAGACATGTGCTAGATAATACATATTTTTTATTTTGAGTGTTAGAGAGCGGACTACAATTTCTTACAAGCTTGAAGGTAAAGCATTATTTGACCAATGAAAATTCACTCCATACATGTGGTTTGTTTATATTACAACTGGAAGTGAGCTCAGAATTAGTATAGTACAGGTGATCTGTTGTCAATTCATTGTGATTAATATACTTGTTAATTATATGAATTTGTTATTAGGGCAAGGATTTTAATACACAATACAATACAGGATAATACATTATAAAAATTACAGAAAATGCACTCAAATTAAAAACATGCAATATAATAATATTATAATGATATTGTGAAAAGAAATAATGTCTGAACCAGGAATCAAACCGTGGACCTCTAGTTCTCCAGACTAGTGTGCAGCCCACTACACCATTCTAGACTTGGCACAAACATTAACAATTCTTTCCACATATACAAATCTATAATTCTCGTTTCGTCCACTGTCAGTAGGTGACAGCACCATCGCCGAAGGCCCACTAGTCTGGAGAACTAGAGGTCCACGGTTCGATTCCTGGTTCAGACATTAATTTTTCTTTTCACAATATCATTATAATGTTATAATATAATCCATTATTGGAACTGTGTTAAAATAACAGTATTGGAAAATGTTAAATAACATCGTTTACTACTTATGAAAGTGGCAATGTAAAATTCTCAAATATAGATACTTCTAAACGAAGCCAGCCGTTGGTGATGGTGGTGTTACCTACCTGTCAGCGGACGAAAGGAGAATTATAGATTTGTATATGTGGAAAGAATTGTTAATGGTTGTGCCAAGTCTGGAATGGTGTAGTGGGCTGCACACTAGTCTGGAAAACTAGAGGTCCACGGTTTGATTCCTGGTTCAGACATTAATTTTTCTTTTCACAATATCATTATAATATGATCCATTATTGGAACTGTGTTAAAATAACAGTATTGGAAAATGTTAAATAATGCAATATGATATTTATAAAATTCACATTTGCATGTAAATATAAAGTGTTCACATTTTTAGTCCTGCATTGCAATGTACAACAAACAACTGCTGTAGATAGTCAAAGAAGAAACATTTTTGATTGTCTCTTAATAATGACTTGTACGTTGAAAAATTATTTTCCACTAAAGGTGAATATTCAAAATAAACTATATCACTGAATTGTAAGTCTCCTGGTAGTACTCCTACATAATAATTTTCACCTATATATTTTTTTTTAATAACAGAACATCAGATTTGATGACATCAAAGCTTTTTTTTTTTACTCAAAACCATTATAATTTTCTTCAATACACCAATTTCCATTTCCCCACTCATTTTTTGTATAACATTTACTACAGTTTTCACTAGGTTCCTTTGCTCCACTAATTGAACCCCTGATTTCTATAAACAAATCCTATGTACAGTTAGTTGGAATGTGAGAAGGCAGAACCTCTTTATAAAATGTAAGTTCAAGTCAATTTGTATACTGGTAGAAACAGTAAGAGTAGATTATTAAAATTCATTGGAGAACATTTTGTTTAAACAACTCACCTCATAGGATTCATGCTTCCATGATACCGCAGTTTCAAACACAGTCGTGTTCATCTTCAGCCATAACTCTGACTGACAAAATTCTTGGGCCATCAACTGTTCTATTGTTGCCATCTTCAGTGCTGCCATCTATGGTTGAATTTATGAACTTCGAAATCAAAGTAATTTTGTTAGGGATATCAAAATTCATTGATCTATCAAGTTGACGGCCCAAGAATTTCATCAGTCGGAGTTATGGCTGAAGATGAACACAACTGTGATTGAAACCGCGGTATCATGGAAGCATGAATCCTATGAGGTGATTTGTTTAAACAAAATGTTCTCCGATGAATTTTAATGATTATACCTCATGATGTTTACTTCCCAACATTAATTTAATATAAGAGTAGATTATGTTTAAAAAATGCACATTTCATCGCGAAAACACACAAAACTGTTAAAAGTATGTTTGAATGAGTTCAAATCGGATCCCCAAAGCTGTTTATAATTATATACCAAGAGGACGAAGATCACTGGGCCGTCCTATGAAACGCTGGAGGGAAAATTTTCTATAGGATCGTAACAGTCCTTGGCCTAATACTTGGAAGGAAGAAGAAGAAGTATGTTTGAGTAGTTGAAATAAGCACTATTGTATATCTGACTTAACTTGGCAAAGAGAGAGATGGAGATATAAGGGTAGACCCTTGATCATTTTCGTCCAGTTATACAAAAAAAAATAACCCACCCTGTTGTCAGTTTTCATCTTTCCCCTTACCCCTATTAACATCTGGTGAAGAAACACCGACAACACTGGTGCGAGTGAGAGAGGTGAGCACAGCTGTCTCTCTACAAATTTCTTGCACAATTAAGCCAGACAAGGTATAATATGCTAAAAAATCCACAAAAATGCAACCGCAAAGTTACCTGTTTAAGATCCTTTGCTGTCAAAATGCATTGATAACTAATTGAGCATTGTATAGTTCTCATAGAAAAAAAAAATGCATCAAAATCCTTGCCCTAGTCATTATAAAGTCATCCTTTTTATTCCATTCGTACAAATGACGAAACAAATGTAGCTATTTTGATATAAGTTTATTTGTACTGAATAAATATATTGTTTTATTATAAATATGTTTACAATATTGTATATACCCTATACTATCACATTTTATATATATTTTTTTTTCCCCCAAATTTTTGTCCATTCCTTAAAAAAACTTCAATACCTTGCCAGCGAGACATGCCACACAGTTTGGAAACCCCTGCTCTATTTGAATAGACAAAATTTGTTTGTTATTAAATTAATATTAAGAAGATAAAGCTATTACTATGATTGAAATAAGTAAATATGTTTGGATGGGAATATAGCCCGGATTAGCTCAGTGGTCGGAGCATCAGCACATAAAGCTGAAGGTTCGGAGTTCGATTCCCAGTTCAGGCCAACATTTTTCTCTTTACCATTGATTACATTAGTTTAGTTGTGTACATTAATTTACTTATTTCTATCATAGTAATAGCTTTAGCTTCTCAATATTAATTTAATAAATAATGCTATAGCTGTGTGGAGTCTCTTCATGTCTTCTTAATGTTGTTGTTTTCAAATGCTGGGCCTTGGCAATGAAGCCATTAGCATTCTTGCTCTCCAATATTTCTCTATGGTGGATCCAACAGGTAATACTTCACAGGTTTGTAGATGTTCTTCGTCTTTGTTGCATAGAGGACAATTTGGATTCGTGTAGATTCCTATTTTATATAAATGTTTGGCCAAATAGTCATGTTCTGTAAGCAGTCTAAATTTTGCTACTGTAGTTTTACGTGGAATTTCTGGAATAATATCTGGCTTCTTTACTAAAATATTCAATTTTTTGTCTTTGGCTTTATTACATAGGTCTTGGTTTTGTTTGATTTTATATTTGTTTTTAATTATTCTTTTTATGGATGTGAAAGGTAAGCTTTTAGTAGTATTCTGAATTAGATTGGAGCCTTTTTTGGCAAGAAAATCAGCAGTCTCATTTCCAGCAATTTGTTTTCTTAATGTAGAAGCCAATTCAATGTGTATTTGTGAATGATGATTCATTGCATTGAATATGGTACAAAGAGAATAAGGTAAAGGAAGGATTTGTGCTTGGATGGGAATGTAGCATGAATTAGCTCAGTGGTCGGAGCATCATCACATAAAGCTGAAGGTTCAGGGTTTGAATTGCGGGTCAGGCAAACATTTTTCTCTTTACCATTGATTAAAATTTGTTTTCACAGATCTCTATATATTCAGCATTGTTAAGTTGTTTGTGTGTGTCCTCTTTCATAATACTTTTCAAATTGATTTCTATGCAGCATTTTCCTCTGGAACTACAAAAAATAAATAGACAAATGGATAATAAATAACTGTTTTGAAATGGGAAATTTTGGAACAGTGTTTGTAACTGAACAAGTTCTAAATAAGTAACTCGCTAAAACTCCATGGCACGACAGGCCTGGAAGGCCCTTGGGCCTCTAGCTGGCTACTGGCCTCACATCCACAGAGGTAGACGATCATCCAGTCATATGGTCAGAATATTGGTCCCTGAGACATTACAGCTGGTTTTCTCAACCTGGAGCTGTTACTTATTATAGCTACGCAAATACTACATAATGCTGAGTGGGCACAGGTCCCATACTGGCTGAAAATCCATTAGAAAATGTTTCCCATTGAGATCCAACCATTGCAAGTATCATAGCTCTGTGCCAAGGTACCTTGTGGTTAACTTGGCTATGCCATGGGACAACTCACTGTGCTATCAAACCCATAGACTAATGAATGCTTGGGCATAACCTCTCCACACATCTCTATCCTGAGCTAATTTTTTCCAATCATCCCCTGTATAATGTACATCTCTCAAATCTGAAGAAGTAAATTGCTGTCCCCAGTTGTGACATTTTTAAGCAGTAATTCTCTTCATGCCCGATGTTGTAGTAACATTTTGAAGAAGGATTGGTGTCCCAAAAATAATTACTGGTTCAGGTTGGGTTTAATTTTCGATAGAGGCGGATTCTCTTCTCAAGGTCGGAAGTTGGTACACTGGACAGGAAAACACTTCAAAATCATAAAAAAAATTTCTTGTAGAAATAATTACAAATTTATTCACTTTGTAGATTCCCAGCAGATTAAGTAAATGTAAGTGTTATTATTCTTCACTATCAATTAAAATAAATTATTTTCTTTTCTGGAATCAATTATTCTTGTATTAAATATTACATTTTATCTTGAGAACTCTGCTTGCTTCTATCTTTGTGGAAAGTATATGCAGAATGACTAGTGTAATTCTTTTATAATTTTAAGACCATTATTACATCACATGATGGTAATTTTAAATTCTATTGGTTAATAGCCCATTGAATATAAGGTTTAAATTTGATTTGTTAAATCAAAAAGTTAATTGTTTTAACATCCAATCAGAATTTAGTTTACTTTCATTTAAGAATATGAAGTTAAGCAGGTGTTCTTATTACAGTTATAACAGAAAGCTTTATAATTTTGACAACATAAAACTATTATTCTACCAGTTATATTATATGGGTGCGAAACATGGACTCTTACTTTAAGAGAGGAAAGGAGATTACAAGTATTTGAGAGTAAAGTACTTAGGAAAATTTTTGGACCAAAGAGAGATGAACAGACAGGTGAATGGAGAAGACTACATAACAATGAACTACATGGTCTTTATAGGAAGCCAGATATAATAAGAACAGTTAAGTCTCATAGACTGCGATGGGCAGGACTTGTTGCACGTATGGGGAATGAAAGACGTGCCTGGAAACTTCTTGTAGGAAAGCCAGTTGGTAGACCAAGAATGAGGTGGGAGAACAACATTAACTATGAATTGAGGGAAGTAGATTATACAGGGAATGATTGGAAAGCATTAGCTCAGGATAGGGATGTATGGAGAGCTTATGTCCGCGTGGCCATGAACCTACGGGTTCGATAGTGCCAGTGAGTAAGTAAGTATGAATTAAAACAATTTTAAAAGCATTATTTACAAAAACTGTTATGTAGTACAATTTATTTTGTTACTGAGGCATTTTTATTCAACAATGAATTATTTAGATGTTTTTCTTTATTTAAGTTATATCTAAATATTAAAAGAATTTTAAAATACAAAATTATTAACTTTAACTTTTATATTCATTATGATATTAAAATCCTGCTATAAATCGTGGTTAATGCTATTGTCCCACCTCATTCTTATTCCACCAATTGGGCATTTTCACTCTGGTTTTCCTACAAGAAACTTCCATGACCCTCGTTGTTCAATTTCACAAAAATGCTGATAATTGAATGAATTCAATCTGAATTTGATTAACAACTGTAGTGAATGCCATTATTAAAGGTGTATGAAGGTGATATATGTTAAGGTTTTAACTTTTATAGGAATTAATCACTATGAGGTTTAATTTATGGTGAAATTAAATGTTTCTTACCTCTCCTCATATAAATTTTCTAAGTAGATCGCGATTTCGAGACCACAACGGTCTCATCGTCAGCACTTTCTTGGCGACGGATGTTATGTCGATCGGAAGAAACTCTTCTTCTTCCCTCTGTTGGTAGACCGATGAACCTCTGGATCAGGTCAAAATTGAAGGTATAGGCAAAGAGAACATAAAACATAGAATTGAATTGAGTAGCAAAATAATATCATCGTTAAATTCCATATGGTGGGATAAGCATATTTGGAAAGACAAAAAAATAATATATTGGTAAATCATTGGTGGAATCTGTTGCAATGTATGGAAGTGAGGTATGGACAATCAATAAGTACTACAAGAATAGACTAATAGCTCTAGAAATGGATTATTTACGCAGAAGTGCCAGAAAGTCTAGATTAGAACATGTCACAAGTAAGGAAATTAGAAACATAATGGAAGCAGAAGAAAGCATAATTGAAAGAATTGAGGAGAAGAAATTAAAGTGGTTAGGACATGTCTTAAGAATGGAAGATGAGCGATGGCCGAAGCAACTATATGAATGGCATCCGAACAGAAAGAAGAAAAGAGGGAGGCCAAGGTTAACATGCCCAAGACCGTAGGCTTTGGAGGTTTGGCACGGGAAGACGGCAGCAGCTGTAAAAACCCGAAGATAGATAGATAAAGAAACATTTAATTTCACCATATATTAAGGGTGTTACTTTGGAAAAGAACCTTTTAAGGACAAATGTCATATACATGTGATGGCAGACATACCTCCTTCACTATTGAAAGGCAGATATATCTGACATGTTACAGGTAGTAAATAAGGTTGTTTTTATTATTCATTTCATTCATCTCAATGATGGATAAATTATATTTGAAAAGAAAAATATATGCTCAGACTGCAGTTTTGAACCCAGGACCTTTCGTACTCTAGGCGAATGCTCTACAACTGAGCTATCTGAGAAACTCCAACCTAATGCAAATCTTTCTCTTATATATGCAGTTAATTCCCATGCACAAAATGCTATAAAGCCATTGCTTCTATCTTGCAAATGGTGACTCCTTTATTAACCCATTCGCTTTGGTTTAAATGCACAATTAATTTCCCCCAGAAGCTGGATTTAAGTCGCCGTAAATTATATTGTCCATTTTCAGACATTCAAAACGAACAAAAAATAACGGTACTTGAGATCTCAATAAGGTATAAGGCCAAAACATATTTCTCTACTATTCATAAATGTTAACAAAACATTAACCTGCCAAGGAATGTACAAAATACTGCAAAACATATAACAGCAGAGTTAAGCTAGTGAACCTCGCCTTTTGAGTTAAAGGCCATTTAACTGACGGCAAGTCTACCTCGTCTTTTGAGGCAAATGGGTTAAGAAGGCATTTATTTGGGAATTTTACATTACATTATAAAGCCAGTACGGCTTCTAGAGTGTGAAAGATTCTGGGTTCAAATCCCAGTCTGAGCATATATTTTTCTCTTCAAATATATTTTATACATCATTGAGATGTATGAAATTAATAAAAACTGCAAAATAATGCTCTGACCTGTTCAGAATCAACACTTTTGAAATTCATATTAAAGCACCTTTGAGGTTCTGTAATAAGATATCAAATATAAAATTGGTACCTGATAAGTCAGTCGTCCTCAATTAAATTATTAAACTTCATCAAGTAATTCCAATATGGAGGCCTTTCAAAAACAATGTTTCATCTTCTGTATTTTAACTGGTACTGATGTACAGGTTGTATTGGAATTTCTTGATGAAGTTTAATAATTCAAATATAATTAATAATTCAGTTGAGGACGACTGACTTACCAGGTACCAATTTTATATTTAATATCTGTTTGGAATATTAAATAGGACGAACTATCTTTATGACCCAAAAACATGAGCTGGTAAAGAGAATTTGTTAAAGAGCGAGATGAAACATGACTGTCATTGGTTGTAAAACAAAATTCATTGAAATGTGATCGGTTATTAACTCCCATTTGGGGCATGAGTTAAATAGTCAACGAAAAGTTATGTAGATAGGAAATAACACTATGAGGTTTTTTAATATTGTTTATTTTTTATTTCACTCACCTCATACTTCATAACTCCTCGCAAACCCAGGGTTTCATCACATCATTTGTGACATTCTCAATGCTGTGTCACATTCACAACTGACGTCCGACTGCCTTCTATCCTGCAGACTGACCTCCGCGCCATCTGATGGCTACCGACGAACTTCCAAATCAGTCCTCTCTCCTTATAACTGGGTATTTCAAAATTCATAGTTATATTTTCATTCTTGCATATGTAATGTTTTTCCCAAATTGTGAGCTCCTTCGGTTTTTCCAATTGTTTAAGTAATTTTGTTTTGGTTTCTATTCCATGTTTTTCTGACCAGGCATGTGCAGTTATTGCAGATTTTTCGGTTTCTCCATTTTTAACATTTCTGAGGTGTTCCTTTAATCTTGTATTTAGATTCCTTTTTTGTTTTTCCTATGTATATCTTTTCACAATCTTTACAATTAATTTGATAAATTCCCAATTTTTTGCAGTCTTCAATCTTTTCATTTTTGTTGGTTTTTATTAAATTACCTAAGCTGTAATAATTTTTCGGTGCTAATTTAATGTTGAATTTGTTGAAGATTTTTTGAAACTTGTCAAATACTAAAGGGTGGTATGTGAACTTCTTGAATTTTTTACCAATGTTTTTATCTGTCTGAAGAGTACTTTCATTAATCATTTTTTGTTCTTTAAATTTATTTATTTTCTTGTGTATCATCTTCTCTTGATTGGTTTTCAGAACAAGTGTCTGGTACTCATTTCCGTTGGAGGCTGAGTCGACCCTAGGGCCATGGTGCCACCAAAAGGTTTGGGTCAATTTAAAAATCCTGATCCCTCTGAGACCTGAACCCTCGACCTTCCAGTTTGTAGTACACTGCCTTAACCACTACGCTACGGCGTGCCCCTAAGATATATATTTAAATACACAAATTGTTGCATGTGTATCTTGTGATTTTAGTGCACGTACAAAGGACACTTCATGAAACTGCAGGTAGCTGATAGGACATATACGTAAAATCGGGTTTACCAACTTTCACAATTAATTCCAAAATACATTTTAAGAAATGAATCTTCACTCCATTTTGTTAGGTTCCGATGGGACAAGTTGATGTACACCAGATTAGTTTATAGTTTATTAAATTATATGGCCCAAATTTAGAATATCTTTACCTGTGAATTTGGCTTAATTTTGATTACTTTCCACTTGATTTTCTATACTATATTCTTGTAATACTGTTGCTCTATGTACTTCTTCTGTCTTCACTATCATTCCGTACCATTTTAAACGTTTTGCAATGATACTCTACTTTTTTTTTATAATTATTAAATATTTAGAAAAAGTCCACTATTTGTCGATCCATGAATTCTTATAAGTATTACAGAATCGCAGTGCACATGTACGAGTTCCTCTAATGCTTAACGTAGCTTCCGTTAGATGGCTCTCAAATCAAAAATAATATGGTTATTGATTTTTGGTACTGTACTGCCATAGCATATACATTATCCAGATCCTGCTCGATACTTCCTATTAGAAATGACACAAGAAATGTTACTTTGTAAACAATTTTGCATTTTCAATTGTTATTTCTTTAGAAAAATAATTACAAATATTTTGCCAATATTTTTGTTGTATAACTTTGTCAGTGACTTCCTAATAAATAGTGATCTACTTTATCTACTATGTTTATCTCCATCCATAGTGATTCTGCCCGAGGGCAGGTCCTTCACTGTAATCATAGCATTTGCATGCTATGCTTGCAGCTTTACTATGGAATTGTAGGTGTGGTAGCTTCCCGTTCCTTTCCACACTGGTGAAGGATGGTGATGATGATAATGATAAAGATGATGATGGCCATATGATTTCGGGGACCGTTTGGGCCTTAACATTTTCCTGGCATTTGTCTTACAGGTGAGGAAAAACCTCACCCAGAAAACTGCCCCACCGCGGATCGAACCCGGGTCCGCTGCGTGAGAAGGCAGCACGCTACCTCGAGACCACAGCGGTGGACTATGTTTATCTAGTTTCTAATAAATAATGTAAATTATTTTAGTCCAACTATTTTAATGAATTTTGAAAAAAACTGAAAATAGTTTATAGTTAAAAGATATCTGAAAAGTTGGCAAAGTCCTTGTAATTTTTTTTCTAAAAAGAGTAAGAATAAAACATGCTAAAATTGTTTACAAAATAGCACTGCTTTCAATTTTATTTTTAAATGGATGGGGTACTTTTCGTGCAACTGAGCCACCGTGACCGGTTGAAATTACGTGTCGGTCAAATTTAGATGGCGCTAAATTGTAAAAATTTTACATTGAGAAGCGCCTTTATTGGTTCTCTATGAGCATAGAGCACGAGGGAAACAAGCTAGCAAACAGTAAGTACGAAACAGTAAAATTCCCAAACTGTTTTTACTTAATGGAGTTTTAAGAGAATTACTAACTTCATCGAAGCAAAAGAATATAACTATAAAAGAGGCCAGATATATTAATTATTTCAGATGAACTTCTTTGCTATAGAATTTCAATAATTTGATAAAATCAGCTGATCAATTCTCATAACCAACCTAAGTTGGCAGTGTCAGTAAATTTCTTTATTCCAAGTGGTATCATCTTTTCAGTTAGAAACAAATGTAAATTACAAGAATATAATTTAATTGTAAAAAGATTTACCAATTCTTAAAGATAATCATATAATGAAGCTCATGTAAATAAAATGTATGTGCGTAGTTTATTTCAATTGTTTTTACAACACGTTACAACTGCGCCATCTGTAATGGCAGATGCTTTGTTGTGACCGGCCGCCATACTCAAACATTTACGGTTCTATTATTATGTTATTAATTTAACTAAACATAATATAAAATGAACTCTAAAACTGACGTAAACCGACGGGTTCTTGCTATAAAAGCCAAGAAAAAGCGCCATAAACCTGGTAAGAGGAAAGGGAAGAACGAAGAACATGGGTCAACTGCCAATCGAGATGCACGATCTTACTCTAGCAAGGTAGATCCATGTCATTCCTCTTCAAATGAAACAATTGAAGATGATGAAGATGAACATTTTAGTTCGGACGAGGAAGAACAAGAAGACCCAGCAGATTATTGCAAAGGTGGATATCATCCAGTAAGGATTGGGGACTTCTTTCAAGGAAGATATTACGTCTCCAGGAAGTTAGGTTGGGGCCACTTCTCCACCGTGTGGTTATGCTGGGATCTGTTAAACGAGCAGTTCGTTGCATTGAAAATAGTTAAAAGTGCTTCTCTTTATACCGAAACATCTTTAGACGAAATAAAACTGCTGAAAACTGTTCGTGACACTGATGTAAATGATCCGAATAGAAACAAATTTGTTCAACTTTTGGATGATTTTAAGATTAGTGGTGTGAATGGCACTCATGTGTGTATGGTGTTCCAAGTTCTTGGTCACAATCTGTTAAAATTGATCATCAAAAGCAAATACTGTGGAATACCATGTGCAGATGTAAAATCAATAACTCGCCAAGTTTTGCAAGGTTTACATTATTTGCATACAAAATGCAAGATAATTCACACAGATATTAAACCAGAAAATGTTTTACTCTGCATTGATGAAGCCAGTGTAAAGAGATTGGCTTCAGAGGCTATAGAACTACACACACAGGGTGTGCAGCTACCTGCTTCTTTGACTAGTACTGCACCTAAACAATTTCAAGAACCAAGTTCAAATGCAAAAGTTTCAAAAAGCAAGCGAAAAAAGCTTAAGAAAAAAGCTAAAATACAAGCAGAATTGTTGAAAAAACAAATGGAACAAATAGAAGAATTAGATGAACAGAAACAGAAAAAATTGCTCGAAGAAAATGTTTATCAGGGCACGTTGGCAGAAGGTGAGACTACAGATATGAAGTTAGAGAAATTTGATGAAGATGAAGATAGAGAAATAGATGTGGAAGTAATTGAAAAAGAAGAAGATAAAAGTGACAATAACTCGGGTGAATGTAATGTTATAAACACAACACTTCAGAATGGTTGCATTAAAGCAGAACCATGCAATAAATCAATGGGAGATACAGAAGTAGGAGCAGAAGCCATGAATATGCAACAGACGTGTGATGATGTTAAAAGTTGTGGAGAAGGTGGACAAGACTCAATGGTTTCTGATGGTGAGGTTAAAATCATAGAAGAATCACTAGAAAAAAGCAAGAAATCTCCAACATTTCCATGTCCTGTAGCTTTTACATCTTTTAACCAAGAAGAAAAAGTTTGTCATCCAGATCCAGCTTTGGATGAATGTGAAATTGAAGTGAAGATTGCAGATCTAGGTAATGCTTGCTGGGTCAATCGACATTTCACAGAAGATATACAGACACGACAATATCGCTCTCTTGAAGTTTTGTTGGGCGCTGGATATGGAACTTCTGCTGATATCTGGAGTACAGCTTGCATGGCCTTTGAGTTAGCCACGGGGGATTACCTTTTTGAACCTCATTCAGGAGAAGACTACACCCGGGATGAAGACCATTTGGCCCATATCATTGAACTTCTGGGTGAGATTCCAAGGAGGATAGCAATGTCTGGAAAACACTCGCGCCAGTTTTTTAACAAAAAGTGTGAACTGAGACATATAACGGGACTGAAACCATGGGGACTATTTGATGTTTTAACTCAGAAATATGAATGGAATCCTACTGAAGCACAAGAGTTCACAGCGTTCCTGCGTCCAATGCTGGACTTTGATCCTAACCGTCGTGCCACAGCTGCAGAATGTTTGAAACACCCTTGGCTAAATTAAATTCTTAATATACTAATTCCAAAATCTCTAGTTACAAATTATCATTGAAAATTAGTAACCAACATACCTTAGAAATTAAAATTTTGGCTAGTTAAATCGCAATCATTGTGTGAAAAAAATAAAATAGAATGTCCTGAAATATGGTTAACTTTTTTCTGATTAATCTGTTTTTACTTCAACCCTGTGTTCAAGATTGTATAGTAAATTTAGCATAAGTTCTCAATTTGTTTTATATTGTGATTGTTATGTTTATACATTTATTTATTTCATCAAGTATGTGGAAATACTCCAGAAATGATCGTAAATTTAAGTTATGCACATTAAATAATAGGAACACATTGAATTAGTGAGAGATTTGTTTACAGATGCTTCTTTGTTAGCATATTCTTGCTAGAGGGTAAATTCATCTTTCCCTTAAATATATAAATCCAAATGAATTATATAAAGTCTGATGTTAAAGATCTGTCTTGCCCATAATTTAAACTATGAATTAGTACAGATAAGTCATAATGGTTTAAAATGAACCAGATAGTGTACCTGTAGCCTTAATACAATTTTAAGAACTTCACATCACCACATTCATTTTTTTAAATCATTTTTATTCTCATTAGAAATGTTTATATATTTGATTTTTGGAATCAGCATTCCCAATTTTATTGCAAGACGTAGAGAAAATATTGTTGCTTTACAGATAAATTAAATTGAGCAAAGTGTAATGTTTGGATCCGAGTTCAATTTATGTCGACCATTAGACATTCCATAGGGATTTCCCATTTTAAATAGTACTAGTTAATTAGATATTATTAACATTACACTTTGCATTTTGATGTAACACCAGTGGAATCAGTCTTCTTCATACTTTGATCTAGATATCAAAATCTTTCAGTTTTGAACATTTACCAAAACATATGACGGTCTAGGTCACAACAATACTATTACTTTGTTTATTTTTTTTTCGCTCTAGTTCATCATGAAAAAGATTGTAATTCCATACCAAATTACAATAAAAATAGTTTTAAAAAATATTATTCACTGACAATTGAAAACATAAGGTATAATAATTTAGCACTGTGTTGTGTAGTAAGTGTGCTTAAATTATGACAGGGAATGAATTGTGATTTATAAGTAAAGAACAGGAAACTGTTGATGTAGTTGATAAGAAAATTCATTAGCAGTTGATGTAATTAAGCGATATGGCATTAAAACAAATTTATTAAGTAATTATTTTTTATGTTCTTATTAGAGACTGGATTTTTAGATTTGTAAGAGTTCTAGGTTCCTGGAATTGACAATAGAGGTTTTTAAAATTTTTTTCTTGGTAAAGAAAGATTTTGTTTCACTGGTCATGTGTGTTGAAAACTACTATAATAAATTTTTGTTAGACATATTTAACTTTGGTTTGCATTAATCTGACCTCAAATTTTGATATGAGGTAAGATGAATGCAGACTCAATTTGGGAAAAACTGCACTTACACTATCTGAAAACTGCAAAGAACTGCGAATACACAGTAGCAGTTAGAAGTAGCAGCGATAACGTTATAATTGAATGATAACCCACAAACATCATAGTGAGTTACTGAACGTTTATTAAAAATGCGTGTACACTTACTTATCACTCCCTAACGCTGATCCAACCAGCGATAACCCAAAACAGCGGTAGAAAAATCATAGACTAAGTAATATACTCTGTGGAGAAAATAGCAGTTAGCGTCAACAGGCTAACAGTATCATAATATTGCGATTTGTGTATTTAAATAAATACTTTAAAATTGTCTAATAATGTTATAAAAATTGTTTTAAAATATTAGAAAATGATAAGTACAGAACAAAAGCTATAGTTTACAACAATATAACAGAACAATTTTGAGATAGTAAAAGTGCAGTTGAGCCCTCAATTTGTTTAAGAAAACCTCATAATGTTACTTCCTATTGTATTTTCATATTTTGTTAATATTGTTATCGTAATTGCAAGTCTCATTTGACAGATTGTGTAATCACACAAATTTTGTGTTTGAGATTAACATCAACTTGTATTAATACAAATTAAGGTTAGGCTATTGTTTACAATTTTATTGAATTAACAAAAAAATACAAAACCACCACCTCATTTTTCTACATAGTCTCCTGCATTTCCAACACACTTTTGCCATCGAGTTGGCAACTTTTTGATGCCGTCCTTGAAGAATGAGGGATGACATGTAGTCAGCAAGTTGCGCACGAACTCCTCTACCGCTGCATTGTCACCAAACCGCCTTCTTCCCAGGTCTTCTTTCAGTGGCCCAAACAAATGGTAGTCACAAGGTGACAAATCTGGACTGTAAGGAGGATGTTCCAGAGGTGTCCAATGCATTTTCGTCAGTTTTTCATCAAATTTTTTTTGTTCCTGGCTGAGGAGCCGAGGAACCCACCTGGCAGACAATTTTCGGAATTTGAGTTCATCACTGATGATGGCTTGAACACTTCCGAAGCTTATTCCAATGTGTGAAGCAATTTCAGAAATTGTTACGCGCCAATCCTCCTCAATGGGGTCCCGTACAGCACGAATGTTGTCTGCAGTGATGCTTGTTCGTTGCCGTCTTTGGTGGGGCTCATTTTTCACTGAATCCCGGCCCGCTAAATTTTTTTGCACCAATCATACACATGCGTCTTCAAAAGGGTTGCTTCCCCGAACTGCACCTGGAGCCTTCTCAAAATTTAAGAAGGTTTAGTGCCTTCTTTCGCCAAAAACTTAATAATAATGCGTTGTGCAACAGACGTGTGTACCTCTTGCTCGCTCATGGCGTACTGAAGCAAGCGGCCGCTCTTCGGAGTGCGACACATCAAGATCCCTACTCCAGACACCCCCACCAACTTCCCCTCCAAACTACAACCTTTGCAGTTCGCTACCAGATCCTCCAGATAAAAATTCCGGTTTATATTTGATCCACCCTCATAAATTAACATTTTCCAGAATTGGATATTTTTTCCTTCTAAATTAAAACCCCATTAACGCATTTTTAATAAGTAAAAAAAATTCTTAATAGAAAAAATTAGGCATTTTCCATTATGCTAGTTATCTAATCAACAAGAACACTACATCATTGCAAAAAATATGTTCAATATGAAATTTTCAATACCCACATCAATAACTATGGTTTTATTTTAAAATACAATAGGAAGTAACATTAAGATACAATAGGAAGTAACATTAAGAGGTTTGTTTAATAATTGAAACATTTTGTCTGTTCATTCTTACCTCTTATAGTTTTTGTCAAACATATGTTTCAGGGCTAAGAAGCCCTGAAACATGTTCGACAAAAACAACTATAAGAGGTAAGAATGAACAGACAAAATGTTTTAATTATTAACTATGGTTTTATAATTATATTATTTTTGGTCTGGACATCTTACCTCAATATTAATGTTGATTTGTTCTTGGACATGTTTCAAAACAATTCTCTGTTTTATCTTCAGCTTTCCCAGAACATTAATATTGAGGTAAGATGTCCAGACCAAAAATAATATAATTAAAATAACCTCAAAATATAACTTCCTAAAATTAAATATTAACTATGGTTTTACTTGTTTCACCATGTTACTTGCTTCACAAAACAATATGGAACTATCTATTTTAAAATACAATAGGAAGTAAGATTAAGAGGTTCATTTAATAATTAAGACATTTTCAGTCTTGCTAATAAAAATCTCTTACGCAGACTTTCATCAGTTGCTTAGTTATACAATGTATAAGCCTTATATAGATCATGTATAATTTCGTTACTAAGAACGTTGTACAGGAGCTATATAACATTACAATCCCTATACACAATATGTCACAAGTTCGTCATCATTATGACGTCAGAACATAGTACATGCACTTTGTAACAGAAAGAAAACATCAACAACTAGTGATTAATTGTATATGAAATGAATATGGATAAGAATAAATAGAGATTCCCTAATTGGGGAGTACGGAAAAAATAAGTGTGTTTTAATTTATTTACATTTTTCTTTAGGCTATGTCAAATATATCGTAGAATTAGTTTCACAGATAATGTGCTGCCATCTAACGTCAAGAACTTTGAACAATTCTTGGAAACTAAAAGTTTTTCCCATTATTTATGAATTATATGCAGTGCTTTATGATGTGTTAGAAAATGTTCAAAATAGTTGGAAATGTTGGCGACAACAGAATAACGCTTTAAGCGAAAAAAAAAATCATCTACAGTTTCATTGGGAATTGAACCTAAGACCTCACGGACTGTAGTCAGAAGCCCTAATCACAAGACTATCAAGCTAACATGTGGTTTGCTGAAATAATAGTACCTTTATAATTAAATGAATTTTTATATCGGTATGTATATTATGTATTAATGATGCAAGAAAGTTTTGTTAAAATAATATTATGAAGCATTTAACTACATTCAGGTTAAATCTATTCTTACAGCAACTATTGTAGAATATTCTTTTGTGAATCAATGTTCAATTTTAAAACAATATTAGGCCTAGTCGAGAATAACAAAAGGCATTTTATGATGCTTTATTTTCCTACCCTGAGCTTTATTAATACTATTTATGTCCTATGTCTCCATCAAACAGTCATTAAAATGTTGCATTTTGCATTAAAATTAAGGAAATGTTCATCAATATCATAAGAAAACAATCAGTTGATCTTAAATTCTGACATTTTCTCTAGTTATACAATCCTTAAACAAGGCTGAAGACATGTATGGGACATTCCATACGAAATCGGCAAAAAAATTGTGAAAAATGAACTCACATCTTTAAAAGTTTACCATTTTTTTTACAGTGAAACTTTATGATATACTGAATATCTGTACCGAATTTCAAGTCTTCGCTTGGTGTAATTAAATAGTAATAGAGCTGTCAATTTATCGTATTGTTTTAAATAGTCTCTTTTATAAAATACATTTCTCGAAGTATGGCTATTCCCTCAACTTGAAAAGATAGTCACATTATAGATGATTTTATGCTCTATCGCGTGAAAATTAGTATGTTAATATTTACGTTTTTCTGAAGGGCGTAAATGCTATTAATATGCAATTGACCTTCCTCACCAAAAAAATTATAAAATCAAAAAGTGCCACATTATTACCTGAACACCAGTTAATTTTTTGTAATTAGTATTAAAGTGGAGTCTTGACAGGAAACTACCAAAAATAATTATTTTTCCTAAAATCTCCTATGTGTAGACTGCCCGCAATACCTTTCGCGTGAGTGGAGATCGCTCGCTCGTACAAACAATGACGGAACTACTTGGTAATAGTCCTTTGCGCACTAACAAATATTTTTATTGTTATTATCATCATTACATTATTTTTATTATCATTATAACAATTATTACATTATCATCATCATCATCATCGTGGACTAGTGGTTATTCTGCACGCCTCCGATTCCGAGGTTCGCGGGTTCAAACTCGATAGGAATCAATGGAATTTTAAAGGCGTAACAATTCTGAATGCTATTTTGCTATTTTAATGCTATGTTTTGATGCATAAAAATGCTGTTGTACTCTTCTTACTGACCAGGAGAGTGGAAGCAACGTTAGAATTTTGATTTTATCTTTTTTATCACTGCTAGCAGCAAACGCCTTCTTAAGATTTTCCAAAACCTCAATTTCATATTTATCCTCTTCTTCACTTGAAGAGTCAAATTGGTGGAAAATTTTATTTTTAATTGCCTCAGTTACACTTTTATATTTATTTTTCACATATTTATTGTGAGACATTTTTGCTCTCTTAATGGGACTTTCCCCTATCAATTTAAATAATTCATTTAATGTTGGTATAGCCGATTCTTTAACGATGTCGGAACTACTATCGTTATTATTACTAGGTTGTGTTACATCGGATTCCTCATTTTCAGTATTAGTTAATCTGTTAGGCTGTACATCCTCAACATTTCTCTTACCCTCTAAAATTAGCCTGCAATTACTACATATTTTTGCCGAGAGCCAGTGTTCTTGGGGTAGCCCGAGTTCCTCACAGTTCCATGGAGGGATAGATCTGATTTTTTTTAAAACTACTCTTATGTCGTCGTCCGAGTGGATTGAAACACTTTCCATTCACATAACACCAGTTAAGCTTATTCATAATAGACAGTGTAATTATATGTACAGTAATAAAATAAAACACTTCAATCTGCAAACTTGTTAGTTAAAAACGATAAAAGATTATTTTAAATTTGATTGTAATACTTAAAATAATGAGGTGACACACTAAACACACGTACTGATTTAAATCTACTGTCTAGTAAATAATCTGAACTTGAGAATTGTTGATAGAGGAACAGATGTTTTAAGAAGACTCGCTGATTCAGCATTTCATTCGTTTGTTAGGAAGTGATACGAGTATTAAAACATTCGGTTTTATTTGGAAGTGATATCTTGTAACAACACTATTTCGTCATAGTTTCCAGGGTACAATACAGTACACTCAATAAAAATTATTTTAAGATTGAAATTAGTAATTATAACATAATAAAAATCTATACCAGTTTATTCAATTAATGGTGTAAGAGTTTTTATTATATTTCATTTAATTGCAATGAAAAATTTGTAACAAAATAAATAATTTGTTTTAAGGGAGGAAAGAAGATTACGAGTATTTGAGAATAAAGTTCTTAGGCAAATATTTTGATCAAAAAGAGATGAACAGACAGGTGAACGGAGGAAACTACATAATAGTGAGCTACATGATATGTATAGAAAGCCAGATATAATAAGAACAGTTAAGTCTCGTAGGCTTCGATGGGCAGGTCATGTGGTACGTATGGAGGATGAAAGAGGTGCTTGGAAAATTCTGGTAGGGAAAACGCCCAGTTGGAAGACTAAGAATGAAGTGGGAGAATAACATTATACATGATTTGAGGGAAGTAGATTATACAGAGGATAATTGGAAAATGTTAGCTCGGGATGGGATGTATGGAGAGCTTATGTTCGCGCTGCCATGAACCTACAGGTTCCACAGAGCCAGTGAGTGAGTTAGTTATAAATAATTTGTTTAATAATTCACAGTAAACGTAAGTAACAGAGCTCTTTACTTCTCACTTCAGCAATAAAATTTGATAAATGAATATCTACTGCGTAAGAATTAAAATATCACCACTTTTATAAATTTACGGTACTGTTCCATTAAGCACAACATATAATAATTTATTCGATTTAATGGCAGTTGAAAAAGTCACTGATGAAGCTCTTTTAATAAAGTACGCGCACGACCTTGGTCGTGAAATGAATCTGATGCGCCGTGGACCCGCGAGTTTTTTTACGAAAATAGAATAAAAAACATTTATATTGTCTGAACTATTCAACTCTCCAAAAGGGTAACTGCTGAAAATTAATCCTTATTACGTGAATAGTATCCTGTATTTTTTCCGTTTTCATTTTGTGATATGTACTGCAGTAAACCGCCATAAAACAGAAAATTGACACCGAAAATAAAAATATCCTAATTATAAAAATAACACCCTTGAACTACATGATATCACCTATATAAATATGTTTGAAACAAATTTTTGCTGTTTACTGTTTCAGAAATATTAGTAAACGTTTTAGTTTATCATATTTACGATAATTTTAGATCATCATAACTACGAACCTATAAATGATAAAAATTAAATTTCTGTATTAATACGTTTATATATGTATTCACTATATTTAGGGATACATAAAATTAAAAAAATAAATTGCAAGATTTTTTGCTGTCCGATTTGATATGGAATGTCCCGTATAATGATTCCCATGTAAAGTTGTACACCTCTTATACACTGCACAGCTAATACAGTGTTTATTAGTAAGAATTTTCAACTGAGATGTGTATAAACCTTGTATAAAAGTTATATATGGATTATTAGTAAGAGGGTAAGTCTGTACATTCTTACCTCTTATGGTTGTTTTTGTCGAACATATGTTTGAAGGCTTCTGAGTCCCATCGTCAGTCTGTAATCGCTGATGATGGTGCTCAGAAGCCTTGAAACATATGTGCAACAAAAACAACCATAAGAAGTAAGAATGTACAGATTAAATGTCTTAATTATGTAACTATCTATTAACAGGAGAACAAGGCTGGAAAAATCACAAGGGTTGACTCAGAGAGTAGCATTTGATATTCATTTGGAAGATTCTCAGTTCAATCCTGGTACATATGAATAATTTTTCATTATTTAAGAGGACTTCATTCATTTGAATTGGGAACTTTATTTGAAATAATTAAAAGGAAAATATTTAAGCAATTCCCAAAAGAAGAACTAAATCAAATTAATAAATATATCCCCAATCAACCTGAGTTGAGCTGTTTTTTTTTCTTCTTTTTGCAATTTTCTCAGTTTGAGACAAATGCTTGGTTTGAATGTCATTGCCACAATCTATTTAATTAAATATTTAATACAGTAAAACTTATGGTGAAATTAAATGTTTCTTGCCTCTCCTCATATAAATTTTCTAAGAAGATAGCGATTTCGAGACCACAAAGGTCTCATCTTCAGCACTTTCTTAGCGACTGATGTTATGTCGATCAGAAGAAACTCTTCTTCTTCCCTCTGTTGGTGGACTGATGAACCTCTGGATCAGGTCAAAATTTGTGGGAATTTTGCAAATTTTGACCTGATCCAGAGGTTCATCAGTCCACCAACAGAGGGAAGAAGAAGAGTTTCTTCTGATCGACATAACATCAGTCGCTAAGAAAGTGCTGAAGATGAGACCTTTGTGGTCTCGAAATCGCGATCTTCTTAGAAAATTTATATGAGGAGAGGTAAGAAACATTTAATTTCACCATAAATTAAACTTCATAGTGATTAATTCCTATAAAAGTTAAATAGTAAAACTTGTTTAATCCGGAACGTGAATAATGCGGAAATCTGTCCAATGTGAACAAATTTATTGGTCCTGGCAAAATAATAGTAATTTTACATGTATTTATTTTGCATAAAATGGAATCTGCCCAACGCAGAAATGGAAGGATATTTCTGCACAATTCATGAAAAAAGTTTTATAAAGAGGAAAGGTATATATATTTATTAACCATCAGCTTTTTTTTCCCCCCTGAATGCAGGTACCAAGACAGCTTTTACAAATAGTGATTTAAACCAAATGGACAAATAAGTATCAAAACAAAACAAACCTAATTGTCACTGACCTAAAGTTCATTGTTAAAGCTGTTGTATTTCACACCAAAATGTACTTTGATAAATGGTGCCCTCGCCACAATCGGTATATTATTGTTTCAACATGTTCGTTGCAATAATTTTGATTGAATAACACATGTCTCTTGTGCTTTGTTCCCAGTTTATAATGTTGAGAAAAGGAAAGAAAAATAATTAGTACCGAAGAGAGAAAAAAAGATAGTGTTGCCACTTAGAGTAAAAATAAAAATGCTTGACAGTTTATATGCGTTGGCGAGTTGTTTGCGTCTATATCACACTGTTTCAATGTTAATAAGAAATCCGAAGACAAAATAAGGAATTATATCACAGAATTCACAGCTGAATATCAGCCTTAATTGAAAGACCTTTTAAAAGTGGTTAAAACAGGAAAAAATTACTAATTTTTTTAAGTCCTTGCCTAAACCTGACAGTAATAATTAATAGAAATTGTTCAAAATCTCTCATTAATTAATTTTATTTTGATAATTTTTATTTTATTCTGTAACCTTGGAACATATACCCAATACAAATTACCATTCCATATTTGCGGTTTCTGTATTTGCGGCATATTTGCAGAATATATCCCCTGCAAATAAGGAGCTTTTATTGTATAGATTCGGTCTCACTGCACATCCGTTATGCGGAATATAGATACCTGTCTTGCAAATAACAATTGTGCTGTAAATTCTTAAATTAGTTAAGTTCTGAGAATGATCTTTCATGGGTAGCATTCTGAATTTACGGAATAAAGATGGCTGAAACATAAGTATTATTCTCATTTCCGGTCAATGCTCCAAAGTCAAGCTCTAGCGTTTGTTAAATCCTTAAGGGAATAACGATTTCAAGAAATATTCAGGTTGGCAGGACAGTTAAAAGACAACATAATGAAGTGTGGAATGAAATTTGCGGGGAATCAAAGAATGTGGACGAAAGTGTAGTTAGTGAACGAAAACCGAAACTGCATACTTGAATTTCAAGATACGCGCCTAGGAGACATTTTTAACGCTGACGAAATTAGATTGTTTTTTGTGCGTTACTGTCGAAGTCGCTTACTTTTCAATGGCAGTGGAACTATAATTAATCCAAGGTACAAAAAATACATATATGGTACTCTATAATCTAAGACTATTAATAATTTCTTGTTTTTTTGTCCAATGTGGGAAAAAAAAAGTCCCATGCAATTCCGCTTTGAGCAAGTTTTATTGTATTACTTGCATATGAAGACAGACTCTTCTTCTTCTTCTTCGTCAGGCTCTACGACTTCCAGTGGAATGTCTTGGCCTTCTCAACCAGTTTACGCCACTTCTATCTTGTGCAGTGAATATGAAGACAGACACAGTAGTTATAAATAGGATATTGTTATAAAGTGAAAACTCAATTTATTGTTCTCAGTTTATCATTTTCATTCAACATTGAATTTCTACATACCCTGTGACTTACGAAACAATTAGCATTAGAAACAATCAACATTAGATATCCAGAACAAATGTAGCTTCATGTCTATATAGATGGGTCGCTAATGAATAGAGAAGCAGGAGTAGGAATAACGTGTAAACTCTTCTCATTTTACGTCTCTCTTGGAAAATATACAACACATTATGACGGTGTACTACAAGCAATACTTACAGCCCTACAACAATTGTTTCTTCATATCAATTCCTTCCAAAATGCTGTAATACTTTCTGACTCTAGCTCAGCCATAATGGCACTAACACACAACCAGACCATCCAAGACCATAGAATAATAGAAGCCAAAAACTGCATCAGGATGTTGAAAAATCTAAACAGAAATGTTGTTCTACAATGGATTCCAGCACATTGTGGCGTGGAAGGTAATGAGAAGACTGATATGCTTGCAAAAAAAGGTACACTCATCCAACAGAGATCAATTACCTATCTTACAAATCAGTACAACTCTACACCAAAATGAAAATAAAATCCCATATAGCCAAACAAAACAAAATCCAATGTGAAACCAAGATATGGAAGACATTACTAGAACCAGATACAATACCAAACAGCCCCAGATCAATTGCAGTTGCTTCATTTCGTCTTGGAACTGGTCATGATTGCTTGGCAGCACATCTACATAGAATTAAGCTACTAGACTCTCCACACTGCATAGTATGCAAGGACACAAATACGATAATGAACAAGGATTACTTGATGTTCTGCGCTGATCTTCAGAAAATAGTTGGAACACCATTCCAAATTGCTGAATATTATTGGGAAGCCCGCAAGCGAATGATGACAAATCAAGAGCTTCAGAACATTTGAATACTACTACATTTCCTGTGATAGTCACAAACTATGAGGAAGAAACTTGTATTCAACATTGCTCGATAAACCATTTTTCAGCATTTGTTGATTA
Organism: Diploptera punctata; assembly: GCA_030220185.1. NCBI lineage: Eukaryota > Metazoa > Arthropoda > Insecta > Blattodea > Blaberidae > Diploptera > Diploptera punctata. The sequence goes on from JASPKZ010008351.1 coordinate 1,540,939, forward strand.
GAATTTTCAATTCAGAACAATATAATTCCTGATTGATATGTTTAAGTGCAAAGTTAATAAATAAGGTAGGATAAAACAGACTCGCCTTATTTATTGAGAAGAACCTCATAATGTTACTTCCTAATGTAATTTATCGATTTTGTAAGTTACTATGTACTATGAATGATTTTTTTCAAAATGTGCTACAGCAAGTTGCATTATCAAATTTCTATGGTTTATGAATTTCTCTTTGATATCCTTTACTGAATATACCTGACTGGACAATGAGATCCAGGGATTACTTGATCTGTTCCATTTTTAAGAAATCTTTTTGTCAATCCTTACAGTCCACACTTTCTGAATTGTCCATTCCTCAGTTTAAGCAATATTTAAGCTGATAGAATTTTGATTCTCAACTCTTCATTATTTTTAATCAAATTTTGAAAGAATGGCTGCTAAACAAGTTTGTACTTTAGGGAAAAAAGGTTTGATATAGCTAAGTGCCTAAAGTTTACCATCATCAACCCTTAATTCGATAAATGCAAAGAAAGGGTTCATAAGTATCATGCATCAGCCAAAAAGAGGAAGATGAAAATTAACGACTATTTCATCAAATAGTTTAATGTACTGTAAATGAAGATGGTCAAAAGAGAATTATAATAAATTGCTGTATTTCTTGAATATATGCAAACACATTTCACAATTTATATCATTTTCACAGGTGTTCACATTGATTGTTTTCCTGTATCCATTGTTTATTTTGAAGCCTCCCGACTCAAATGATTGATGTTTCATTGTAGACTGCCACTCAGAATCATGAGCATATGACTGACGATGAAGGCAAAGGTCTTTGAAACCGTTGTGAAAACATGGAACTTTATGAGGAGAAATGTAACAGCATTTAATCCAACTCAGTTTATAAATTGTAAATTACCTCATAGTGTTACTTCCCACTATATTGTTTATTAAGTAATGACTTAATTTAGAATTTCTTCCCTATGCTGTTTACTTTCATTATAACCCTTGAGATTGCCAAAATATAAATTTGCAGTTCATCAGACTAATTTGCACCAGCCTTTCCATCCTGCAGTTTGGAGTTCCTGTGTCTAATGAAAAGAAAGTGGACCAGTCTGTTTCGCTTAGGCAGAGAAGTAAGAAATTGTGTAATTCTTGGAAGACCACAAATTTCTTCCCAGAGAGAGGATGTGAGTTTAATTAGGGAAGTTGGACGTCACCTATTTCTAACTTCCCTGGAATTAATAATCAGTTCCAAGCTCCACAGCAAATGCTAGTCAGCACCTCAATGGCCATTGCATTAGGGTGCTGTTGAACTGCCAGGAAGGTTTGATTGGATGATCAGATTGTGGATTTTCTATCCTTTGTTTCTACTCAAGAGGACTTTGATTAGAGCAATGTAATTTTCTCCAACAAAGTAACCATCTTGAGCACAAACAATGGTCCTGTCTGATATATCATATGGTTGGCTACCGATATGATGCTCATTTGTATCTGGTTGCGAAATCAAATTGCATAAGAGTATCATGTTGGAATTGGATGTTGTTTGATGGGGCATGAATAGTTCTAGAATGTATCCACAGGAGGTTCAACACAGCAGCCTCTATCTATGTCTCCTGGGAGGTGTGACATCCATCTCTTGGATCACCCTCCAATGTCACCTGATACAAACCCAATAGAACACATCTGGGCAAGAGTGAAGGTAACTTCATGAATTCAAATGGCTGGGACAAATTTGGAATTGAGTTGTTTATGCATGGGAAGAGGTGGCATTGGATCAAAAACTTTTCCAGAATCCCATGGAATCCATGCTGCAGAGAATGTGTGCTGTGATACATGGAGGCAATATGTGGTCGAGTTCCACAGTCTTTTTATTTATTTATTTAATTTCTTCTATTTTTGTGTTCCACCTCCAAATTTTACATTTATTTTATTTGGTCAATCTAGCCTCGTAATAGCCTTCAAATATTGTGCAATAAACAATCTCACATAACCAACAGTGTTTTGTCTTCTGAAAATTACGGAATAAAGATAGCTAAAACATATGTTTTGTTGTCATTAAAAGAAAAAGTGAAAGTGATTGAAGATAAAAAAAACACTACCTGAAATAATGACTAAATTTAAATGTGGAAAACTCAAGTTTATGAGATTTTAAAACACAAAAAAAAAATGAATGAATGGATGCAAGGAAATGGCCAAAAGAAGAGAAAGCTAAAAAAAAAAAATTAATAAAAACAAAGAAATCAAAATATTGTGGGAGTGTTTTACAAGTGCATGATCAAAAAATCTCCAAATTTCTGGACCGATGCTCCAAAGTCAAGTTCTAGCTGTTGCTAAATCCTTAGGGATGATTTCAAAGCATCTTCAGGTTGGCTGGAGAGTTTTAAAAGCCGATACAATGTAGTGTGGATTGAAATTTGCAGGGAATTAAAGGATGTGGACAAAAGTGTAGTTAGTGAGCGGAAACCGAAACTGTATACTTTAATTTCAGGATATGCACGACAGTTTTAACACTGACGAAACGGGACTGTTTTTTTTTTTGCGCGTTACCATCAAAGTCGCTCGTACATACTATACTTCACTTTTCAATGGCAGCAGAGCTACAATTAATCCAAGATACATAAAAAAGACATACCCTGTAATATACGAATATTAATAAGTTTTAGTTTTTTATAATGTGGAAAAAAAAATTGGTCCCATGCGGTTCTGCTTTGAGAAAGTTATATTGTAATATAAACATTTGGAATTCTTTCACTTGCCATTGTATATGACAGAATTTACATTACATTGTAACTTGTTACTATTATTTTGCTGGGACCAATAATGTTCACATTGGACAGGTTTCTGGATTAAAAAGTCTTATTATATTCAGTTATTAACATGCACGAAGAAAAGATATTAGACCACATCTCAAATGGAAAGAAAGATATAACTTTTGGGAAGCGAAACAGGCCCCATGGCTCATACTGCAAAGCTGATTATAATTATTATAAGATACAGTATATACTACTGGGGGCACGCCGTAGCATAGTGGTTAAGGCACTGAGCTACAAGCCGGAGGGTCGAGGGTTCAAGTCCCGTTGGGGTCAGGATTTTTAAACTGACCCAAACCCTCTGGCGGCACTATGGCCCTGGGGTCGACTTAGCCTTTATGGAAATGAGTACCAGATGCTTGTTCTGGGGGTAAAGGCGGCCGTCACGCAGGGCTGACATAAAGTGCCGATTGTCTAGAAAAAGTGGGAGCCTTAACCTCCTACCAGCCCAAGGGCCTCCAGGCCTGTTGTGGGATCACTTTACTTTTTTATATACTACCAAGAAGTTTGGATTATTTTGTCTTTCATTTATAATCAAATTGTTCTTTTGTTTAATTTTCTAACATTGTTTGTGAGGAACTATATTATGTTACCACTTGAGTAAAATATCACCACCTTGATTCTCAACTTCATTTTACAAAATACCTTCAGTTATATCAAAGTTACTACACATTTATAAAAATGAATTTAATACATATGTTAATAAATTAACCTCATGGAAATTTTTTTTACCTGTAATGTATTGTATTCAGCATTTGCTGTCAGTCATCGTTGTCAGTTTCACTTTCATCTATTTCTATGTTGCCTCTTTTGGTTCTTCATTACAACATGACATCCACAATGTAATGATCTGTTAGATCAAGTGCTGCATTTTTTGGAGCATATCACATTGTCATAATTATGTAAGTATTCTTCAGTAGTGAACACATCATAAAGTTCGTTTTGATTTTTGAACATTCCAGGTATAATTTTATCCTAAGATTGTGCACACCACAATAATAGATAACATGTTTCAAGTTTTGAAAAGAAAAATTAACACTTTTACCGGGACCTCATACAGCGATATGAGTATGCTATCCATTACACCGTTCAAGCTACAATACAAACATTAATATTTCTTTCTTGATATACAATTCTCAAATCATCTGAAGGCAGATGTATGTCGTTACTACACCGGCGTAACCACGCTCAATGCCACCAAAATTTGCACCGGTGCAACTGCTCTCAGTGCTACCAGAATTTGCACCGGCGTAACCACGCTCAATGCTACCAGAAATTGCACCGTATAGGTGCTGGATCAAACCGTTATTGTTGATAACTATTTTGATCGGAAAGCATAGATTGTTCAAATAGTAACATCTTTGCCCGGGCCCATAGAGGCAAAGAGCTATACAACTTTCATTACTCAATTCTCCCAATACGTAATGTTTACTGACTTATAAAATACAATCATGGAAGCTTTGGGATAAAGGAACTAACACATGCTTGAGTAAGCTTTTGGAATTTGACTTAGACATCTGACTAATGCTAACTACTGAATGAATAGGCATAAGTAAAAAAAAAGCACAACTAAAGCTTTTAATGCGAGTCAAAATGTAGTCAGAAATAATATGAAGATAAATAAATATTCAATTTACAAAGAAAAGAAATCATAATAGATCATCTATATAAAAAGAAAATATGGTATAAATCAACATACATACATACATTATCACTCACTCTAGTCCAGCCTTGGGTTGGGGGAAATACTGTCCTAGCATCCCCACCCTGGCTTACTGGACTAAACAAACAAAACCAGCTCTTCTGAGCTGCTCTGACCAGACTCCAACGGTGACTAAGTAGATGATGCTTCAATGTTACAAAACACAGCTATTTATGAGAGTTCACAGGGAGAGGGGGAATGCGCATTAGCACAGGGTGTGCACTAGGAAAGGAAAGGATAGATAGGAAAGCATTTGGTACTGTTCATAAAGATGACACTCGAGATGGAGATGCAATGACGTATAGTTTGCGCAGTAAGACGTAATTCTTGTATCAAAATGTCCATTTCGGTACATTACCAATGGCCAGCTGCTATTGAAATATTTTTTAATGAGGATTTTACACTACCTTTTTAAGCAATAAAGCTTATTTTTTTTAAATATTAAACTTTACTGCTTATAAAGGTAGTGTAAAATATTTTGAAAATATTAAGCTTTACTGCTTATTAAAAATAGTATAAAATTCTCATTTAAAATACTTCAACAGAAGCCGGCCATTGGCATTGGTAGTGACGTCTTTGGACAATTTGAGAATTGTATATCAAGAAAGAAATGTTAACATTTATATCCATAGCTGCTACTTTTTACACAGAACCTAGACATCAAAACAGAAATTGAGATGGCATCCATGAACCTGTACGAAAAATTGATCAGACTCCCAGATGATAATTACTGGTCCAATTATCATAACAATGATAGAAAATTGAAAATGTAACAAGGCTTTCTGCAACATGCTATAGAGCTACAAAGTAAATATCACATACAAAATAACCCAGAAAAACTACCTGTACAAGATAACCCTCTATATCTCTACATCCCTATGCACAGTCTAGACCTCTTAGAAGAAGGACTGATTAAAGCAAACACCAACCCTGAAATACTAAGATTATGTGCCCTGGAAACAATAGAAACAAAATACCCCTGTTCTAAATGGTTACATACATATACAGATGGCTCTAAGCTCGATCACAATGGTCCTGTGGGAACTGGAATCCATTGCTCACTCTTCTCTCTATACACTCCACTTGGACCAAATAAAACGGCTTTTGATGGAGAAATAAAGGCAATTCATACTGCACTTTCACAAATCAATGACCATATCGTCATTCTGTCTGATTCCAAAGCTGCCATACAAGCAATATCATCATTCAAAGCAAGGAAGTAGTAGATTGCAATAAACTACTCACTGACCTTTATCAAAAATATAAGATAGCAGTATTACAATGGATACCATCTCACTGCAGAATCAATGGAAATGAAATAGCCGATATGCTGGCAAAACGAGGAGCAATGTGTTTACAGCAACGTAATTTAAACACATCTTATCGCTCAGCAATAAACTGTATCAAACAAATGATAAAAAACACATTCTCAACCAATCTTCAGATCCGAATTCAAGAAAAACAGTTGGAAAACACCATCCACACTACACCAGATGCACCTCGAAAGGAAGCTGTAGCATATTTTCGACTAAACACAGGGCATGATTGTCTTGCAGCTCATCTACATCGGATTGGAATCTACAGAAGTCCTCATTGCCCACTGTGCTCCACGAACACTAACATGGACAGAAACCACCTGCTACAGTGTCAGGCACTCCATTCTGCTACACTGAAGGATAGATACTGGGAAGCAAGAGCCAAACTTTCTGTTTTGCTATAATGTTCTATTGTTTTAATTTATTGTATATATTTTTGTTTTCTCATAATTATGGACAATGACTTCTGTCAAGTCCCCTGCATTTGTATAAATAAATAAATAAATATCCGTAGCTTGAATGGTGTAATGGATAGCACACTCATATGGAGAACGAGAGGTCCTAGGTTCAAGTACCGGTTCAAGTATTAATTTTTATTTTGAAAATTATAATGGTCAGTAATGGAAAATGTTTCAAGTTAATTAATTTTAATGAATCTATTTTACTTTTATTGGAGATTTGCATTTTTTCAGTATAGACCTCAGTAAAAATAAACAGCAATGACTCTTGATAAGGCTGATCATAGATTGGATTAAACTTGTCAAATTTGGAGGCAGAAAAGACAAATAGGGGCATGCTGTGCCATAATTGATTGAGGCAATATGCTACAAGCCAGAAGGTCGGGGGTCGTGTCCTGATGGAGCCAGGATTTTTGGACTGGCCCAAACCTTCTGGTAGCACCATGGAATCGACTCAGCCTCTAACATATATGAGTATCAAGCATTTGTTCTGGGCACAAAGGCATTCATTAAGGAGGGCTGATGACCTGGCTGACATCTCATGCCTATTGTCTAGAAAAGTATGAACCTTAACTTCCTACTATCCTAAGCACCTCCTAAAGCATGTCCATCCATAGTAATTCTGCCTGAAGGCAGGTCCTTCACTGCAATCATAGCATTTTCATGCTATGCTTGTAGCTTTACTAGGGAATTGTAGGTGTGGTAGCTTCCTGTTGCTTTCCACACCGGTGAAGGATGATGATGATTATAATGATAAGGATAATGATGGCCATATGATTTCGGGGACTGTTTGGGCCTTAAAGTTTTCCTGACATTTGTCTTACAGGTGAGGAAAATCCTGATAAAAACCTCACCCATAAAAACTGCCCCGACCAGGGATTGAATCCAGGCCTGCTGCGTGACAAGGCAGCACGCTATCTCGAGACCACACCGGTGGACCTGAAGCATGTAGTGGTATCTAATTAACTAACTCACTGGCTCTATCGAATCTGTAGGTTCATGGCCACGCAGATATAAGCTCTCCATACATCCCTGTCCTGAGCTAAAGCTTTACAATCTCATCCTCTGTTTAATCTACTTCCCTCAAATCTTGGATAATGTTATTCTCCCACCTCATTCTTGGTCTACCAACTGGGCGTTTTCCCTCTGGTTTTCCTACAAGAAGCTTCCATACACCTCTTTCATTCCCCATACATGGTGCATGTCCTGCCCATCGTAGTCTAAGGGTCTTAACTGTTCTTATTATATCTGACTTCCTATACACTTTACCTTTATAACTGAACAAAAATGTCACCACTTTGCAATTGGCTAGGATATGTGGGAGCATTCTCTACCAACAGCCTTCCTTGGTAATTTTCTAAAATCCAAAAACTTTTCAAAACTTAGTAAAAAATTTTACATGAAATCAATATTCAATGATTCCAAGCACTTTTTTGAGCTTTGTAATATGCCGTAAACTGGTGTCAATAAGGACAGTTTTTTACAATATTCCCAAATATTAAATAACTTTAGTACAGTTGGTATATTGTTTAACTCTACTTAGGTTATCCTTATCATACACTAGAAGAGGTATATGTAATTTTATTCTATATAATATTTAATTTTAGGAAGTGATATTTTGAGGTTATTTTAATTATATTATTTTTAGTCTATTCATCTTACTGGACAAGCTGACGATAAAACAGAATTGTTTTGAAACATGTCCAAGAACAAATCAACATTAATATTGAGTATTTGAAGAGAAAAATTATACGCTCAGACCGGGACTTGAACCCGGGACCCTTGGTTCTCTAGACCAAGTGCTCTACCAACTGAGCTACCTGAGCAAGTACCGATCTAAACGCAAATCTTTCTCTATATACATTGTAATTCCCATCCACCAAATGCTGTGAAGCCATGCTTCTATCTTGCAAATGGCGGCTCCTTTATTAAGAAGACATATTTGGGAATTATACATTACAGCCAGTACGGCTTTTTCCGTACTATTTATTATAATATTTATTAATATTGAGGTAAGATCTGGACAAGCTGACAATAAAACAGAATTGTTTTGAAACATGTCCAAGAACAAATCAACATTAATATTGAGGTAAGATCTGGACAAGCTGACGATAAAACAGAATTGTTTTGAAACATGTCCAAGAACAAATCAACATTAATATTGAGGTAAGATGAATAGACTAAAAATAATATAATTTATTCTATATATTGAATCAGAGAAAACTTTTTACATCTCACCTCATACAACTCCACAATTTTTACAGGGACCAGTTTCTAGAGCCATTGCTCCTATCCTCAGCTAAAACTTTTCGTTCCCAGTGAGCAAAATTTAACCTCAAATTTCATAAAAACAGCAACAGATGGCAGTTTGGAAGTTGATGATAATGACAGAATTTCAACAGTCGGAGTTTTAGTTACAACATACCTCTGGTGCAGAACAACCTGGCGTCCAGATTTGAGAAGTTATCTTCTTACCACAATATTGACACTAGGTCGCAAGATAACAGTCTGCTAGCAATCCCTCTTCATAGCACTTCCTCTTAGTCTACTTCCTTCATAGTAGCCTCTGCCCACTCTTGGAATTTCCTTCCTCAAGACATCTGGGGTTGCAGCACACTTGGCACTTTTAACCCATCAGTGTGGAATGACGTGCAGTGCCCACATAAAATAAACACTACTTCTTTGCGGAGTGCTGATCGAGCATGTTCGACATGCACCACGTTTGTTTTATTATGATTCTTAATGAAAATATACCAAGAAAACAGGCTTTATGAACTGCCATCTCATAGAGGAGATATTAAAATTTCCTTTAACATAGAATATATATTTAAATGCTCCCACACTGAGGGGTTAAGTCATGCTTATACAGTTACCTGTTGTCTAATAATTAATTTACTCTATTTATTAAAATTTATACTATGTCATTAATAATTTTTTTCTTGTTTTTTTATACATCTTGTACATATTATATCTAATTAGTTAAATCTAGAGTAAATCAAAATACATTATGAATAATAATTGTATTGTATTTATAACATGTAATTGTATATGTTTATTGTAATTTAGATGTAAGACTATTTTTTTTTGTACTTTTTAAAACCTGGTTGAGTGGCAGACAAGGCCTTAAGGCCTTAACTCTACCAGGTAAAACAAAGCTTTTATTATTATTACTACTACTATTATTAATTCAATACATACCTAAGGAGTAACATTAGACTGTAAGCTGTCTTGAAAAAATCGTGTAAAGAAAGTAAATAAAAGAGTGGTAAAGAGAATGAAAATCCTCAAAAGATTATCTGGTGTAAAATGGGGCTGTTTTAGTGAAACTTTAGATGCTACCTACAACATATACATAAAACCCATTTTACAATATTGTGGAGAGATTCTCATAACAGCACCTAGAATGATGGAAAAACTAGACAGAGTTAAAAATTTTGTTAGCGAAAAATAACAAGTGCAGTTAAAACAATCCCTATATAGACTTTCCAATCCCATTATCACTCCAAGAAGAAGCAATCCTGTATGTGATGAAACTACCAGAAGACACTTGTAGAAAGAAACAATCACAGTTGAGAAAACTGAACACCTAATCCGCCTTTATTGAAAAAGTAAAAGAACTAGAACAGACATTTGATATTTCAACAAATGGAGAAATAATTCAACCTAGAATTAATTCAGCAGATTTTAAAACAATCCCATACAACTGAGATCTAATTGAAATAATCAACAAAAAGACAGAATGCAACAGCATTCTCCTGAAAATTACAGCCATATAGACTGTCCACACTAGATATCCTAAAAACGACTGCCTCCATGTCATTAACAGATCGTGAAAATGGTGCTGTGGTGCAGGAGGTACACACCCATCTTTATGAAGCTATAACCAAGACCCTCTGTACATGGTGAAGAACCACATCCTGCAAGAGATGGTCCTGCTTTAACTGAATACGACGGATCTAGACATGGCTGTCGATAAAAAACCCCAACACACTTTACACCAAGTGTGAGTATTGGTAAGAGTGTAGGAGAAGGAAAACTCTGAAAATAAACCCGGGAAGAGGACTCTCGTCAGCCGAGGAGAAGTCAACCTTCTAAGGGAAAGGGACCCCAACAGTAAACCTCCGGTCCTCCAGGTTGGGGGTTGTGCATTGGGCTGGAAAAATACCACGTAAAACAATCTTTCTCAAAAGTCTCACACGAAGGAAGACCAAGAAAGCACTGGTCTGAACAGATGTGAGATCAGAACAGGCAAAGACCTAATCCATGAAGTTGATGATGATGATTTTCTTCAGCTGCTGTTATCTTTTTTTTTTTCTGTTCTAGTCATCTTAAATTGTATTAAGTTCATTATCTTCTTTCTCTGTTTCACAATTTTTCATCAATTTAACATGAATTGCACCGTGATAAATTTGTATCATTTTTAAGCTTTCTGATATCATATTCTATGTATATTTGTTATGTTTGTTATCTTACGAGGGTGGATCAAATATAAACCAGAATTTGTATCTGGAGGCTCTGGTAGCGAACTGCAAAGGTTGCGGTTTGGAGGGGAAGTTGGTGAGGGTGTCTGGAGTAGGGATCTTGATGTGTCGCACTCCAAAGAGCGGCTGCTTGCTTCAGTACGCCATGAGCGAGCAACAGGTACACACGTCTGTTGCGCAACACATTGTTATTAAATTTTTGGCGAAAGAAGGCACTAAACCTTCTGAAATTTTGAGAAAGCTCCATGCGCAGTTCGGGGAAGCAACCCTTTCAAAGACGCAGGTGTATGATTGGCGCAAAAAAATGTTAGTGGGCCGGGATTCAGTGGAAAATGAGCCCCACCAAAGACGGCAACAAACAAGCATCAATGCAGACAACATTCGTGCTGTACGGGACCTTATTGAGGAGGATTGTTGCGTAACAGTTTCTGAAATTGCTTCACACGTTGGAATAAGCTTCGGAAGTGTTCAAGCCATCATCAGTGATGAACTCAAATTCTGAAAATCTGCCGGAAACCGATCTGAAATGTGATTGTGCTGCATGACAATGCAAGGCCACTCACTGCTCGGTTGACACAAGAAAAACTGACGAAAATGCATTGGACACCTCTGGAACATCCTCCTTACAGTCCAGATTTGTCACCCTGTGACTACCATTTGTTTGGGCCACTGAAAGAAGACCTGGGAGGAAGGTGGTTTGGTGACAATGCAGCAGTAGAGTTCATGCGCAACTGGCTGACTACACGTCATCCCTCATTCTTCAAGGACGGCATCAAAAAGTTGCCAACTCGATAGCAAAAGTGTGTTGGAAATGCAGGAGACTATGTAGAAAAATGAGGTGGTGGTTTTGTATTTTTTTGTTAATTCAATAAAATTGTAAACAATAATTCTGGTTTATATTTGATTCACCCTCGTAATTTTATTTACAAGGAAACTTCAACCATTGCATTTCAAAACCTACCTTGAAATGTCTCCCAGAGAAGCATTGTGATGTACCAAAGCTGGCTCCAAAAATGTATCTGCTGTATTTAACTGCAAGACAAAGAAATTGAGGCCAAAATCCAGTAGTGGCAACCCATTGTACAAAGCAGTTGGACTCCCTGCAGAATGTCGTGTTGTGGGACATGGCATGCAGGTAGTTTTCAGGGTTGGAGTGTGGCAGAATGCAGTATGCAGTCAGGTTGTCACCAATTCAGGAGTTGTATTACTTCCATTTAGTTTAAATAAGAGCTTCGGCATTGGATATTAGTGCCTTGGAGTTAAATATAGCAGATTTTTTTTTTTGGACACTACCTTGGTATATTATGCTTCTCTGGGAAAAATTTCAAGGTAGGTTTTGACATGCAATGGTTGACAGTTCCATTGTTAGTACTAGTTAATAATAATAATACTTTATCCCCTCAGGGGTCCCCATCTAGGGGATATGTGGATGGCGACCACAAGGTGCCCAAGCTGAGCAAAACATTGCTTCCACTTACTTGTGTTTCGCTCCTTACTTTTATCTTCTTTAACCGATCTGGTATTTATTCCTTTCTTCCACTTACTTATACCAGACTCTTTTAACTTTACTATCTTACCTCTCTTGGTTAACTCTTGGTTTTTTTTACCCTGATGCTATTAGGGCATCCGAGGGCTAGGGATTCTTCCATTTCTGCTTTCCTTTATTTTCTTTTCTTCTCCAGAAAAGCCTGACCAGAGGCTATAAGATGGCAGCCCCATCACTGGTCTTGCCTTCCTTTGGCCAGCAAACAATTGAAGGGACTATTATTATGCTTTCAAGTCTTATACGAGAATTTCCCGGAAGGATCAAAACTCTGGAGGAAAAATTTTCTATAGGATCATAACAGGCCTTGACCTAATACTTGGAAGGAAGGAGAAGAAGAAGATAATGCTTTATTTTAGCTGGCAGAGTTAAGGCCATAAGGCCTTCTCTTCCACTCAACCAGCAAATAGTAGAATTATACAAAAATTACATATTATTACAATTTTAAGATATTATTAAAATACAAACTAAACAAAGTACAATAATGATATGATCTAATACTAACAAAAACATGAAAAATAATAAAATTTATATAATATAAAATAAAGTAAGTAGCTTCCTAAATGATTATTTATAGAATGTTGCATTTAGTTGTTATGCAGTTAATGTTTTCATTGTGTTGAGCTTAAGATAACAGTTAATTTGTTTTTAAATAATGATAGTGATTGACAGTCCCTGAATGACTAGGAAGTGAGTTTCATGCTCTAGTCATAGATATTGTGTAAGATTCAGAGTATAGACATGTTCTGTGCTGTGGTATCAAAAGTAAAGAAGAGTCTTGTGATCTTGTTCCTAAATTGTGATGAGCCGATAAATTTTGAAAATGTGTTGTTAACCTTTAGAAGACTTGTGGGACATATTTGTCCATAAAATGTAAAGCCTTAAAGGACTTAGTATAACATTATTTCTTTGTAAAAGTATAAAAATTTAGAAAATGTTACAAGGAAGTTATTTGTGGCTCTAACCTATTGTTTTAGATCAAGTATTCATAAAAAATAAAATAATAAAACATGTTGTATCTTTTCCACCCCTAATTTTGTATTTAAATTATAATGAGTTAACATGGTAAATATCTTGTTAGTATTTATTTTTAAAAAATATCTGATATGCTACTTACATTATTTAGATAATCCAGGATGCCTTGGTCACTCGTTTAGAACTGTATTTTTGTATGATAGTCCTTGAAGCACCCCGATATACACAACCCAACGTTAATCTTTTCAATCCTGTTTGCATATTATGTTACACGCTAATTCACTACACGTATCATAGGCGTCAGAGTCACTATCAGCGTATAATTCTTTCATAATTTCTTCTTCCGTGACTAATATACGTGAAGCAATTTTTTATATTTTAAAAAACGAACCACAGTCTACAGTTACTAATTCAAGACTGAAAGCTAGTGTGGTTAGTACAAACTTGCTAAGGGTTTGACTGCCACAGAAAAAAAAATTTGCTGATAACTCTGTCGTCAACAAGACTGGGTACCCGTGTTTATGGTTTGAAAGCAGATTTTTCAAGGCACACGTGTTCACACTATGTCATAAAATTCCCCTTGCAACAGTACAGTCACCTTCAAATCATAAACTGAACCCGTTATAAAGTCAAACCAAAAAATATAGACCTCGCAAAATAAATTTTAACTTTTAATAATAAAATTCTCTATTGTATGTAAAAATAAAACATTTAATTGAATAATACACTCCTTTATGAATTAAATAAAAGTTATTTTATACTTATATCTCTTATAGTTTATCGTAAAAAAATTTTTTTGTTAGTATGCGCGCTCTACCATCCATTTAATATCACGGACTGGGATTTAAATTCCATCCAGCAGTTCATGTGGTATTTTTAAATACCCCGGAATATAACTTGTTAAATATGTGTGCAGAATTTGGAATATGTGAATGTAAAGTTCTTCTATCATTTAGGCGTAGTAAGGAGACAAGTGGTCATAACGATGGAGATTAAATATAAATCGAATGCACGCATTATGAGTACACTGTAGTCTGTCAGATTAGTCAGTAGTATGTCGCAGTAGTCAAAGTGTGGCATTATAAGAGTCTGTACAAGTATTTGTTTTAATTTTGTAAGAAGGAAGTTTTTAAATCTATTTAGGGAATGAAGGATTGAGAACACTTTCTTGTAGGTATTATTCACCTGGATTTTCCAGTCTAGGTGTTGGTCCATGTAGATACCCAGATTTTTTACTAGTGAGCTGTAGGGAATGTTTTTGTCATTTAGGAGAATGGTAGGGATATTTTCGTAATTTATAATGATTTGGATTCGTTGATGTCCTATAATTATGCACTGTGTCTTGTCAGCATTAAGATTAAGTCCTCCATGTTTCCTCAACTATTGGGAAATTGAGACTAGGTCACTACTTAGTTTGTCTAGTGTGTCATATACATCATCAGAATGGGAGTGAATGTAAATTGCAAATCATCAGCATATAGGTGATGTCGACAATAAGTAAGTCTAGTGGATATGTCGTTAATATAGATAGAGAACAGAAGTGGTCCTAACACTGAACCTTGTTGGACTCCACCCTTCAGTGATAGCCAGGATGAGGAAAGTTTTGCATTGGATACACATTGCTGGCAATCATGAAGCCAGTTAACAGCTTTGTCCAAAGGATTCAGAGCGCATAATTTTGCTATTAGTATGTCAGTGTCAAAAGCTTTACTGAAGTCCAAGAGTGTTAATATTGTCATGTGGCCATTGTCCATTGCTTCCCGCGCATCTTTGGTAACTTTAAGAAGTGTGGTTGCCGTACTATGGCTTGTCCTAAAACCTGATTGGTGTGGGTCGAGTAAGTTATGTGTGTTAAGGTAATCAGTTAATTGTCCATGAACAATGTGCTCCAAGGCCTTAGATAGGACTGGGAGGATGCTGATTGGTCTAAAGTCGTTTGGTGTTACAGGTAATTTAATTTTAGGGATTGGTCTGACTATAGCTTTTTTCCAAAGTTCAGGATAAGTTGAGGTCATGATTGAGGCATTAAATATATGGTCACAGTTGGGGATATGACATGGAGTATTTTCTTTAAAAAGTCAATACTTATATTGTCTATACCTTGTGTCTTAGTTCTAATGCGGTTCAGGGATAGTTTAAAGTCAATTGACATTATATAGGAAAAGAAGAATTTTTCTGGGGAAGGAGTAGGTGTGGATAGGAGCTCGTCTATAATTTGTTGTTTGGTCGTAGTGTTTATGTTAAGTGTGGCGTACAATGTGAAATGTTGGTTTAGATTGTCCAGTGATATATAGATGTATGAGTTAAGAAGAATTCACAATTCATTTGATTCTTATCAAGAAAAGCTCATAATGTGAAAATTCCCAAATTTATTATATTAATCATATACTTTGTTTTGTCCAAATTGATCTTTAATTCCCATTCTTCATATTCCCCCTTCAGCTTTCTTGTCATGTGATATAAATATTTGTAATCTTCTGCCATCAGTTACTAATCACCAGTAAATAGCAACAAATAATATTTTCTTCCACCTCTATTTCCATAGGTGTACATTTGTTTTCCACTGTGTTAAGGCTATCTACAATATATACTATCTAGCAAATAAAATGTCTTATATACATGAAGTAAAGTAAAGAATAGTACATAATAAATCCATTGGGAAAAAAAAATTCTTTCATAGAGAAATATTGAGTAGCCTACTATTTCCATAGGTGTACATTTGTTTTTCCACTGTGTTAAGGCTATGTTTTACATACATGAAGTAAAGTAAAGTAAAGAATAGTACATAATAAATCCATTTGGGGGGGGGCAGAACATTCTTTCATAGAGAAATATTGAGTACTAGATAATCAAGTTGAGAGTAAATTAGAATAAACTGTGTTGCTAAAATTCTGTTGAAGCACAGTTGTTGACATGTTTTTATTCAATAACCTTGAGTCATGTTTTTTTTTTTTTTAAAGATTTGGCTGGTGTCCAAAGTGGTAATTTCACACTAGAATATAAACTATACTCAATACAATTACTTAAAAGTACACTTGACTACATCTTCAATTTATAGATAAATCCTGTCTCCAATTTGATCAAGATAACTGATGTTGTTTTCTTGTTTAATTATATAAGAACTATATCATGCAGATAAGGAATTTTATTCCTCTTGAAAATAAAATAACACCATTTACCATACTTTGCTGTAATCTATGTAAGTATTTCATTTTGTATATTTATAATATATGGTACTTTATTGTTATAATGACAATTTGTTTTAAAATATGGAAATCTGTTGTTTTCTATATATATATATATATATATATATAAGTAACAACTGATATAAATGAAATTTGCTTTTAGAAACAAAAGAGACATAACTTCAATTTGTACTTGTCTATTGGCAGTAGTGTGACATTTTTTTTTTTGGGATTTTAATTTAAAATAGAATATTAATTCTATGAAATCTTTTTAATATATGAATGTACTGATACTTACAATGATACTAATACTTGAAATAAAAAAATTAACATTTATAAGCAAACAGAAATTTAATTTTTGTCACTAATTGGACAAATAAGAGACCATGTAAATTAAGACCATATTTATTAAGTAGAACCTCATAATGTTACTTCCTAATGTATTTTCATAAATAAGGGACCACTTTAATAAAGTTATCCTATAAAGAAATTGTTTGATTAATTGTATCATTTGAAAATTTAAAACTATATAATGTAGTCAATTGTATAAATTTAGAATTTATCTTTTAAGATGGTGCATAAATAAAAATGTATCTATATCAGTATGGACTCCAAACTATTGGCACAAAATAAGAAATACATAATACAGATAGTGTACATAATAAGTATTATATGAAGTTCATACAAATAATTATAATTTTTTTAAACTCTCATATAACAAATTAACAAATAATGGAAGTGTTATGGCAGCCACAATTTTGTACATTTTATTATAGCTCTTTAAATATGTGCACAAGAAGTCATAGTCGTAAGAGAATATGTGAAAATCATATTCCACAATTTCTTTTTAAAATTTCTAACTTTGTGATTTCTTGGAAGTTTTAAAGTGCTATATTTCTAACTTAAGTTTTCAATTTGGAATTATAAAGTAAAGTTCAACCCTATAATAATATAAGAAAGTTTAGATATTTCATTTAATGCCTTCTGGCTTATTAAAATATGTAATGGACTCACCTCATGTCAACTCTGGAACACCAACAAGACTCAGAGACATTTCACCTTGATTCTTAAATACACCACCTAACAGGACTTACCCCTTGCACATATTCTCTCTCTGCCTGCCAGGAGCTATACATATTTCTAAATTCAGCAATTTTACAGTTAGCTTTCTAAAATAGTTTTAAGTATGTCATAATGCAATTGCATGGTTTCATATATATCTCAAAATTTTCTACACATATAAATGATTCCTTACTTTAGAATTCTTTATTATACTTAACCTACAATATTACCCTATTGTAACATAATAATAATAATGCTTTATTTATTCTGGCAGAGTTAAGGCCATAAGGCCTTCTCTTCCACTCAACCAGCACAAATATAAATAAATATTTGACAAATATAGATCTGCACTATACTAATTATAAACAGTTAAAGATACATTAAATGTAGCAATGTAAATTTCATGTACTAACAACATTTTATAGGATAATAACAACAATACTTACGATAATAATAATAATATAATATAAATATGATAAATTATACGAGAAACACCAATTAATATATTTACCTTACACTGGGTAATAATGAAGTCGCGGTTAGAGCAAATATAAATTTAGATTTCTTTTAAAAGATGCCAATGTCCGGCAGCCCCTTATTTCTTGTGGTAGGGAATTCCAGTTGCGAGAAGTGAAGATGGTATATGACATGGAGTGATGTGATGTCCTATGTTGCGGTATATTAAGCAAGAGACTATGTTGTGATCTTGTGTTTAAGTTATGGTTTGAGGATAGATACTGAAATGGGATGATAAATAATTGGGAATCGAGATATGTAGGATCTTAAATAAGAGAATTAGACAGTGTGATTTTCTTCTCTCTTTTAGATGTAGCCATGATAATTCGTGGAATAATGGAGAAATGTGATCGTATTTTCGAACATTAAATATGAATCTGATACACATATTATGGACACGCTGCAGTTTGTCCGACAATCCGTCACTTATGTCAGTTAGTAGAACATCACAATAGTCAAAATGCGGCATCACTAAGGTTTAGATTAAAATTCTTTTAAGAGCTGTAGGAAGAAACATATATATAATGCTAAATAATATATGCATTGATAAAACATTTGTAAAATAGCAAAACACAGATTATATGCTACTGAAGTAATACAAAATGATTAAAATATAAAGAGGACTGAATTTTTTTTAGAAAGTACTTTACTACAAATGGATCTGTTTGACATATCCTACAAATACTGTACATTTGGTTGTTATACATACTTTTTTTTTTAGCATTCTGGCAACTGTTTTATTCCCTCTTTCCAAAAGCCTTTTAGATGGGTGTGTACACATTAAAAAAAAATATGAGACCACTGCATTGTCATCCTCAAACTACACTCCGACCACATCAGTTTTAAGTCTTTCAAACATAAAAATCACGTGTAGCCGTATCAGGCCTATAAGATACATGGGGCTGGAAGTCTCACTTTAGTTTCCTGCCCGTTTCCTTTGGAAAGGTAATTTTGCTATCTTCCCCTCCCTCTCAGGTAAGTATGAACTGATAAATCATATTTGAAGAGAAAAATTATATGCTCAGACTGGAACTCGAATCCAGTCTGAGCGTATCATTTTTCTCTTTAAATATGATTCATCCATCATTGAAATATATGAAATGAATAATAAAAACATTGAAGTATGAACTGGTTCAGTTTTGTCTGAGCTTTGCAAGAAGAGAAGATGCCGGTCAACATGGAACAACACATTATTATCAAATTTCTTACTCAGGAATGGGTCTAGGCATCAGAAATTCTCAATACAGAGTTTGTGGTCTATTGCTTTCTCTTTCACTATTCTGTATAAATGACCAAACTCTCCTGAAAATGACATAATCTTCAACAAAGGACACATTTTCTTTCACGTTGTTTCTGGGAGTGTACTGGACCTATAAATGGTTACTGTCCTTCAGAAAGCAATAAGGAATTCTTATCATCCAAGTGACTTACAAACTAATTGAAGATTCAATACTAATAAAATTCATTGTTAAAACCGTTGAGGTGGAGAGTCATAAAATAAAATAAGTTAAAATATACCTTCTTAGGTAAAATCCATTGTCCTCAACTTATAAAATATGTAATCTTTATGCCTGTAGGGCTTTCAGAACATCCGTTCCATCTTCAGCAGGTCCCTTTTCGCTACAACATCCAGTATGATGGTTGTTGCTGCTGGTCCTAATGTGGTGTTGTCGTGACTAAAGCTTCTTCCTGACGATATCGTATAGTGGGTTGTATACGCATATGAAAAGTCTAATTACGCTAAGCACATAATAAATGCTGGTCATAGAATGAACTCAATAGAAGACACCCTTACAATAGTACACAAAGAGGAAAATCCAACTAAAATCAACATATTGGAAGACCTGGAAATTATCAAGGAAATAGACAACAAGCTTTTAATAAATGAAAGCACTCCCAGACTAAACAACTATACGATATCATCAGGAAGAAGCTTTAGTCATGACAACACCACATTAGGACCAGCAGCATCAAGCATCATACTGGATGTTGTAGCGAAGAGGGACCTGCTGAAGATGGAATGGATGTTCTGAAAGACCTACAGGCATAAAGATTACATATTTTATAAGTTGAGGACGACGAATTTTACCTAAGAAGGTATATTTTAACTTATTTTATTTTATAATTGAAGATTTACAAGAAGTCTATGATATCCACTGTTGGGTCAAAAAAATTATATGGTATGTTTCTTACAAACCAAAGTATTTTTGTTACAAATTTCATTAAATTATATTCCATTAATTTGAAATTTACAGGTAATAATCAGAATCTGAGAGCAAATGAAACACCCATACAGTGGTGAATAAAGTAAGCAAGAGAGAGAGAGAGATGAAAGATATAGTATTAGAATTCCAGTAACAAATTTCAAATCTTGCATGAACTTGTGATGAATTTTCACCATAGGTAGTAACACTGCATCAATAATGAATGTATGTACCATCCACCGCTCTTTTTGTCCTTCATATTCTGACAATACAGCATCATCATGTGTTGAACCCTAGTGGAACCATTATGGTCTCATGCCAACATTTTTTAGATCTTTTCACATTTCTTTGTCCTTTTGATGCATATGCAAAAATTTGACGGGGCCACAGTGGGATCTGTTCTTTAGATATATTACTTGCACTAAAGTCTATATTGCTGAATATAATGGACTACGGGTATATTTTTAGTTCTTTTAGGATTTTGTTATTTTTATGGCTTTTCCTTTTTGATAAAGTGAACAGAAGTCTGTTATTTGAAATTTTGATGAAAGATCAGATCCCAAAGCAGATCATATATAATATTTATAACATTTATAAGTCAACTCTCATTGCAATAAAAATAAAAGAAAAAATAACTCAGTGGAAAGAAATAAACTCAGGAGTCTGACAAGATTGTGGCCTCTCCCCTCTACTTTTTAACATATATATGAATGCCATTGTAAAAGACTTTAGAGAAACAAAACATGGAAGTATCACTATCAATGGAAATTTTAAATTAGATATAATAATATTTTTTTATATTTGAAGAGAAAAATTTTCGCCTAGACCGGGACTCGAACCCGGGCCCTTGGCTTTCCGGGCCAAGTGCTCTACCAACTGAGCTACCGAGGCGAGTTACGATCTAGACGCAAATTTTTCTCTTATGTACGTTGTAATTCCCTAGCGCCAAATGCTTGAAACAATAGCTTCTATCTTTGCAAATGGCGGCTTCTTAGTTAAGAAGACATTTATTGGGAATTTAACACTACTTTATAGCCAGTAGGGCTTCTATTGACGATTTTTATTATTAATTTAACACTTCTCATAGAAGGATAAATTATATTTGAAGAGAAAAATTTTCGCCTAGACCGGGACTCGAACCCGGGACCCTTAAGCATTTGGCGCTAGGGAATTACAACGTACATAAGAGAAAAATTTGCGTCTAGATCGTAACTCGCCTCGGTAGCTCAGTTGGTAGAGCACTTGGCCCGGAAAGCCAAGGGTCCCGGGTTCGAGTCCCGGTCTAGGCGAAAATTTTTCTCTTCAAATATAATTTATCCTTCTATGAGAAGTGTTAAATTAATAATAAAAATCGTAGATATAATAATGTTTGCAGATGATATTGTTTTACTAGCAACATCTGAAGATGATTTACAATGATCAGTACATAATTTAAATTTGAAAGCCCAGAAATATTCAATGGAAATATCTACCAATAAAACTAAAATAATGGCCTTTTGTGGAAAATCTCCAATACCAAGCAAAATTTGTTTAAATAACATTTTAGAGAGAGTTAATGAGTTTACTTATTTAGGATATAAACTCTCTTTTGTTGAAAATTTGGATTTATCAGAGAAAATTGTGAAATTCAACAAATCAATGGGAATCATTAATAGAGTTTTAAAACCTTGATTAGTGCAAAAATCAACTCGTACTCGTCTTTATCAAATAATGGCTTGACCAATCCTATGTTATGAGAGTGAAGCGTGGACTATAAGGACGAGAGATGAAAGCAGACTAACAGCTTGTGAGATGAAATTTATGCGCTGAACAGCTGGCTGCACCAAATGGGATTGAAAGAAAAATGTAGAAATCCTTCAAGAACTTAATGTGTCACCAATACTCGACTACATCTCCAGATATCAGCTAAACTGGAAGGAACATGTCTCAAGAATGGTTAGATCCAGCATCCCCAAGGCAATAATGAACTATTGTCCAAATGGGAAACGGTCACTCCAACATGAATTGAATAGGAAAATACGACAATAACCAGAACTTGTGTGTTAAATGTCTTTGGGCCATGTTAATGATGATGATGTGAGTGTGGCGGCAACCATGCTCATTGCTACCATTAATTGCACTGGGACTTGAACTCTTTAACCACGCGATCTACTACCAAAGATCACACTGCGTGTTGGTGCTGGATCAAACCATTGTTGTTGATAAATATTTTGAATAGAAAACATAGATTGCTCAAATTGAGATATTTTTATATTTGAAGAGAAAAATTTTCGCCTAGACCGGGACTCGAACCCGGGACCCTTGGCTTTCCGGGCCAAGTGCTCTACCAACTGAGCTACCGAGGCGAGTTACGATCTAGACGCAAATTTTTCTCTTATGTACGTTGTGATTCCCTCGCGCCAAATGCTTGAAACCATAGCTTCTATCTTTACAAATGGCGGCTTCTTAGTTAAGAAGACATTTATTGGGAATTTAACACTACTTTATAGCCAGTAGGGCTTCTATTGACGATTTTATTATAAATTTAACACTTCTCATTGAAGGATAAATTATATTTGAAGAGAAAAATTTTGAGATATTTTTGTCCGGGCCCATAAAAGGCAAAGATAAATTAAACTTTCCTTAATAAATTATCAAACATGTAATGTGCAAGCTATAATCATGGAAGCTTTAAGGAAAGAGGAACTCACACACGCTTGAGTAATCTTTGGAATTTTACCTTCATATCTGACATAGGCTAGCTACTAATTGAATAGGCATAAGTAAGTAAAATAGACAACTAAAGTTTTAATGTGAGTCAAAAAGATAGTCAGATATAACATTAAAAATAAATGAATAAATAATTAATTTAACAAAGAAAATAATACTATCATTGATCAACTATACAGAAATAATATAAACAAACATACGTACAACATGACACTCACACTAGTCCAGCCTAGGGTCGGGGTACACGGTCCTTGCGGCCCCACCCTGGCCTGAAGGACTAATAAACCAAACTAGCTCTTCTGAGCTATATCGACCAGACTCGTACTGTAGATAAACAGATGACGATCTGATGTTAGAAAACACAGCTATTTATGAAAGTTCACAAGGAGAGGGGAGAATGCGCGATAGGACACGGAGAGTACTAGGAAGGGAAGGGGTAGGTAGGAGAGCATTTGGCACTGTTCACAAAGATCACACATGAAATGGAGACGCGATGACGTATAGGTTGCACAGCATGACGTAATAATAAGTTGATAAGAGGCACTCGAAAAAGCATTAAGTTATAAGTTTATGATTTGTCTTTTTATGAGTTCGTTCAGTGATCCTGTCCATATTCTGCATTGTTTGTAATGGTATCGCTCACACTTTTGGTCGCATATCTTGCATTCACACGAATCACTCGGTTGGTGGAATTTTGTATTTTTGCACATTTTGTGATGATATCCATGTGTTGCTAAACCTATGATTCTGTGCCTTTGTGGTTGGTTACTTCCAGTCCAATCTCTGTTTACCATGGCATCTGAGGCGTAGAAATCTTCGTCGATCTCTTTTTCTCTCTGTTTCTTTTTTTCGATGACTTTCTTATATGGCTCCGTTGCTGGCAGTAGTATCCTTTGCCTCAGGTCCTCTAGGAAGAAGGTTTCTCTGGCTAGCATATAGGCCATTCTATTTGGTGTGTATTTGCTTGCACTTAGTGCCTTTTTGATGAATCTTGGTTTTACTTTTTCTAACCTCTCCAAATCGCTGGTCGATAGTTTCTCCCATATCAGTTCTATCCCGTAGGTGACGATCGGGGTGATCACTGATGCGAATAATTTCATGGCTGTGACGTAATCCCTGTATCAAAATCTTGATTTTTAATAAAGATTTTATGTTTTTATTTTCAGAATGGGTGTGTTGCGAGTGGGTGTACTTGGTGCAGGTGTGGTGGGAGTAACTACAGCAACTGAGTTGCAGTCACAGTTCCCAACAGCCAATATTACAATTATTGCAGATAAATTCAATAATGAAACAACAAGTGAAGTGGCAGCTGGCATTTTCCGACCAAATCTAAGTTTTACAGGACCAACACCAGAAATTACAAGGTTGTTTTCTGAGTTTTTAATAAATTCAAAGGCCAAGATTAATGTGATTTTTTTAATTTCTATAAGTATATGTTTAATATTTATTATATAAAATGTAGGATGTTTAAAATCTTGGAACAAAATATCATCTTTTGGCTTATGCCAAAAGGTATGCCTTAGCATCTCCAACAGTCCTTTTCCAAGTCTTCTGCTCTTGTGGCTTTTTTGTTCAATTCAGGATACTTGTCTTTGCTAATCATCACATCTTCCAAACATCATATTGCCTTTCTCTTCGCTGAATAAGACATTTCAAGGTATTTATTTTCCTTTCATCCCCATTAGATGTTTCAGCCTTCTTATTTTTTTTACAATAGCATTTTTTGTGATTTGAGTCTTTATTTCCATGTGCTATCTAATACCAAAACATACATTCATCCATTATCATATAATAAAACATGCACAATATCAATACTCTTAAAATTCACTGTAACTCACAGTTGAGATTATGTAGTAAAATTTTAAAATAAGTTCTTGATAGAACAGTTGTCCTCAACTAAAATGGATTTCTATTTAAAAAAACTTCACCAATTAGATAAAACCGTGTAGGCCTTTCAGAACATGTTTCATCTTTGGCATATCATTTACTGTCTCAAGACAACCCTTGAGGATGCCAGACGCAGTCTCTGGTGAAACGTCGGGGAACTACAAGCCTCACGACCATCGCCTACAACCCGAAAATCTTCAAGATCATCATAAAAAAAACTAATGCTTTTTATGCTGGTTGTGTGAGAGAAAAGGCCTCTTTTTTGCCAGTAAAAATAAAGCATCAGGCCACCGCTGTGGTCTTGAGGTAGCATGCTGCCTTGTCACGCAGCGGGCCCGGGTTCAATTCCCAGTCGGAACAGGCTCCTGGGTGAGATTTTTTTGGGGTTTTTCCTCACATGTAAGACAAATGTCAGGAAGCTTAGGGCCAAACGGTCCCCGAAAATCATCTGGCCATCATCATCAGCCTTCACCAGTGTGGAAAGTAATGGGAAGCTACCACACCTGTAAGTCCCTAGTAAAGCTGCAAAGCTTAGCATGAAAATGCAATGGTTGCAGTGAAAGACCTGCCCTCGGGCAGAATTACTATGGATGGATCTCCACTGTTATCATTATCACCTTTCATAAAACATCTGATCTTCATTGAGATAATGTGTCTAAAAAATGTTCATCACAATTTTGGTAAATAACAATGGTATATATGTTACTTATTTTAGGAATTCACACTATACCTAAATGATATATGTGTTGTCTAGATATTATTTTTGTGCAGTCAGTGGATAAGAGACTCATATGACTATTATGATGCTATAAGAAGTTCAGAAGAATCTGCCAGGGCAGGAGTGAGCCAAATATCTGGATATTTATTTTCTAAAGTTGATGAGTCTCTAGTGAAGGTAACATAGATTTATTTAATATTAACAATAATCACCTCACCTCTTCTTATTTTATTAAATTTAAACAACATTTTGTTTTATATACATTTTAATTAATATTGTTTTTATTGCTATATTGCTCTGAAAAACTTCATAATATGTTAATAATTATTAATTAAATAAAAATAAAACGTAGTTTTATTTGATTTTCATATTTATTATATAATTCAGTGACAGCTGTTTCGGTACACTGTACCTTCTTCAGATATGTTAACAAATTATGTTAATAATTAATCAAAAACATTTTGATCATTAGTTAATTTTAAAATAAGTTATAAACATGAGTTAGAAAGAATTGACAATGATGCCTAAGGCATCGAAACCCAGGGTCTTCAAAAAAAAAAGCTACAAATATGAGATGAGTAGCTACATATCATCATCATCCATGCAACTATTAGGCCCTGTGGCCTGTTACAGTCTCAAAGAGGAATTTTCAATCCAGCACTATTTTGGACATCCCAGTGATCTTTTGCCTTAGGGGCAGTAATGAAGCATGGCTTTTGGAATTCTATGAGATGGCATTTGATGAAGATGGGCTTTCCAGTTGTTCTGGTAGTTTTGTATATGGTGGAAAATTGGTTCTATATCCAACTCTTCCATAATTATATTTAAATTAATATTGGGAAGTAAACATTATGAGGTTATATCATTAATAGTGAGTGGAGAACATATTTTAACCGACTCACCTCATACATTTTCGAACTTCTTTGATACCGACGGTTTTAGACAATATCATGTCCTTCTTCAGTCATGGCGTCCACTGATGAAATTCCGTGATTGTTGATTTCTTTAGTGACATCACTTCCAATTTGAACTCATTCTTTCTAGATGGCACTTCCAATTTAGTTGGTACTGTTTAATATATTCCAAAATTGGCGTAGTCTTCAATCCTTTTAAGATATCGGTGTTCCTTTTCCGATCCCATCTGGCATAAGCCGCTGTTCTGCACATGAATCTCATTTCACAAGCCGTTATTCTGTTATCTTTTTAGTGTCCATGCTATACCTTTTTGCAATTATATAAAAATTGTGTATAGAATACTGTAAATCTGTTTCTGTTGGAGCTATTAATACCAAGTCATCTGCAAAAAGCAGGGAGTATATTTTTAGGTTTCTATTAATTTGAAAAGAACCATGTCTCATCTGTCACCAATCTTGAAGTATTCTATCCATGCATATGATAAAGAGCAAAGTAGTGCATATCTAACTCATATTATCTAAAATAAACCTCATAGTAAATTATATTTGAAGAGAAAAATTTTCGCCTAGACCGAGACTCGAACCCGGGACCTTTGGCTTGCCAGGCCAAATGCTCTACCAACTGAGCTACCGAGGCGAGTTACGATATAGACGCAAATTTTTCTCTTATATACGTTGTAATTCCCTCTCGCCAAATGCTTTTGAAACCATTGCTTCTATATTTGCAAATGGCGGCTCATAGTGTTACTTCCTTGAAATATTATATATTATATATCGGTAAACATGCTTCTACATTCTCACATTTAACATTTTTCTATCTTTCAGAGCTTTCTTTTTACTTTTTATTTCGTATAACATTTATTTGATTTAGGATTCAGAGCAATCTTCATTGTTCATATAGGGCCTATAAATTGAAATTTATTGCATATGGTTTTAATAGAGAAATTATTCTTAGAGAAATAATCCTTGAGATTTATTTATCTGTTTATTTTACAGAATCATTTATTAGAAAAAATTGTTCCTGTTTATCGAAGAACTACTAAAGAAGAATTAAAACTCTGCCCTGGAAACTGGAAATATGGATCATTTTTTGTAACACTAGTAACAGAATGCACTAAATTCCTACCATGGTCACTTGCCAGGTAAATATAGAAACAATTGAGGACTGGACAGGAAGAACAATGGAAATACTACAAATCCCAATATTCATATTTGCATTTAACAATATTATGTATGATGATTTATTTAAATTTCCCATTATGTATAATTTCTTTATCTGCTGTGCACATATCACCATATTTTTATAGGTCTGGTCTATAGGGTTAGCATGCGCTGGTGAAAGTGTGTGTACAGCGGTACGCCACGCCCGGCAAGCTCCGGTTTTCAATCTTATTATTTTAAATATGTTTTTCCCAAAGTTTTTACTTCAATAAACTAAAATTATTTTTTTGTTCTGTGTTTGTACATCCTTTCTTAGCAATACTTTGCACATCCCTTAAAGAATAATGGTAGAGGCTGGTTGTAAATGGGTTTTCTAAAGGAGGGTATACATTCATGTTTCAAGGCCTTTCTTTTTTGGCTATGGAATATTGCAATTTCAGGATTTTCTCTTTATTTATTTTATTTTTAGTTGAAAAGATACCTGGCCAAGGGGTAGATCGTGCTGTGAAACACAGTGATTCATGTCTCGAAGTTGACGAAAATACAATACGCGAGTTTATTGTGTCAGTTTTATCAGAAGATGAAAGTGACAGCAACGTTCATGATATGGTTATTTGTTTGACGAATGTGATAGTAGTCCTGTTTCTAAGAGAATATTATTACAATCTATGCCTGTAAATGAACAGGGTGTGAGTGACAGTGGTGGGCGTGTCGCACCAGACGAAACACGTGGCATAAAACAGCTGTTTGACTGGAATTGATTCGAACCCAGGATCATAAAAAATGTTCAACAATATTATAAGTATTTAGTGATAATGCCATCAAAATTATTCAATAGGATAAATGTTTTAGTGATAGTGATAACAAATTTCAATAAAGACACCGTGCTGAATTTGAACCAGGGATCTTTACAAGTGGAAGCAATACTGTCTAACCTTCTAATAAATGTATAATAGTGAGTTTAAATTCAATTTAGCATGGCATGTAGACAGTTAATTATACTTTATATAGGTTTGTATTATATAGTATGGCGTAGTACTTTAAATTTAAAAAACCGGGCACCCACAGCCCAGCTGGCAAAAGGGAAACTCGGCGGTCAAAAGGTTAAAAATACATAAGTGACTACGGACTTATAAACTACCAGTATCAGTTTGTAATACACATTCACAAATTTCCCTTAATTAAAGTTCTCCATCATTCTCTGTCCTCTATGTCTTCATCTGTTACACCAAATTTCCTGATTGAATTCTGAATGTTATTCTTCTAGGTTGTTCATGGTCTTCCTTTTCTGCTTCTTCTTTCAATTTTCCATATATATACAGTCTTTGGTAGTCTTCTATCCTGCATTCTTCTTACATGTCCATCAGGAAAAGTAGTAACTAGTTTAAAATCAATTAAAAAAAATTATGTTTTTATCATTCATTTCATACATCTCAATGATGGATAAATCATGTTTGAAGAGAAAAATTATATGCTCAGGCTGGTGCTTGAACCCAGGCTTTATAATGTAATGTAAAATTCCCAAATAAATGTCTTCTTAATAAAGAAGCCGCCATTTGTAAGATAGAAGCAAAGGTTTCATAGCATTTGGTGCACGGGAATTAACAGCATATATAAAAGGAAAATTTGCCTTTAGATTGGAACTTTCTCAGGTAACTCAGTCGCTAGAGTATTGGCCTAGAAAGCCAAAGGTCCTGGGTTCAAGCCCCAGTCTGAGCATATAATTTTTCTCTTCAAATATGAAAAAATTATATCAGGATAGTGAAGAGGATGATTTACAGACAGCAGAAATGTTAGTCATAGAACCAAGTGCATTAGAGGTTGAAATGGCAATAGAAAAACTGAAGATGTATAAAGCATCAGGTTCAGATGGGATCCCAACAGAACTGATAAAATCAGGGGGAGAAAAATTTATGGACAATATACGTTGGTTGCTTAGTATGATTGTTGAAAAAGAAGCTCTTCCAGATGAATGGAAAGAATTGATTATCATACCAATCTATAACAAAGGAGATAAAACTGATTGCAATAACTACAGGGGAACTCATTACTTTCAACTTCATACAAAATTGCAACAAATATATTAGTAAGCAGACTTACTCCCTATATTGATGACATTCTAGGAGATCGTCAATGTGTTTCTTCTAAAAGAAACAGGTATACAACAGATCAGATTTTTAGTATAAGACAGATTTTAGGAAAGAAATGGAAATATAACGGTAGTGTACATCAACTACATGTAAACTTCCGAAAGGCATACGATTCAATTAAGAAGGAAAGTTATATAGTATCCTGCTGGAGTTCGGAATAGTTGGCAAAGTTGATTAGTAGCATATGCATTTGTATGATTGCATCATATATTGAATACATGTTTCGTCTAGAGAACCAAGGGTCCCGGGTTCAAGTCCCAGTTCTGAGCATATAATTTTTCTCTTCAAATATGATTTATCCATCATTGATATGTATGAAATGAACAATAAAAACATCGAAAAAAGCCACTAGCATTTATAATGTAATGTATAATTCCCAAATATGTCTTCTTAATAAAGGAGCCGCCATTTGCAAAGATAGAAGCAAAGGCTTCATAGCATTTGGTGGGTGAGAATTACAATGTATATAGAGAAAAAATTATGTTTAGATTGGTACTTGCTCAGGTAACTCAGGTGGTAGAGCACTTGGTCTAGAGAACCAAGGGTCCCGGGTTCAAGTCCCGGTCTGAGCGTATAATTTTTCTCTTCAAATATGATAATATTTATTTATTATCAGATATTCAAAATAAATACAAGGTACAAGAAGAACAAAGAGAGTTCACTTATTTTAGGAATTCACACTATGAGATACATTAATTTAGGTAAAATTTAATCAAGCACCTCATTTTTTTTTTTTTTTGTATTTTGAAATTTTCAAATGTAAAAGAATAATTCAATGTCAAATGTTTATTTTTCTCCATTTTCAAAACTTTATTTTCCAAAATGGTTTGTTGTGTGCTACCATTGTCTTTAATTATTCCTCAAACCTTCTGGTGGCACCATGGCCCTGGGGTCGACTCAGCCTCTAACTGAAATGAGTACCAAATGCTTGTTCTGGGGGTAAAGGCGACCATCACGCAGGGCTGACAACCCAGCTGACATAAAGTGCCGATTGTCTAGAAAAAGTGGGAGCCTTAACATCATACTACCCCAAGGGCCTCCCGAGGCCTGTAGTGGGAACACTTTACTTTATGAAATTTGGAACAATGTTTAATTTCAGACATTCATTAATGAATTTAATATCCGCCACACTTTTCTTTCTATTTTGCCTTAATTTATGAAATCTTTTTATATCTTTCTTGAGACCAAATAAATGTTCGTTATATTTAGAAAATATGAGGTGAGTGATTAAATTTTACCTAAAATAAAATAAAAAGAGAATTTAGTTGTAAATGTTAACAAAATATTAAAAAAAATATTGAAGTAAAATTTACAGAATCCTAAGTACTTTTTAAGTTAAGGGTATATTAACACAGATGCAAACAACTTATATTTTTGCTCTTGTAATTTTTCATAAAGATTATGTATGATTCATAAAGCATTGTTATTTTGATTCCAGATTTGAACAAGCTGGAGGGAAAATTGTAAATAAAACTATTGGTAACATAAAGGAATTAGAGCAAAGTTTTGATATTGTGGTAAACTGCACTGGACTAGGAGCTAAATATATTTTTTCAGATCATCAATTAGTCCCAATAAGAGGTCAAGTTATCAAGGTGAGAAGTAAATATAAACTTATCTTGATTCTTTCATCATCATCACATGACGCTACAACCCATATTGAGCCCTGGCCTCCCCAATCCTCTTCCTCCACATTTCTCTATCCACCGCAGCTGACTTCCAATTCCTGATACCAAGCATCGATTAGTGTCCTTTGTTACTGCATCCTCCCATATATTTTTTTGGTCTTCCTTGAGATCTTTTTCCCATCAAATTTATACTTTTGTATTTCTCGTCACTTTCATTCCTTAAGTTTTTTCCAATCATTGGGTCGACTATTATAAAGAGATCTCCAATCATCTTTGTTCTCCCATGTTTCAGTTGTATGTATCTGTGTGCATGTTTGTTTTGTGTCTTCAATATGTTCTTTAATCTGGTTCTGGATCTTTCCCTTTATCTCTCTTCCTGCTTAGTTTTGTCAGGAGCATTGTTTTTGATAATTATTCTGCTGACATGCATATAACATGTTCATACTAAATTAATATTGACTAAATTAATATTGTAGACCCATTCTTCACCATATACAAAACTACCAGAACAACTGGAAAGCCCATCTTCAACGAATACCGTCTCATAGAATTCCAAAAAGCCATACTTCGCTACTGCCCCCAAGGCAAGATCGCTGGGACGTCCAAAAAAGCATGGATGGAAAATTGCTCTTTGAGACCGTAACAGGCCACATGGCCTAATACTTGCATGGCTGATGAAGATGATGAAATATATGTTGTAGAAGGGAAAAAATTGTAAGAAACACTATTTTGCGTTCTGGAGCCAAATTTATATCTGTGGCATCATGTCTACAAGAATAATTATTATAATAGTGTGACTATAGCTGAAAATTTGCTTGAAAGAAAGACGAGAGTTTGTGGAACAATACGGATTAACAGGGGGCTTCAAAAATCATTTGTGAAAGCAGGAAATAATCTGAAACCAGGAGAAAGAGTATTTTGTAGTAAGGGGGAAGTTGCTTCAAACATAGAAAGATAAAGGAGATGTAAGAATGGTTAGCACATTGTATCAGGCAACACGAGAGTGGGAGGGGTAAAGTTGTAAAAATGCCCTATTGAATACTTAAATATAACAAGTATGTGAATGATGTAGACAGGGACCAGTACCTATCATGTTACTCCATCCCTAGAAAAACAGTGAAATGGAGTAAGAAAGTTGTATTGTGGCTTCTGAATTGTGCACTCTTTAATGTTTTCGGGGTCTATAAATTTCAAAACCCTAACAACAAAATGTCAAATAGATTTTTTTTTTGCTTGAAACAGCCTCTTGTTGGGTAATCATGAAATTAGGAACAGATGACAGGCAAGAGGAAGAGAGACAGAGAAAAGGAAACCACTTCTAGGATACCACGTCAAGACCGACCAGGAAGGTTGAGACATGAAGAAACATAAATTAACACCAATTGTGGCTGGAAAGAAAAAATACCCCTCTAAAACTTGCCGCATTAGCAGTGAACACAAGAAAAGAAACTTGCTACATATGCTCCTTTTGCACTGTGCCTTTACATAAAGAGGAATGTTTCCAACGCTATCACACCCGCAATTTCTACTAGAAGGTCTGGTGAGAGCACTAATAAAGAATTACTTATGTATTATTGTTATTGACTGTAAATATATTGATGTAAAAACCACACTGTGCTAGCATGATTTAAAATTTAAAAGTCCACCCCACTGAGAGAAATCTCCGGTCTAGCAGGGGTGAGTGCAATGCACAGCTGTCGGTCATCAATGTGTTAAGAAGACATGAAGGGACTCCATACAGCTATAGCATTATTTATTACATTAATATTGAGAAGCTAAAGCTATTACTATGATAGAAATACGTAAATTAATGGACCCAACTAAACTATTGTAATCAATGGTAAAGAGAAAAATTTTTGTCTGAACCAAGAATCAAACCTGAACCTTCAGCTTTTCGTGCTAACGCTCTGTGTGGTCGGAGCGTTAGTGTGGAAAGCTGCAAGTTTGGGATTCAATTCCCAGTTCAGGCAAAATTTTTTCTCTTTACCATTGGTTACAATAATTTAGTTATGTCCATACTATTTATTTCTGTTATTTTTCATTTTCTATACTGTGTTTCTAATTTTGTCTTTTCTTGATTAGTTTTTTTAAATTCTTCCCAAAAATTTTATTTCTGTTACTTGAATTTTACTAGCTTTTTTTCGTCCAATTATGTTCCATATAACAAAATCTCTTACACAGATTATACAGGTGCAACTTTACTTTTTAATTTCATTATCTTTCTCCCATCTCTGTGATCTTTTATTTAGCAATACCCATTTAGTCAGCATGTAATGATGTTTGAAAGATACTATGAGATTCAATGTATGTAATCACTTTAATGTCATATGTGATAATGGATTATAATCGGATAAAAAAACAGCAGGTGACAGTTTCTACTAGAAGCATAGCAAGAAGGCCATATATTGCTATGACTGCATTGTAGATTTTTTAGATGCTTAAAGTAGAAAAATATCCATTTCTTTATGTGTTAATAATGCAAAAATATAGGGCTCTTCAGAAAGAAGGAACAGATTCCAAACATTTATTTCTTCCAAACTACAAAAAATAGAAATACAATTCCAACGTTCCTAGGAAGAGATAAGTTTGAAGTTTCTATTACGGCCAAATTGGGACTGTTGCTTGTCATGTTGATTGTTTGTATTACAATGGCGACACAACAGGACGTTGGATTGGAAGAGGAGGAGCAGAGATCAACTTCATTACCGGTGGCCTCCCAGGTCACCAGACTAACCCTGTGTGATTTTTATCTGTGGGGCTATGTAAAAGACCATGTTTTTATCCCCCCACACCTGAAACTCTTAAAAATCTACGTCATTGAATTGTTGAAGATGTGAATTCGATAACTAGAGACCAGCTGATTCGTATGTGGCATGAAATGAGCCACCATTTTATATTTGTCATGTAACACATGGTGCTCATATTGAATGCATAAAATAGAGAAATTTGAACTTTTCTCTTTCCAGGAACGTTGGAATTGTGTTTTTATTTTTTGTAGTTTGGAAGAAATAAATGTTTGAAGTCTGTTCCTTCTTTCTGAATAGCCCTGTATTTGCTAAAAATTAAAAGTATTATATTTTGATTTCACACAATCAACACATTGTAATAAGAAAATGTATACAGTTAAGTATCAGTCATAATCAGTTGTTGACATTATCTGGCATTACAATACAAAAGAAATGTTATTTCCAAATTATTACCCTTTATAAATACTGTGGCACATGATAATTAGGACGTTTAAATTTCACGGGCAAAACGAGAATAGTGGTCTCGCATTGATTGGAATATATTTGCAAGTCACCAACTCACGAGTCAAAAGACCCGCGTGGACCACTGAAATGACTGGGTTGTCATTCCAGATGTCGCCACTTCTCATCAAGAATAGACCCCATTTGCCTAATTTAGTGACAAGTTTTCGCCCAGTATCTCTATGTGGCGCAGACACAGCTGGATATTAATTTAAAGTTGCCTTATAACTTCCCTGCAGAATTTGTTAATATATAGGAATCATACATAAATATTCTGTATTGTAATGTTTAGGTATATTGATGCATTATGTAAACTATAGCACATCACTAATACAGAAATCACATTTAATACCAACCACAATAACACTTGTAGTACCAATACAGAAATAATATTTCATACATTTGAGGGAGGTGGATTATACAGGGAATGATTGGAAAGCATTGGCTCAGGATAGGAATGTATGGAGAGCTTATGTCCATGCGGTCATGAACCTATGGTGAGTAAGTAAGTGCCAGTGAGTAAGTAAGTAAGTGAGTACAAAGCATTATAACACAACTACACTGAAATGAAACAGCTGTGAGACTGACTGAATGACTCCTGCACTCCTACAAAGGGATTCAAGTTGGCCACAGTTCTGGGAGCTCTGTTATCATTGGATTCTATTACTGGCTGCCATGCTGCCATGGAATGACTCGACAGCAAAAGGCACTGTATGCATATCTTAATATATAAACATTTTGTGTCACATTGTTTGTCCGCGATGGAATCCTAAACTACTGAACCGATTTTAATAAAATTTTGCACACTGTGTGCAGTTTGATCCAACTTGAGACTTAGGGTAGTTTATAACTAAATTTATAGTCGCATTATTTTTTTATTGCAAATGATTTGTTTATTATTTAACAAAGAGTTATAATTATCTGTGAGTTCCATACGATTCTAACAGATGGCAGTGTAATTATCTGTGAGTTCCATACGATTCTAACAGATGGCGGTGTAAGGTAATTTGTTAAGGTAATTGGTTTATTATGTAATTTGTTAAGGTAATTGGTTTATTATTTAACAAAGAGAGATCCAGATGGCTGTGCTTTTTGTTGCAACCGCAAATTTCAATTGAATTACAAATATTGATTATTTCATAATTTAAGCGTGTTCAGTGTTTATTTTATTTTCAATATTATTAATTTTGTGTGTAAGTATTAGTTTTAAGTAATCTGGCTGAAAGACAGCAACTTAATTTAAATTTTTAACATATACCTTAGCTGCAGCAACGCGTGGCCGGGACTTCTAGTATATATATATAAATTGATGTATTATTATTTTCATAATTTAGGTACATGCACCATGGATAAAAACTTTTTTCTATGGTGATAGTGATACTTACATAATTCCTCGCTCTGATGGAGTAATACTTGGAGGATGCCGTCATTATGACAGTTATGATATGAACATAAACAAATATGACTCTGCTGCCATTAGAGAGAGATGTTTTAAAATGGTACCAAGCTTGCAGAAGGCCCGTTTTATTCGAGAATCTGTTGGTCTTCGTCCACATCGAAGTGTTGTCAGGGTAGAACCAGAGCTGCTGGACACAGGATTTACAAAATTCAAGGTGAATATATTATTGGCATAGTGGTAAAAGAGAATATAAAATTAGATTTTATGTTTAACTAGATGTCAATGAGGTAATTTTTTAATGGTAAATGTGCCAAAGTCTAATTTGTTATGCTTCATAGTTGATTAGCTTAAAAAAGTGACTAACTTCATTAAACCTTTTACACTAAACTTCTTTTTCTCTTAATCAATGAAAAAGGATTTGGTCACTTTTACATTAAGCTGACAATATATATCATCGTTGTGCCTGCAAAACCGGCTATGTGCACTTTTTGACAAAAACGAGTTATTTGCACCAAAAGAAGCAAGAAACAGGCTAGAATTGTCCCTCAAAATCGTGTATGTGAATCTTTCAAAGTCGAGCTTTTACAGACGATTAAGAAAAGTTGGATATGTGTTGCTAGTGAAAACTGTTCCTGCAAGATCGGCTATGTGATTCAGGCCAGGAAAGTGATGCACATAGCCTACTTGACTTGCTCTTTTTTGTGCACATAGCTGATTATGCATGATCTTTTAAATCTTTATTATACTGCTGTACAGTGAAAGAAAGCCTTTTTTGTTCACGAAGTTTCTAATTCAGTACACAATTGACAAGTTATATCACTTTTTTTTCCGTATTACAAATTATTAATAACTACATCAACACTAAATACATTACACTGTTATACATTAAAAGCATAGCAATGCTAATATACAACATAATATTAGTCCATACATGAAAATATATTGTACTTTTCGAAAAACTACAGTTCAGTGATATTTTAGATCATCATAGAAAAAATGGTATTCCTTGTTCATAAACAATTCAGAGCCTGGAGACTTAGAAATTTTGTTTTGTCTAATTTTAGAGGTTCATGATAGAGATTTTGAGGATCAGTCTCATTTATTCTCTGTCTTCGTTGTGGAACTGGCTGTCATTCATCCCGGTGGTTGACTTTATAGGACACCTCCCCTTCTGTGTAGAGTAGAGCTCTTATGTCTGTGATGGTAGGATCACCTGTTTTCTTTCCTGGTCGTATTGATACAAAATTATGTGGAAGGGCTTCAAAAATTTTGAAAAATAAATAATCAGAATGGTTTATTACATATGGATGGGCGCCTTTATCTTGTTTCTTGCTTCCTTCATCCTACTGATATAGTGTGCAGGGGCGTAAATTGGTGGGTTAAACAGCCTCTCTAATGCTGAATGGACACATCAACTTCCATCATTGTGTGTCCCTTCACCAGTATAATTTGTTCAATTTGAACCTCAAATTTTCGTGATGTGTCTGCCAAAGCACTTGCCAAGATTTTATTTTTGTTCTGGTATAGGCAACCATCGGATATCAGAATAATCTTTTCGTATGTGGAATGTCTCTCTATGAAATCAATAATGCAGGTTATGAATTCGTTGGCTGTTACTCTTCCTTCTCCCTTGTGCCACACATATATCTTTTGTATTACAAATGTAAATTGTAAAATTGTGCACTTGTAATTTTTTACTGTAGTATTGTTTAGAAACCATTAACTTTGGGCACAATAGAACACTTTGGACGTCCATTGTAGCCACAAGGACACTATCAGATGCTGAAGAAATGGCTTCTTCTCTTGCCTGATGTGCATCTTTTTTCTTCTGGATATGCATGTTGTAATCTTCTTCTTTAAAGTTATCTTCTTTGTATGCAATGCAGATGTCACACTGGTCTTTCCTAGGTTTGTAGATGGAGATTTTCTGACTTTCTAGAATTTCACAATTTTTTTTTCTCTCCACAGATTCATTTCATGTTTCCTCACACCATTCCTTATAAATATGATGCACATAATTATAGGATCTAAATTCTGAATCGACATATACACGTGAGCTACTTGCTCTGCAGTAATGACTAGGATCTTTCGGAATTAACTCTAACCATCTATTTACAGAGTCTGATTTTAACAATTTCCGCTTTTATGATGACTCTTCTAATATTGTTCAAGTCAAGATTTTACATTTGAGCATTATTGTTGTACTGTATTAATTCACACACCAAGATTTTGTGTGTGTTTTTTTTTTAACTGGACATACTTAACCATCAGATTGAGTTGGGATTCTCTTAGTTTTAGTATCTTATAACAAGCAGTACTACCTGTTACAGTTAACTTGGCGTCTGAGCAAAGGTTGTAAATTTTCTTTTGCACTACTAACAGCCAGCATTTTTGAGATACAATTAATTTTTTTCACCCCCAAATGGCATAGTTTTCAAAAGCTTGGCACAACAGATAAAACATTTTAGAAATATTCTATAACTGATGGTACAAGGACAAGCCTGGTCTTGGATATGCATGTGCGAGGGAGATGAAACAGAATAGAAAACTATCCGATTGAGGGTCTTTCCACTTTTCAGCGGTTGCCCTTTTACCAGCCGGCTGCTGGCCCTTCACATCCACATGTGTCAATCACAGAGGTAGATGATCAACAGCCAGTGTAGGGGTGACATGTGGTCAGCATGTCGAGTCCCCCAGCCGTTATAGCTGGTTCCTCTACCTGGAGCCGCTACTTATTGTAGCTACCTAATTGCCTCACGATGCTGGGTGGGCACCGGTCCCATACTGGCCGAAATACCATGAGAAAATTTCTTCCCCCATGGAGACTCGAACCAGCGCAAGTCTCGTAGCTCTGCGCCAAGGCTTCCTACCTTAACCGCTCGGCTACGGCGCGGGACGAATAGAAAATTATAAGTTCTTTATATCTCTGGTTAAACAAAGTATGATACATTCCAATTTTGCTCTAAAAATGTTTTTCTGTAAAGCATATCCACTACACTGCTGGTCCCTAAAACTTTCCTAGTATAAATCATGCATCCACCTTTTAGATCACAAAAATATAGTAAAAAGTGTGTGGAATATGCGAGTAAATATAGTATTAATCAAAATTACAGTGAGAGGAAACACTATGAGGTATTTACATTAATGAATGAGTTGGAGAAAATGCTTTAACATCTCACCTCATAAAGTTGCATGTCTTCACGATAGCAGTTTCAAAAGTATAGTATTATTTCCATCTTCAGTATTACTTCCATATCTTGAGTTGGAGTTTGGACTGAAGATGGAAGTAATACTATACTTTTGAAACTAGTATCGTGAAGATATGCAACTTGATGAGGTGAGATGTTAAAGCATTTTCTCCAACTCATTCATTAAAATATAGTACTAGGACGAGACCCAATCACAAGTATGGCTATCCAACTTGTGTTGCAGATTGTGCATAACTATGGACATGGAGGTTATGGTGTAACTTCAGCTCCAGGAACTGCAAAACATGCTGTAAAATATGTGCGAGATCTTCATTCATCTTCCTCTGTATACAGCAAATTGTAATATTTATCCAAAGATTGTCTTCCATTATTTTTTCAATTTTCAAGACAGAGTTTTTCTTTTTAACAATAATTTTTATGGTAGCTTCTTTAAAATGTTCATATGAATGTAATAACTTAAATTAATTTGCTTTTTGGTGTAATGCTAACCATATTCATAATTTTTCTTTGATTAATATAGGTTTTAATCAGTCCATACTTAGCTTCCTGAATGATACATAGAAAAATTAGCCCATGAAACTTCCTAATAAGTATGATTTTCTCAATGAAAGAAAACCCATATAAATAATTTGAGTATGTTGAAATTTATTATATTTATCAATTGGTGAACCAGAACAAAATTTAATTTTGGAGACTGGAGAATCAATAAAATCTTGTAGTGAGATCACATATTTAGGAATTAAAATAAATAAATATGGGAGTTATGAAGAGGAAATAAGAAATAGAAATAATAAAGGAAAATTTGCAATTGCTTGCCTCAATGGAATATTGTGGGATAAAAATATAAGTAATAAAAATGAAATGAATATATATCATACAATATTAAATTAAAAGATTCTTACCTCTCCTCACATTATTCTGTTAAGTAGATCGCGATTTCAGGCCTATAGCAGGCCCATCTTCAGTACACTGTTGTTGACCGGTGTTATGTCGCTCGGAAGAACCACTTCTTCTTCCGAGCGACATAACACCGGTCAACAACAGTGTACTGAAGATGGGCCTGCTATAGGCCTGAAATCGCGATCTACTTAACAGAATAATGTGAGGAGAGGTAAGAATCTTTTAATTTAATATTGAATTGAACCTCACAGTGATAATTCCTATATAAAAAAAAAAAAGGTTAATATATCATACAATTGTTAAAAGCATCATTACTTATGGAGCAGAACTTTGGCCATTAACAACAAAAACAAATAAGTACCTTTTGGCAACGGAAATGGATTTTATACGAAGAGCCACAAGAATTTCAAGAAGCAAAAAATTAGGAACTCAGTTATAAGGGAGAAAATGAAGATTGAAGACACTATTTTAGATTATATTAAGACTCAGCAATTAAGATGGTACGGACATGTCCAGCGAATGGAAGAGAATCGACTACCAAAATCTGTTTTGGAATGGAAACCTGAGGGAAGATGAAGCAGAGGAAGACCTAAAACCTCCTGGAGTCAGGGAATATGTTTATATATGAAGGAGAAACATCTACAACCAGGAGATTGGATGGACCGACAAAATTGGCTATTAGGAATCGGATGATGTCAAAGACATTAATCAACCGATGATCTTTCTATGTTGAAATTTATCACCCAATGAATAATAATATATTTGCTGATAGCTTTCTGCAGTTTTATCATGATTAAAAAGGTATACTTATATAATAATAAAATCAAACATTCTATTTCTAATTCAAAATATGTATTTTAGTTTTGTGTGAATGTTTCAGGATTTTCATTGTCTGTTCATTGGTGTAAGTATAAAATGCATGTATCATATTGTAAATAATGAATAATAAATGTGTGAACACAAATACGATTGTGAAATGAATGGGATAAAAATTAAAGTAGTTCATTAAAGCAGTTACGACAGGTATACAATGATGGCACTGTACTGAAATAGGACAAAAATGCTTTACACTGTATTTAATTTATTACAAACTAGCTAATACCCGGCGTGCCACCTAAAAAAATGATAATGTGTCTTTAGGTTTAGTTAAATAAGTAAAAGGAAAAATAATTATAAATTTGCTCTCTTTGTTATTGCAGCTAAAACAATAAACTATATTTGAAGAGAAAAATTTTTCTCTTCAAATATAATTTATCCTTCAGTGAGAAGTGTTAAATCAATAATAAAATCGTCAATAGAAGCCCTACTGGCTTTATAAAGTAGTGTTAAATTCCCAATAAATGTCTTCTTAACTAAGAAGCCACCATTTGCAAAGATAGAAGCTACGGTTTCAAGCATTTGGTGCGAGGGAATTACAATGTATATAAGAGAAAAATTTGCGTCTAGATCATAACTCGCCTTGGTAGCTCAGTTGGTAGAGCACTTGGCCCGGAAAGCCAAGAGTCCCGGGTTCGAGTCTCGGTCTAGGCGAAAATTTTTCTCTTCAAATATAATTTATCCTTCAGTGAGAAGTGTTAAATCAATAATAAAATCGTCAACAATAAACTAATTAATTCCATTTCCAAATTACCTTTCATGCAATCCAAATATTAAATAAAATTTCATGTTTCCAAATTTAATATTCAAGCAATCACTATAAGTAAAGCCATATCGTAATTATTTTTAGATACGTGCTGATTACCCGGCGTTGCCCGGGAATCTACGTATCCTGATGTACTTGACATAGATGAGCTGAAATACAAAATTCGTTACAAAAGAATACCCTCCATGCGCTGCTACGCTTGCCCAGGAATCTACTTATGCCGATCTTCTTGGCATCAATGAAAGACAAAAATGGTTATTGTGAGTTATCCGTAAAAGATAAACATATGCTGTTGTGGACTTTTTTGAAATATTCAATTCTGTGTACATTCATTTGGTATATTTGTTATGGTTTAGGCAGCATAAGCCATTTAAGTGTCAAAATAGGGACTTTATTTCATTTAAGTTTTATAGGAATTAGGTTTAATTTATGGTGAAATTAAATGTTTCTTATCTCTCCTCATATAAATCTTCTAAGTAGATCGCGATTTCAAGACCATAATGGTATCATCTTCAGTACTTCTTTGGCGACTGATGTTATGTCGATCAAAAGAAACTCTTCTTCTTCCCTCTGTTGGTGGACCGATGAACCTCTGGATCAGGTCAAAATTTGCGGGAATTTCAAAGTTCATAAGTTTTCCTTTGTTTTTCTGATGTGGATCTTTTCCCAAACCATGAGTTCCTTTTGTTTAATTAAACAAATAGACAAACAGGTAAGGAATATAACCACTATGCCACCTTAGTGTATAATATTGCCAGTTTAATACAAATAGCAGATTAATTACACAACAGGTAAGATTTATTTTAACATTAATTTAACTTAGGGATGAAGCACTGCATTTGTGTTGGCCTGTAAATTTATAACCAACTTTATTGGTCATCAAGTGAAGAAAATTATATTATTTCAAAACCAAGTTTTTAAAAGTTGCTTTTGTATTTTATTAGGATGTAACAGAGTGGAACCCGTGATAGAGGTCCACTCCAGGGAGTAGGCGCTCCTGCTCTTTTGTGAGCTCCAGGTCCCACTCGCCCAGTGGGTAGTATCTGGGTAGGGCCCTGTCCACAGGGTTACGTGGGGAGAAGAGAAGTCCCCAAAGCCGTAGTGAAGGCAACTTCTCTAGGAGACAAACACTCCGAAATTCCAGTTCCCTGCCCTCCAGGAAGAGGGGTTTGGCTAGAGGCTGGTAACCTCTACTAGTAAAAAAATAACTTACTCATAAACTTCAGCAGAAGAAAAGCTGGATTGATAACGGCGAATAAGACAGGAACTTGAAATATTTGCAATAACTGATAAAATAGATACATATAGACAAAAATAGAAGCAACACATAGACAGAATGAATGAAGATAGATATCCAAAACAAATAACAAAATACAATTATATTATTTTTGGTCTG
Source organism: Diploptera punctata (assembly GCA_030220185.1). NCBI lineage: Eukaryota > Metazoa > Arthropoda > Insecta > Blattodea > Blaberidae > Diploptera > Diploptera punctata. The sequence goes on from JASPKZ010008351.1 coordinate 1,584,149, forward strand.
GACATCTTACCTCAATATTAATGTTGATTTGTTCTTGGACATGTCTGGGAAAGCTGACGATAAAACAGAATTGTTTTGAAACATGTCCAAGAACAAATCAACATTAATATTGAGGTAAGATGTCCAGACCAAAAATAATATAATTAAAATAACCTCAAAATATAACTTCCTAAAATTAAATATTAACAAAATACAAACCTAAAGGCACCCAAGATGTGGGCAGACCTAGAAAGAGATGGGCTGAAGTCGGAATGGGTCAACAGACCTAATCCATGAATGCAGATGATGATGATGATGTCCAGGTCCAGAGAAAGGAAAATTTTGGATTTATTAGGACTAACCCAAGAAGAAACATGGAAAGGAGACCAACAATTTGTGAAACTATGGTTTAAACGATGAAAATTCCTTGTCATGTGATATTTGGAATAATGTGCAGTAAAATTTATAGCTAATGATCTGAATTCAGTAGATTATGATTTTGGTCCTTTTATAAAGATATTAGCAAAAATTTGATAGTTAAAGAGATGTAGGAAGAAAATTGTGAAATAATTCCTAATATTGTGTGACATGGAATGATAGGTAACAAAGAATCCAAAGAACACTACATAATAGAAGAAACTGAGGAGAAAAATGATTCAGAAAAAAATAGAAACAGAAACAAATGGTGGGAATGTGAGAAGTGATAAAAAATAAGTACAGAATGGAAGCAACAAGAGAAAATCAACAAATACCCTCTCCTAAAAAGTTGCAACAAAAATTGTTCAAAAGTGGTGAAATTAAATGTTTCTTACCTCTCCTCATATAAATCTTCTAAGTTGATTGCGATTTCGAGACTATAACTGTCTCATCATCAGAACTTTGTTGGCGACTGGTGTTATGTCGATCGGAAGAAACTCTTCTTCTTCCCTCTGTTGGTGGACCGATGAACCTCTGGATCAGATCAAAATTTGACCTTATTTTGACCTGATCCAGAGGTTCATCAGTCCACCAACAGAGGGAAGAAGAAGAGTTTCTTCCGATCGACATAACACCAGTCGCCAACAAAGTTCTGATGATGAGACAGTTATAGTCTCGAAATCGCGATCAACTTAGAAGATTTATATGAGGAGAGGTAAGAAACATTTAATTTCACCATAAATTAAACCTCTTAGTGATTAATTCCTATAAAAGTTAAATTGTTCAAAAGTGTTTAATGAGGATCAAAGAAAATTCAGGCTCCATACTTGTTCAAAAATGTTGGTGACAATCAAGGACTGAAGATTCTTACAAGAATTCTACATATATGTATAATTTACATAACAGTGACCAAGATACTATAAGCTGGAAGGCAGGAATTCAAGCCCCTGTGGGGACAGGATTTTTAAACAACCCTAAACCTTCTGGCAACACCATGGCACTGAGGTTACTCAGACTCTAATGGAAATGAGGACCAGAGGTCTTATAGTTAAAGAGAAAATTTTTTGCCCAGACCGAGACTCGAACCCAGGACCTTTAGCTTTCTAGGCCAATATCACCAGAGGTCCTGTTTGGGGGATAAAGGTGGCCCTCATGCAGGTCTGACATGTCATGCTGATTATCTAGAAAGATAGGAATATTAGCTTCCTATTACTCCAAAACTTTACTATCTAACCTCTCTTGGTTAACTCTTGTTTTTTCGACTCCAACAGTATTAGGGCATCCGAGGGCTAGGGAGTCTTTCCTTTATTTTCTTTTCTTCTCCAGAAAAGCCTGACCAGAGGCTATAAGATGGCAGCCCCATCACTGGTCTTGCCTTCCTTTGGCCAGCAACCAATCAAAGGGACTATTATTATGCTTTCAAGTCTTTCAATTTCCCAGAAGGATCAAACTAATGACGACCAAAGCATGAAAAAGGACAACTCTTGGAAGAATATATTAAACAGTACCAACTAAATTGGAAACACTATCTTGAAAGAATGAGTTCAAATCGGATCCCCACTGGGCCATCCTATGAAACGCTGGAGGGAAAATTTTCTATAGGATCGTAACAGGCCTTGGCCTAATACTTGGAAGGAAGAAGAAGAAGGTCTGCTAAAGCCTACAGTGGAATCGTTTTACCTTTACATAACAGCAAAAGTTTGCAAAATGTTTCATCCAATAATAGTAGGTTATAATAAAGAGAATGATGAAGTTTATTTTCAATGTTCTTCCAAAAGAAAACAAGAGAAGACATCCTCCAAAATTCAAGATTAATTGAGATATTGTCTGCAGACACCTCACTCCTTTAATGCCTGAAAAAAAAAAAAAAAGGTTTTTCTGGAAAAAATCTCCAAGTGTGAATAAATAATGAATAGCTTTAATAAACTGAATTGTTCTTTAATCCTTAAATTGGAAATGTATCCTTTAAGATAGACTGATTTAATTTATTTAATATATTTTTTTTGTCTAATGCCACCAGGTTGTCTTTTATGACATTTCTGGCTTTCTACCCCTAGCATTGGAAGAATTGTATTCCATTTCTTAGGTTGTGGCACCTGGAAGGCAGAGTTATGTTACCCCGATGATATGATGGGTGATAAATGATAATGGAGCGCCAGGAGAGTTCTTAACCTAATTCCAGACCCATGGACAACCACAGAAATAATTCCCTTTACGGAAAAATTCCTATGGCTTGATCGGGACCTCATGAACAGTAGTCAGAACGCTGATCACTAGTGCATGTGGCTGGTCGAATATTGTTTATAAGTCAATAGAAAAACAAATGAGTAGCAATTACTTAAATCTGTGTTAAATTACATAATAATGTACAAGAATAACTTACAGTTTCTATGTTTTTTTTTTTTCATTGCAGTCCAAAACATTTAATAACTGGCACGAGAAATTATTGCTTTGCCAATTTAAGGGTTAAATCTGTATTTAAAATTATATGAAAATGTATCTGTAGTTCCCCCCCCCCCCAGAAAAATCACTATGAATCAGTGTGTTTCTTTCTAAAGCAGTATAAAATAAAATTTCACTGCAAAACATTAAAATAAAGATAAATAATTTAAAACGTGTTGTATTTTTATTGAGTACAAAATAAATTCTTGCTTACCTTACAATTTGGTGTTAAATCAGCTTCATCCTGGTTATAGAAAATAATGAGCAACTGATTTAACTATGAACTCACTTTTCTGAGTTTTCAAGTTCATGTAGATTTCATCACCTCAAATTTTCTCAAAAAACATTAAATGGAAAATATATGAAACTGTTATTCTCTCAGATATATTATGGATATGAAACACGGACTCTTACTTTAAGAAAAGATTGAGTATTTGAGAATAAAGTTCTCTGGAAAATTTTTGGACCAAAAAAGGATGATCAAATAGGGGAATTGACAAGACTACATAACAGTGAGCTACATGATCTTTATGGGAAAGCAGATATAATACGAAAACTTACATCTCGTAGACTGCAATGGGCAGGACATGTGGCACAAATGGAAAATTAAATAGGGGTATGGAAACTCCTTTTCGGAAAATCAGAGGGAAAACATCCAGTAGGTAGGTCAAGAATGAGGTAGGAGAATGACATTAACAATGGTTTGAGGGAAGTAGATTATACAGGGGATGATTGGAAAATATTAGCTCAGGATAGGGACATATGGAGAGCTTATGTCCATTTGGCATGAACCTATGTGTTCAATAGTGCCAGTGAATGAGTTAGTTATATCATAATAACTACCAGGTGATAAATAAAATTTTACGATACCCTCATATTATGTGTCACATTCAGTACCGTAAACCAGTTAAGGCGTTTAAAGAGACTCGTGTATGTGGCCGTCGGTCAATTAACTCGTTTTAGAGCGGGCACAAACAAACCGCTTTTATATTCGGCGCCTAAATATTGTGTTGGCTTAGTATGTTTTGGAGATCATAGATGGCATGTAAACATACATTTTCTATTCCCGTTTGACACGTTTAACCTTGGTGAATCCCCTTTTATTTTTAAAACAAACAACATGTGGAATTCGTTCACCCAAACTTACCTCCAGGCTCCAATGCAGTCGTATATGTTTCTCGTTATCACGCTGTTGTTTGTGCGTGAGTGAAACCATGGCGAAAGAAAAATATCTCCCTGCAGAAGAATTAGTGAATATTTTGTATAATGATGATTCAGGTGATGAACTGATTCCTGAATTAGAAGATTCACAAAGTGAAAGTGAAGATGAACTTCCACTTCCTGAAATTGATATGCCGATACCAAGTGATGTCAATCACCCAAGTTATTTCATCATCAAATACTACTAGGATATCTCCTTTAGGTATGTACAAAATTTGAATTTTCTAGGACTAATAGTTTGTGAATAATGGTCCATTTTCTGAAGTGCCACGAAAAGGGTAGCTGGGGTATTTAAATGGCTGGCCTGTGGGTTTAAATGCCATGCTCAGTGCATGGTACTGAATGTGACACATATACCAATAATATAAAAATACACAATGAGTAACTTTTATTTAAAATCAAATTAAATGTTTATTAGCAAATAATATAAAACAATTTAATAACAATGAATTAAATAATTCGTACATGGATATAAATGAGGTTGATGACATGTATAACTATAAAAAAAAACAATCAGAATTAACTGCTCATATTGTTGATTTTATCTTTGGTATAATTGCAGTTATATTAAAATGTTTAGTCCATTGTTTTACTACAATATATTACAATATAAAAACAAGAAGTTATATAATTAGGTAGCTATATATCAATGGTATAGAAGGACCATACGTTCTAAGTCTGTTTTTTTAGAATTCTTCTTATCAGGAGAATATCCCATGTCAATGAGAATAAAACAGGAATTAAAAATGTTTTATTACTAATGCCATTATCGTAAGTAATGCCACGAGTGATTTCCAAATTATCGATAAATTCACTACTCATGAAGTGAGGAGTGAATTTATCTAGAGAATTTGGAAATCAAGAGTGGCATTTGTTAGGACTATTTAACGAATAAAATTAAGCTGTTTACTCACAAATCATTATTTAACTATAGTTATTTTAAAATATTTATATATTTAATGTAAACGGCGATGTTTGAAAACAAATGAGAAACGATAGGTACGCTTCATCTGCTTCTTTTGTTTATCGCTGCAACCAGATCATACTATTTATTGCCAAAGGAACGCAATATTGTAAGAATGCTCTCTAGTGGAGAAAAAATGAAACACTTCAAACTGTATATTAATTCATTTCTGATGTCGTATGATGTAAATATGACAATTATATTTTTCTGGATTATTACCTGGGAAAAAATACATTTAAGAAAGTGCAAACAGTGGTTTCTTATTTTGGTGGTATAATAAATTGCTACAAATGTTTTATATTAACTCCTGCAAGCGCTGTGTGTTGACATCTATGCTCTATATATACAATATGGTAGCCGTATTTCTTATAGGCTGTCACTGCAAAATAATGGCCAGACCTGTTCAGAATATTAAAAAGGAGGAGCTTTCTTTAATATGGTAAATATAACACTGATAAATATTTCGTGAAACACGACTCTGATTGGTTGTAAAACAGAAATCATTGAAACGTGATTGGTCATTGACTCCTGTATGGGGCATGAGTTAAATAGTCAACTGAAACATCAAATTCCTGTTCCATACACATAATATCCATCAATACCTCATAACAAGAATTTTAAAAAAATAGTCTTACAAGAGTTTGGTTCTATACCATCAATATAGTGCCATCATGAAAGACTTGTATGAAAAATGTAATTTTCAAAACATGATACCATATAAATAAAAAAAAATGTGCACTTTAGTCTTCTCTTACTAGGAATAATATCAATAATACTTTTTATTATATCTTGCTGTTAATAGAAGACGAGATGTCTATACCATTATAAAGAACACCTTTGACTCATATGTTTGGAAAATTCATTTTCTGACAAAATCCCTGCACTACAAATACGTACAAATTATGAAATACATTCACACAAGTTTGCCACTTTATGATACATAATGTAATCATCATCTTCAGACAGATCTATTAATTGTGGATTTTCTCACTCAGAATATTCCATACAATGCAATGTAATTGAGGATGTCACCCTAACAACAACTTATGGTGGTATATGCCCTTTTTAGAGTGATTCCATATACTTAAAGCAGGGCCGCCCAAACTTTTTAATGGGCTGGGCCAATAACTGATTGTGCAATTGATCGCGGGCCGGAACAACTTCTTGGCAACAGTAATCAGACACCTTTTCACAAATTCGCCATCAGAAAACGGTTTTCTGTTTTCAGCAATTAGTTTCGAAACTTCATAACTCGCTTCGGTAACATTTCTTTGTCTTACACCACCACCCTGAATTAATAACTGTTGTTGTGCCGTAACTTTAGAAAGGAGCTCGTTCGCTTTTTCAGTATGCTCATCTCCATCAAATTTATCAAAATGGCTATGCTTTATTTGGTAATGTCTTTTAATGTTATTTTCTTTCACAACTGCAATAACATCGTTACAAATAACACATAACACTTTGTTTCCATGCTCCTTCACGAAGTACTTGCTGGTCCAGGATTAGTTCAACTCCCTACATTCGGAATGAACTTTGCGTTTTTTTGAAAGTATTTTTTCACTTTAACACTATTTTTACAACTAGTCCCTGCACAGGCTACCGTTTGATTGACAATATAACAAGCGAAACAATTAATGTTCAAAGTTTGGAGTGGGGAAAAACGGTAAATAAGGGATGAATCATCTCTATTACTTTGTCAAGAGAAGCGGTGACACCTCAAATCCACATTCCAGAGAGATGAATTTCACACGGGAATGTCCAAACTAGATGTTACATTTCAAAAATTAAATTAAAAATATAAAATTAATTTGTTCATTTCATTCCTTATGCGGGCCATACGAAAAGCCATGGTGGGCCAGATGTGGCCTGTGGGCCGTAGTTTGGACGGCTCTGACTTAAAGTATTGATCTTGTTCTGTCATATATTAAAATTTTGTGTATATCCGAGCTGCCTAGATGGCACAACTCTAGAAAGAGTACAAGTGCACCACATTGCACTAGTCCTGCAGGTGATCAGATGTTCGTACAATAGTTTGTGCTATGTACACGTGTAGGTGAGTTGTGTTAAAAGCTGTAATTTCATAATAATTCTGAAACTATGGAAGGCAACAAAGTAAGATATTAGCCTGTAAACATCATCATCTGCATTCATGGATTAGGTCTGCTGACCCGTTCCGACTTCAGCCCATCTTTTTCTAGGTCTGCCCACATCTTGGGTGCCTTTAGGTTTTTATTTTATTTGTTTTGGATATCTATCTTCATTCATTCTGTCTATGTGTTGCTTCCATTTTTGTCTATATGTATCTATTTTATCAGTTATTGCAAATATTTCAAGTTCCTGTGTTCTTGATTCTGTCTTCCTTAGTGCACCCTTTAACAGATCTCAAAAATTTCATTTCTGCCGCCATTATCCTACTTAGATCTTGTTTTTTATGTATCCAGGCTTCTGAACCATAGAGCAGTACCGGTATTGCCAACTTTTATAAAATTTCAATTGGGTCTCTCTTGTTGTTTTGTTATTTAGTGATCATTTTATCGTGCCACATATTCCCTGGAATTTTGCTATTTTATTAGTTATATCATTATCATAATTAAATGAAATGTCACATCCTAGATAATTGAGATGGTTCACCTGTTCTATGATTTTGTTTCCTATTACTATTTTGGATCTGATTTGGTTTTTCCCTTGGAATGCCATTACCTTAGTTTTTTCTATGGATATTTTGAGATTATATTGTTCACATATATTATGTAGTTTAAAAATATTCCTTTGAATACATCTCATACATAATAAACATATGCCTTTACAGATGGTGCTACGGGGCCAGAATAAACGTGTTAAATTTATTATATCTTGGTTTTCAGAAGTACACAATGTCAAAATGTTGCACATATTTCCAGTTAGAGGCCACAGCTACTCACAATTTGACCAAAATTTTAGTTTATACAGTATTAAGATGCCAAAAAATTTCAACTGTAGAAACTGATAAAGACTATTGTGAAGTTATTTCATTTTGTTGAAAAAATGCAACCATTCAGTTCAATGGGACAGTTCCATTTTGAAAGAATGATCAGTAACACTGAATCCATACCTCATGAAAGAAACCAAGTCTCTTTTTCAGATTCACAAATACCACCAAATCCTTTGTGAGCCTTCAAGATTCTTTGCTTCTAATATGGTAATACATTCAACAAATTCATATTTTGGAAAAGAGAGTATGTAGCAAGTGAACTCATCTTGTCACACTCCCAAAAAGCACATTCTGCTTAAAAATTCATTCCAATAATTATTTTCTAAAATTCATTCCAATAATTATTTTCTATGTAAAATTTTGTAATGTAATAAAATTTACATCCAGCTTGTATGTTCACCCTAAAAACGGGTGTATGCAGAAATGTTAAAATTTCTTTCTGTATTCATGATATAGGTCAGAGTAATGTATATGAAGGTAGATACTCCATTTTTCTTCAATTGAATAAATTTGGACTAAAGTATTGTATCAAATTTTAAAGCTCATTTATTTCAGATTATCATATTCAATGATATGCCTTCATTAGAGTGACGTCCTCAATTATACCAGATTAAAATTAACAAACTAAGTTTCTTTACAGTAATAAGAAATTACTTTCAAATTAAAATAAGGAGATTATAGGGGGATAAATAAGCATACAGTTGAGGTCATGAAGAAAGAAATGGAGAAGGATTGAGAGAGTAGGAGATTCATAAAAACTCACTCAACTTGCTTTGGAATGACAAAGTTATAACCATACCAATTATTATTCATAATAATTTAGTGCACTCTTTAAAATATTAAACTGTCAATGCAATCTGTGGTTAATTTATGATTTAGAAAAATGACAAAGTTCTAACTTTGTGACTCCTGTCAGAGTGACAAAGTTCTAACTGCATTCATTTGCTTATCTATTATCCTTGTATCAAGTAGTTGTGGTTGCTATCTAGAGGTTACATGAATCAGTTAAATCACATCCACATTTTTTGCTGAAATGAGTTAATGGTGGATTATATGTCTATGAATTGATTGTGACTGAAATAACTCATGTCCACGTAACAGATACACTTTAGTTGGAATTTTAACATTCCGTTCAGAAACTCATGTCAAGTGATATGAGTGTTTCTACTCTTAATTTCTGGAAAAATATTGGTTATAATCAAAGGTTACCTTCCTGGTTACACATTTTATATTCAAATGTTGCACTCAATAATCTGCATAAACATGTGATTATGGTCTGGTTAAATATTAGTTAAATTTGAAGAGAAAAATTTTTTAAAGTAATGTTAAATTTCCAATAAATGTCTTCTTAACTAAGAAGCCGCCATTTGCAAAGATAGAAACAATGGTTTCAAAAGCATTTGGCGATAGGGAATTACAACGTATATAAGAGAAAAATTTGCGTCTAGATCGTAACTCGCCTCGGTAGCTCAGTTGGTAGAGCACTTGGCCCGGAAAGCCAAGGGTCCCGGGTTCGAGTCCCGGTCTAGGCGAAAATTTTTCTCTTCAAATTTAATTTATCTTTCATTGAGAAATGTTAAATTAATAATAAAAACATCATCAATAAATATTAGTTATTCGAAATTACATTCTAATTATAATTTCTATAATATAATTTAATATCTGATGTGAGTGACTCAGAACCACCTAAAAAGAGGAAGAAATGCATTCGCAGTAAACAAAAATGTGAAATTAAAGACATTTTTGGACTTCCCACTTATAAAAAAGCATAGCCTGGATATATTGTGAAGTAGTTATGTTAAATGTGAAGTATATTATGTTAAATTAAAAAGTAGTTAAAAATTTATATGGATTTGAGATTTTTAGTTTGACATTTATCTGTTTGATTATAAATTTAATAGCTATTCTTAGAACTGGCATTCTCCAGAGTTGAAGATTAAAGCAGATTAAATGTGGATTGTGAAATACAATATATGGCTAATTTTCAATTTTATCTGCTATATTTATTATACATTTATCCCTATTTGCTGTTATTTCATGTGCTTGATCGTTAGTAGTAATAGTTTTTTATTTAATGATTAGTGTGACAATTCAAAACTCCACGAAGGGCAACAATTTTTTCTCAAGATCTCTAATTTCAGGCTTGAGATACTTTAACATGTAGTAAATCTATGAACACAATCCATTGATTTACTCTTCTCTTCTGAAGGAAATCATACTTAGTACTGATAGCCTTTTAATTACCACATTTCCTTTCCCATTGAATTGTTATAAAAAGAAAATTCTATGGGTATGTTTAACCATTTTTCACAGCTGTGCATATATTGCAACTTTTAACCAGTTGTAACACTAAATTCTAGATCTTTGGTGAATCTATATTTAAAAAAATTCAAATCCATAATTAGACTGTGTTTAACAATATCAGTATCAAATTTCTAGAAGCTTGTACTGTAAATTTGGTTATCATAAAATTGTAACCAGACTACATAAAATATCAATTCTAATTCAATAGTCTCACTACTAACACATCCTGTTTAAAGTAAGTCATTCAAAATAATAATATATTTTAGTAGTTATTTAGTTAAAACTTTTTTTAAATTTACTGGTTTATCTAGAACAACAATGATATTTAGCACTATACAGCACATGTCAATTTTCACAAACCTTCATTATGATTTACAATAAACTCAAGTTGAAACCTACATTGAAACATTTCTAGTTGTCTCAAACTAACTTTGGTCCTTAAATTTTAAAGATGGCAGTCTTTTTTTTTACAACAAATTACATTTTTTCATATTATTTCTGATAATAATATAAGTTTGTAAAACATGCACTAAACATATAAGCTAATAATTCTTCTTCTTCCTTTCATGTGATAGACCCAGCAGTCTGTTACGGTCTCAATCCAACGTTTGAAGGCTCTGCCAATGATCTCTTGCCTGGTGGCTGGTAATTTAAGATTTAACGTATTCTTGTTTTGCTCATTCTTCTTACATGAGATTTCAGTTGTTTCTGTATTTTTGTACATATTCCATGATTGATTCTGTTAAATTTGAAGATGATGAGATATGTTACATTAATAATAAAAACATCATTGATTCTGTTTGTAATTCTTTGAGAATCTCAGAATTTCTTTTATGGTCTGTTCTTGAGTAACCTGCAGTATGTCTCATAAATTTCATTTCTGCCGCAGTTAGTTTTTGTTCATCTACACTGTAAATTGTCCAGGCTTCACTGCCGTAACATAATATGGGTCTGGCCAGTGTTTTATATATTCTAGTTTGTGTGTGTTGCTGTACTATGTTTGGTTTGAAAATGTTATTTGTAATTCTTGTTACTCTGTTAAATATTATAATTTTTTTACTAAAATCTTTTTCCTCTTTGTATGTAACTGGTATCTGAGGTAGTTAAATCTGTTAGTTTGTTCTAATATTTTATTATTAATAATAATTTTACTGCAAACTGGATCTTTTCCTAGGAAAGCCATGACTTTAGATTTTTCCGTTGAGATTTCTATTTTGTAGTTTATTGCAATTTGGTGAAAAGAGCGGACTGAAGATTGTAGGTCATCTTCTGCACAATCATTTTAAATGTTATCTATAGTCAAAATCACAAAGACAGCAAGCAATTTGTAGAATTGATATTACTGAATTTCCTATTTGCCCTCTCTGTAATATTCATAATCATGAAGAAGTGAATCAAGATCATTTTCTCTGCCCATCTCTCATTAATTTTCAAATATTTTTATATATGAATGATATTATTATCACATTGCCAGCTGTTCAATATTAGTTATCAATTAAACAAAATTACAGAAATTAATAAATCATTGTCTATAATCTGAATTATTATTTTAAGATAAGGAATTAATTGTGAAATTCTAATTAGTGTTCCTAAAACTGAACACCAATTTATTGTTAATGTCACTCACACAATGTCTATATAGGTGCCATGTTTCATGCTAGGACGTTTATCATCATCTGCCTTTCAAGTATTAGGCCCAGTGGCCCGTTATGGTCTCCTGCCATCTCCGAAAAGGTCGACCCACAGATCTTCTGCCTCGAGGAATGTAGTGAAGAATTTGTTTTGGTATTCTGTGACGATCCATGCACTAAATATGGGCTAGCCAATCGTTTCTATATTCTTGGAGGTATTCAGATATAGGTACGATGTTTAACTCTCTGGCTATTGTTGAATTTCTTTGGTGGTCTAGAAGGCTATAACCTGCAGTTCGTCGCAGAAATTTCATCTCCGTGGCTGTAATATGATGATCATCCTGAGTTCTGATGGTTCAAGCTTCACTGCCATAACAGATTATGGGTCTAGCGAGAACTTTATAGATTTTCATTCTTGTGTGTCTCTGCACTTTTGATAGTTTAAAAACTTATTTGATAATTCTTAAAGCTTTATTACAGTTTTGTATTTTAAAGGATATATCACATTCCTCATTATAAGTTAGATTATATCCTAAGTATTTAAATGAATTTACTTGCTCTAATATTGAATTCTGAATACAAATTTTACTTCTTACTGGGAATTTCCCTTGAAAGGCCATAACTTTAGATTTTGTTGTTGATATTTCCATGTTAAATCGTTGGGCTATTATATTAAGATGATGAGTGGAATATTGTAATTCATCTTCATTATTGCCGAAAAGAGCCTGATCATCTGCATATAAGTGCGTGTCTAAAATTGTGTGTCTTGAGAGAGGAATATTACCATGAACTATCAATCTCCAGTGTCTGATGATAGCATTAATGTATACATTAAATAGAAGTGGTGATAAAGGGCATCCTTGTTTGACTCCGCAATTTATATGTTTCCAATCTGACAATTCTGTTCCTATTTGTACTGCTATGATGTTATTTTATACAGATTAAAAATTGTTTGGATCAGTTGATTTGGTGTTCCATCATCAGTTAAGATATCTAAAAGTTTTTGTCTGTCAACTCAATCAAATGCTTTGATAAAATCTATAAACGCTATATGTAGTTCTTTATTGAATTCTTTGTGCTTTTCGATAAGAAGTTTTAAGGTGAAATAACCATCGGCACAGGATCTTCCCTTACGAAAACCATTTTGCTCTTCCCCTAATAAGTTTTCATTATGCTATCAACAATATTTTACAATCTTCTTGTGTTTGAAGGGTAGCAAAATTGTTTCAAACCCAACTTCTGCTCCAGTTTCCTTTCACTCTATCAAAAGAATTATCTCAAATAAATACATCAATAAACTTAGAGAAGAATACACCACCAAAACATCTGGAAAGGAATGGGAAAATCTACAAGCTTATGACATTACTACATTACAAAGAAAATCTGCAGTAGCAACATTCAGACTGCTAACGGGACATGACTGCTTGAATAAACACCTACACAGAATTGGCATAACAGATTCACCTAAATGCCCTTTTTGCAATTTAAATGAAGATATGGAAAGAAATCATCTCCTCCGTTGTCCAGCTTTTGTAGAAGAGACCAGCCTTTCTGCTAAATATTGGAGTGCAAGAGAGCGAATGATTTCATTATCAAGTGCTCGACATTAGATACCAACCAACCAACCATATTTTACTATCAGATATTGGTGGAATATTTCAATGTTGATATTTAGGGACCAAAGTTAGGATGAAAGGACTATAATAGTAGAGAAACTTAAATATGTAAGATAGAGTCAGTTAATATTGTGATACAAATATTATTTATTATGCAGTATTACAAAATATTTTAAAACTTAATGGTAAAGAGAAAAATTTTGTGCCTGAACCAGAATTTGAATCTTGGACCTTCAGTTTAATGCACTGATGCTCTACCATTTGAGCTATCCAGGTCTCCTTCTCTGACAAGCACACATTTCTCACTTTAACTTCTCTTATCCCAGAATACTAAAACATCATTCACAATAGAAATGGGTTGCTTCTAAATCAAGAAGACATTATGATGGGATTTTTACACACAGCTAAATCTATTTTTATGATCAGAATAAGTAAATCCATATAAACAGATAAATTACTTTAATTAATGGTATAGACATATTTTTTTTTTCAAGTCTCCTGGTTCAGGCAGAATTTTTTCTTTACTATTAATTACAATTGTATATTTATTTGTTTTGATTTTAGAACCTGCCCAATTGCTTGTGTGTTTTTCCCACCATTTGGTTCCATAATGATCATAATGACATCTTCAGAGAAGAGACAAGCTTGTGTTCAATCACAAGAAAGAACAAAAAGCATGGACATGTTATGTAATACAACAGAATTATTATTGTTAAGAAGAAATAACTCTACAAAACAAATATACAATAGAAAACTCATTTGATCTAGCCAACCAAATAAAAATCTAAAAATCAACAAAAACACTAAATTAGCATCATTTGACATAAAAAATCTATATACAAACAACCCAATCAATGAAACAATAGAAATAATAGAAAAGAAATTACAAGAAAAAAAGACACAAGAAGTAAACAATTAAACAAAATGATTAAAACAATTTAAAACAGAACTACTTCAAATTCAACAATGAAATATACACCCAGGACGACGGAATACCAATGGGCAGCCCAACATCAGGCATCATATCTGAAATATTCCTACAACACTTAGAAAACAAACATTTTGAAAAACTAAAAGAAAAATTCAAAATCCAATTATTGGTAAGATATGTCAATGACCTTTTAATAATATATGAAAATAACATGCACATAGAAAAATAAATTACAGATGAATTAAACAAAATGCACAACAAAATTCAGTTCACAGAAGAAACCAAAAATAACTCCATAAACTATCTAAAATTCTTACTAACAATAGTCTAGACATATGCACATACACAAAACCAACAAGCAACACAATAGCTATACACCAAAAATCAAGACACCCATACAACAGAAAATGAGTACCTTTATCAGTCTAATAAAAAAATGTTAAAACTACCATAAAATAAAACAAACTACAAAAAAGAACTAAATTATATAAAATCCCTAGCAAAAAACAATGGATACAAAGAAGAAATGATCAATAAATTGATTAGGAAACAAAAAACAATTTAACAAATATAACAAAACTAGAAAAAGAATGTAATATAAACACAAATAATGGGATTACACTAACTTATACAGGAAATGAAATGACCAAACTACTAATTTGATCAAGAAACAACATAAAACATTAAAATCACCTTTAAAACTAATAACAAACTCAACAATATCATATCCAATAAAATAGAAGCTACAAATAAATACGAAAATAAGTGTTTATAAACTAAAGTGCAATAATTGCAACAAGTTCTACATAGGCAAAACAAACAACAAGAAATTTCAACACAAGATACTCTGAACATTTCAAAAATTTTATTAATAATGAAGAAAAATCAAGTTTTGCCAAACACATACCAGTACTAGAAACAGGTCATCAGTTCGACAAAATCGATAATGTTATGTGAGTACTACACAGAGTATATCCTTGAAGATATAGGAATTCTAAGAGAAGCAATTAATTAAGTAATATTTGTGAATTGAACTTTCTCGTAAATAATTTACAAGTCTCTACGATGTTTATTTAGATAGTAAAATAAATATTTCTGAAAAATATCACAATATTATCTGACTCTACCACAAACCAGAATATTTCTCCTGTTAGCATGCCAGTTTATTTTAGGGATAATATTTCCAGCATTTGCTATAAGAAGTAGAAATGAAGTATAGGCGTTGCTAACAGTGATAATTTAGTAGCAATCATCATGTGAGCAGATGGAGTTCATAAATACAACCCTATACTGCAGTGGATCTCAACCTTTTATGGTCTTGATATTAATCTTCACTGCACTACAATTTCAACTAATTTAATCTAATATAAAAGAAAATATCAGGAGCAGTTTCTCATAAAGGCACACATCCTCTCAGAAGATATTAAATCAATATAATACCTTTTATAAAAAATGTATGAAAAGAAAATATTTAATAATAGTGCAGGCTAATAGTTTTCAGAATATATTTCAATGTTGTAAGGTTATGCACTAATAATGAAAGCCTTGGAAATAGAGACATAAAGAAGAGAGATAGGAAGCATCTGCCAGAATGTTATACCTCTTCTTCATGTGAACAGTCTGTACTGAGGCATTTTATTTTGTAAATTCTGACAGATCTCAAGTAATTTAACTATCTCTGGAACTTGGTTTAACATAAACCATAAAGATAATAATAATAATAATAATAATAATAATAATAATAATAATAATAACAATAATAATAAATAACACTGTACATTGATGTTTTTATTATTAATTTAACACTTCTCACTGAAGGATAATTTATATTTGAAGAGAAACATTTTTGCCCAGACCGAGACTCGAACCTGGGACCTTTGGCTTTCTAGGCCAATGCTCTACCATCTGAGCTACCAGGGCGAGTTCCAGTCTAGATGAAAATTTCTCTCTTATATACATTGTAATTCCCAGCACCAAATGCTATGAAGCCTTTGCTTCTATCTTTGCAAATGGCGGCTTCTTAGTTAAGAAGACATTTTTTATTGGGAATTTAACACTACTTTATAAAGCCAATAGGGCTTCAATTGAGGTTTTTATTATTAATTTAACACTTCTCACTGAAGGATAATTTATATTTGAAGAGAAAAATTGAAGCCCTATTGGCTTTATAAAGTAGTGTTAAATTCCCGATAAAATATGTCTTCTTAACTAAGAAGCCGCCATTTGCAAAGATAGAAGCAAAGGCTTCATAGCATTTGGTGCTGGGAATTACAATGTATATAAGAGAGAAATTTGCATCTAGACCGGAACTCGCCCCGGTAGCTCAAATGGTAGAGCATTGGCCTAGAAAGCCAAAGGTCCCGGGTTCAAGTCTCGGTCTGGGCGAAAAAATTTTTCTCTTCAAATATAAACACTGTACATCTTCAGGAATTTGTACAATGCCTCATTATTTCTCTTCCATGTATAGGTCAATTAATAGGAATGTAATAATTAACTTGTCTTCCTACTATCAATGAGGAACTAGGAATAGTGTTGCAACTTTTTGTAATCGGGGAAAAATGTTCAATTGATTGGCTACCCAACACATTTCCTAGTTGGAGGGATGAGGAAAATGCTGCCAGGTTGTTGCAACATTATATGTAATCATCTGATTTGCATATGCCCCACTCAAAATGCTTGTG
Organism: Diploptera punctata; assembly: GCA_030220185.1. Taxonomy (NCBI): domain Eukaryota; kingdom Metazoa; phylum Arthropoda; class Insecta; order Blattodea; family Blaberidae; genus Diploptera; species Diploptera punctata. Next base: position 1,601,306 of record JASPKZ010008351.1, read on the forward strand.
TTATGATGACATTAAATACTGCAATGATTAAATATATGTAGGTAGGAAATAATACTATGAGGTTTATTTTAATTAAATTTGAGTTTTTTTTTGACTCACCTCATGTTTCTTGATTTTTATGCAGATCCAGGTTTCGTCACTGAATTCATGACATTGTCAATGTGTCACAACTGCCATCTTGCGGTTGTCCCTCTTACAAAATGATTTCTGTGCTCTTTGTTGGCTGACCAATGAACTTCCAAATCAACCCTCCCTCATTTTCACTGGGTATTTCATAATTCATAGTTTTCTTTTTATTCTTGCATATGTAAATTTTCTCCCAAATTGTGAGTTCCTTTGATTTTTCTAACTGTTTAAGCAATCTAGGGAAAACAAAACGGAATTTAAATCTAAGCTTGAAAGAACACCTTAGAAATGTTAAAAATGGAGAAATAGAAAAATCTGCAATAGCCGCACATGCTTAGTGAGAAAAACACAGAATTAAAACCAAGGCAAAATTACTTAAACAGTTAGAAAAATCAAAGGAACTCAATTTGGGAGAAAATTTACATATGCAAGAATAAAAAGAAAACTATGAATTATGAAATACCCAGTGAAAATGAGGGAGGATTGATTGGGAAGTTCATCAGTCAGCCAACAGAGAGTGCAGAAATCAATTTGCAGGAGGGACAACTGCAAGACGGCAGTTGTGATGCATCGACAATGTCACGAATTTGCTGACGAAACCTGGGTCTGCATAAAAATCAAGAAATATGAGGTGAGTAAAAAAAAAACTCAAATTTAACTGCAATGATTGTTGAATCGACTTTTGAAATTTGTGAGCAGAGCCAGGAATCAACTCTTACCATGTATGGCAGAGGGTTCTTGAGCTGGTGACTCTTGGGGACCGCTGCGAACTTCCAGGTGTGTCACTGATTTGCTTTTTTTGAAAGATCGAGGTTTCCATTTGAGAAAGATCAGACTGGGATTCCAGATAGTTTTGACCCTTGCATATAAAAGAGATGCAAATGGTCCGAACAATCAGTCCTAGTGGAACAATGAATCTTGATCTGAAGAGTGAATAGTGAAGAAAATGTCTACAAGTGTGAAGAAGTGAGTATGAGATAAACTGTGTTTGTAACAGACTCTTATACTCGTATGAGAGTCACTCATAAAGTTTCTGAACTCGAGTAATCTGTTTGAGATAAGATTAAGCTAGATATACCATGCGATAGCCCATACTTTTATCTGTATTTACACATAATTTCCTCACTTAACAGTGGGGGTTGAAACAAAGCAGGATCACAGTAACTCAGTGTCTCGCAATGGAGCTGCAACATGAACATTTTCATTCCATGATTTATTATGATTTTAAAATTGGATTACTTCAGGAACAAAGTCTTTGGAGACTTAAGCAGGCTTTCGTGGACCTTGCACCCTCCCATACAACCAATTTCAGTTTATTCATGGAATTTAAGAGGGGCTGAACTTCCCTCAAAGATAAAAGAGAGAAGCGGAAGACCCTTAGTGGCAGTTACTGAGGAAAACATCACCGCTGTGGAGAAAATGGCGCAAGAAGATCCATGAGTAACATACAAGGATATTGAGGCAATCCTTAGTATAGGATTGAACCTCATAATGTTAAAAATTCCCAAATTTAATATATAAAAAAAAGTGTTCAGGATGATCAGCCCTGAGTAAAAAGCAGTGTGATGCAATATTGGGTCAGCATTTGAAATTTGCAGCCAGCGGCAGGAATCAAGTCTTGTCTTATATGACAGAAGGGAATTTGTGAGCTTTGACTCATGAATCAGTGGGGTCTGCTTGGAATTTCCAGAAGTGTCTCTGATTCGCTTTCTGGAAGGATTGGTCTCTTGGGATTTCCATTCAAGAAAGTTAAGACTATGATACTAGTTAGTTCTGTCCTTTGCATATAAAAGTGATATATGTGCTCTGACCAGTCAGTCATGTCCAAGTAGAAGACCAGTGAACATGACCTGAATAGTGAAGAAAATTAAATTAAAACAACTGCAAGCGTGAAGAAATGACTATGAGAAAAACTGTTTTCTTTAATATGCTCTTATAGCAGAAAATTACACGTGTGTATAAAGTGAATTATTGTGAAAGAAATAAAGATGATTTGGAATTTTCGAGTAAAAAGTTGTGAAGTTAAATTTTAAAAATTTCACACGATTCCCATGCCATCATAACTAATGATAATACTTTGCCAAGTTAACTGCAAGGAAGTAAATGTGAAAATAAAATCACAAAACAGAAATTTGCACTGTAATATTATAATATAAGTATATGTTTTTGTGGAAATCTTGCTCTATTGGAGGTTTCTGTAACCTTTATTTAACTTTTATAGGAATTAATCACTATGAGGTTTAATTTATGGTGAAATTAAATGTTTCTTACCTCTCCTCATATAAATCTTCTAAGTTGATCGCGATTTCGAGACTATAACTGTCTCATCCTCAGAACTTTCTTGGCGACTGGTGTTATGTCGATCGGAAGAAATTCTTCTTCTTCCCTCTGTTGGTGGACCGATGAACCTGATCCAGAACTTTCTTGGCGACTGGTGTTATGTCGATCGGAAGAAATTCTTCTTCTTGCCTCTGTTGGTGGACCGATGAACCTCTGGATCAGGTTCATCGGTCCACAACAGAGGGAAGAAGAAGAATTTCTTCCGATCGACATAACACCAGTCGCCAAGAAAGTTCTGAGGATGAGACAGTTATAGTCTCGAAATTGCGATCAACTTAGAAGACTTATATGAGGAGAGGTAAGAAACATTTAATTTCACCATTTCTGTAACCTACCTAATGCTCCACAGGACCCACCAGTAGGTCAAGACGCAGAGGTTGAGAAGCACTACTACACTATTGTAACATAAATTACATCTATACCCAGTCACAAATTGTGACTAGATTATTTTTTAATGTTCCTTCTTTCTATATTATCACAAAATTAAAAAAAAAAGCTTATTTTATCATTGCACTAATTTATAATAAATTTGTACTTAGCAAGAAATTCATACAAAAATTTCATTAGCTATGGTTTGTTCCATTTCAGTAAGAGTTGTATATAGGCGACGTTTGATATCTTCTGGGACGGGAGCCCTAGGGCTATTATCATCACTATCAGGATTTGCACAGAGGCGAAGCAGAGCTGCCAGAGAAGATGGTGTGTGTTGTGACATCAGGAGACCAGGCACTATCATTGTACCTGACAATGTCCAGCCCAGGAAGATTTTTTCACACACTACCTACAACATTAAATATTTTCAATAATTCACAGAAGGGAGACATCTTTCTAGTGCAGTCTCAGAAATAAAATTATTCCATAAGTACAATTTTTTTTCAGAACAAAAAGGATCTTTTAAATTCTGTGGAAAATATAATGTTGTGAATAATAGCTATACAATACAAAATAAATAATATAAATACATAAATAATCCCAATATATTCAAAATAACAAAGGAAAAAATGAAGTAATTATATAATAAGATAGATGGAAAGCTCCTGTGGCCATCACTTAAGTGTTGGCGGTGAGCGATCCATTTTGATCCTCTTTTAATAGGTAGAACCCCGGATTCCTGTAAAATACATTAGCCCTGGTTTAAATTTTGAATTCAAATTTGAAGTTAATTAGCAGAGGGAAGTCGGAAGCGGACCTTTGGGGTTCTATTCCAGCATTTGCTCTTTGGATTGAGGGAAACCGCTTAAAACCTCAATCAGAATAGTCGATCACGCGGGATCTTGCCAAGTTTGGCTTTCGGATGACTCTATATTGGGAGGGCATCCAGGCTTCTCTTTATTTAAATATAATGTGTGTAAGGATGAACAACAAAAGAATACCGAAATTATCAATGATGTAGTCTTTCAAGGGAAGAGATAAACTGAACTTCTTGCAAAAAGATGGCCTTATACATAATTGCTGACAATGTTGATGATGCATAAAAAAGACTAATATAGTCTATTAATTTACAGCCAGAAACTTCTTTAAATATTTGTATTTATAGGGATAATAGTGACCTGTACCATCAAATACTGCTCTAAAAGAAGATAATTTAAAAGTAGAACATAGCAAAAATACATCAAAGTCGAAAGAGTTTCAACCAAACATATTACAACATACAAAATGAGTGACACTGGAAACAAAACAATATAAAATGCATATGGTGAAGGTGGAAAATCTTTCCACGAGATTTATAGAGACATATATATATGTAATAGTTGAAAAATGTTGCAAGACTTATTCTAAAGAACAGCTAAATATTAATAGTGAGTGGAGAACATATTTTTATCGACTCACCTCATATGATTTCAAATGTCTTTGATACCGACGGTTTCAGACAATATTATGTCCCTCTTCAGTCATGGCTTCCACTGATGAAATTCTGTGATTGTTGATTTCTCTAATGACATCACCTCTTGTGCTGCCATCTTTCCTTGGGATTATAAACTTTGTAATTAAATTTTTATCCACCGGAATATCGAAATTCATAGATCAATATTTATTCTTCTGAATGAATATCATTTCCCAAATTGTCAATTACAACGGTTTATCCAATTGTTTCAAAAGTTTTTCCTCTTTTTCAATTTTTTATATTTCTAAAATGTTCTTTAGTGCATGTTTCCAAATTCCTTTTTGTTTTTCCTATGTATACTTTGCTACAATCATTACAATTTATTTAATAAATTCCAGATTTCTTACTGTCTGGGATGTTGATTTTTTTATTTGTACTTAGAAGTTTTTCCAGACTAAATTTATTTATTGGTGCCAAAGTAATATTGTATTTGTCAAATATTTTTTGAAATTTCCTATGTACTATTGGATGGTAAGTAATTTTCTTGAAATTTTTCATTTCTTTACTAACAATTTGTAGGGTAGAGCATTCTGTAAGTTGTTTTATCTTTCTAAATTTCTTTAATTCGTTAGATATTATACTCTTATTGAAACCATTTAATCTGGCTATAAGTGAGTCGATAAAAATATGTTCTCCACTCACTATTAATGATATAACCTCATAATGTTTACTTCCCAATATTAATTTAAATACAGCTAAATATACTTACCTGGAAATTATTATTGACAACTGGAGCATCACATTTTGATGTAACAACATTACACCTCGAACGGCAGTCAAAGAAGTCACAGTCTTCATGGCGTGTGCAGTGACTGCCATCAGCAGTCATATGACTAACAACAGTTCTTGGCAGGACGGAATCAAGATCAAGAAATTTAAGACGTTGTCCACCCTTAACAAGACCAAAATGGCTCATCTTAACATCACATAAGTGAAAAGGTTCAGCTAAATTTGTTTCCAGTTCATCAAGCAAATCCATCATAAGAACTGCCAATTTAAGCCTGGAGGCCCACTCCTCTCTACCATCTCCCATTGACATCATACCAGATGACATCTCTATAGGATCGACATACTCCACAGCGAAAAATGGACCGCATGTACCAAGTAGCTGAGGGAATATGTCCCTGTCTCCATAAATAATAGAACATAAGTATTCATTATCTTGAAGAAGGAGCCACAAGTTCTGCATCTCAATTCGTCTCATCATTGATTTTTCTTTTGCTTTTGAAAATCCTAAACGACTCAGCCTATTCAGTTGATCGTTGGATACGGTGAGATTTAACTTTGATATCACAACATTACGAACCATAGTGTCAAATTCTTCTTCAGTTGGATAATGTCTATCTCCATCACTGTCAATCCAATAAACAGGATCCATATTTTCACCACTTGATTTCCTAGATGCTTTGAATACCATACGAGTCCCTTCCCATTCAGCTGAAAAAACTGCCTCTTTCCCAGCATGAAATGCATGACAAGTGAGCGAATGAATTTCCTTGTCGATACACAGTGGTTTACAAAGACTGCCAATAGCTTCTCCTCTTCTATGGAGACGACACTGTCACATGAAGAAAAACATTTATTATACACATGTATTAGATTAATTGATAATTTAATAGAATTAGATTAGATTTATTTAGCCTGGTGGAGTTAAGGCCATGTGGCCTTCTCTTCCACTCACCAGGACAAACATATATTACATTAGAATATAACAATCTCAATTAACTCTAATATTAAATTCTAAATACAAATTTGATCAAAAAGATAATATATATTATATTACGATCTATAACGCAACCAGTTAATGTTAGTTAAAATTAAGACTAAAACTAATAATAAAATGTATACAAGCAAAACATATTAAATTGTCCCTGTCTAATGTATATAAAAATAAAGAAAAATAATGAGATATAGAAAACTAATTTTACGATTTTACAAAATTTAAAACAAAACAAATGAAAATATTTGTTATTCTTAATATTATTTTCATATATAATTTAATTTGTTAATTGTTAAAAGAATACTATCAGTGAGGTGTATAAGTTAGTTTGTTATTAAATAATTCTTTGGTTTGTTTTTGAAGGATGTTATAGTTTGACAGTCTCTGACATAGGGCGGAAGGGAATTCCATGTTTTGGTAAGTGAGACCGTAAAAGATAATGAATAATATACAGTGTGATGAGGAGGGATATAAAGGACAATGTGCTGATGGGATCGAGTGTCAAGATGATGTGTATCAGATAATCTGATGAAGCGGCGTGATAAATAATTAGGCGATGATGTGTGAAGTATTTTATAGAGAAGGGATAGGGAATGGACAGTTCTACGATCTCCTAGACGAAGCCACGATAATTGTTCGAGGGACGGTGTAACATGGTCAAATTTGCAAATACCACAAATAAAATGTGCACAAGAATTAGGAACACGTTGAAGTCTTTGAGTGAAAATAATATTTAAGTCTGTAAAAAGAATTCATGGTTAAAGAACTATTAATATTTTTTTTTTACTTCAATAAATCTGTTACTATTACATTTTATGAAAAAGTTGAACTATGAGGTTGTCTCATAAGTATCGTCGGTTTTTAGTGTTATGTTGTGTGTCTGAGAGAATTCTGAAAGTGTGATTCACTGGGGGTTTGTTCCAAATGGAAATGCAGTCGATGTGGATTCTTTATTCTTAACAACTGGAACACGTTCCATTGAAATGTTAAGGTTTATAGGTTCAAACCTGACCAGATCCTATACTACACGAACAACCATTACAAAAATTCAGGAACTGGGAGGAATCAAACTGCTACTACACCCAGTTTATCATTTGTTTCAATCCATGGCCAATTTCTTGTGTGAAATTTTGAAAACATTGAAGCCATGGAAGTGGGTCTCGATGAATTCTTCACATAAAAAACCAGAGACTTGTATCATTGCAGAATAATAAATCTCGCTGAAAGATGGCTCAAGACCATAGAATCTGATGGTCTCTACTTTGAAGAGTAGTTTAATTTCTTGTCAGAAAACATTCCAAATAAAATTTTGTTTAAAAACATTACTTATGAGACAGTATCTGTACTTAATTCGGCAGAAATATTAATTTCATTAGAACAAACAAAATCTTTTGATTTGAGCATATGGAAGCCAAATGGTACAGAATAAATTTATAACTACCTATCAGTATTTTCCAAACTTATCTTCCAACAAGGAAATACTAATAAAATTAATTGTTAAAACCGTTGAGGTGGAGAATCATAAAATAAAATAAGTTAAAATATACCTTCTTAGGTAAAATCCATCGTCCTCAACTTATAAAATATGTAATCTTTATGCCTGTAGGCCTTTCAGAACATCCATTCCATCTTCAGCAGGTCACTCTTTGCCACAATAGTACACAAAGAGGGAAATCCAACTAAAATCAACCTATTGGAAGACCTGGAAATTATCAAGGAAATAGACAACAAGCTTTTAATAAATGAAAGCACTCCCAGACTAAACAACCCACTATACGATATCGTCAGGAAGAAGCTTTAGTCACGACAACACCACATTAGGACTAGCAGCATCAACCATCATACTGGATGTTGTAGCGAAGAGTGACCTGCTGAAGATGGAATGGATGTTCTGAAAGACCTACAGGCATAAAGATTACATACAGTATTTTATAAGTTGAGGACGACGGATTTTACCTAAGAAGGTATAATTTAACTTATTTTATTTTACAACAAGGAAATGTGTCAAATAGGCAATCAACCAAGCATTTGGATAATTATAAGAAATTCTAACACTATCTCTAGTTTCTTGGTGACAGCAGAAAGGCAAATAGAGATTAAATGACAATAGTCAAGTTGTATGTTTCCTATAGACATGTACCTTTTGCAAGTATTTAATTTTTTCTGCAGTTTTTCAAAACAGCTAACACTAGAAACAGATTCTGCTTATAGTAATTAAATGTAAGAAATCAATATAAATGACTCACCCTAACCTTTATGTATTCAGTGAAAAAAAAAATCATGGAACTAAAGGCCCAGAAGGCTTTTGGTCTATCAGCTGATCTCACATCCATGAGTCATCACAGAACTGAAAGATCATCTATCCAATATAGGGGTGGTCAGTATGTCGAGTCTCCCAGCAATTACAGTAGTTTTTCAACCAAGAGTCGATACATATTGTAACTTTACAAATTCCTCACGATGCTAGGTGAGAACTGGTCCCATACTAGTTCACTCACTCAGTCATTGGCACTATCATGACATAAGCTTTCCATACATCAATATCTAGAGCCAACATTTTCCAAACATCCCCTGTATAATTTATCTCCCTCAAATCTTGGTTAATGCTATATTCTTGGCCTACCTATTGGACACTTTCGTTCTGATTTTCGTACAAGTAGTTTCCATGCCTCTCTTTCATTCCTCATTCATGTCACATGTCTTGCCCATTACAGTCTATGAGACACTGGTTCCACACAGTGCCTGGAATTCCAAAGAATTTTCTTTTTCTCCTATTGGGACTTGAACTGGTGTACATTTATAGCTTTGCACCAAAGCATGATATCTTAGACTCCTTGGCCCTTGGTAATAGAGTAATATTTTGTTATGAATTTTAGGTTGTATTATCCCTATTATATATTTACATGTTTACCTGAAACTTGAATTAGCATAGTCTCCAACTAACCCTTGAGGATGCCAGACACAGTTTCTGGTGAAACATGAGAGAGTTTTAAACCTCAAGAGCACGGCCAACAAAGCTCGAAAATGTCTGCAGACCATAATGTGAATTTCGGCCGTGAAAGCCTAAGTCAATATATGAATTGGCATTGTTTACCAGCTATAAAGGTATGTCCCATTAAAATGTCTTCATGAATGAGAAGCAACTAGAAGATGTGTAGAACGAAGATTCTTGACTTTCATCACACAGCATTGGATAAGAGAAAGAAAAATTTCTGCTTAAATTGAGATGCCAAAATACCTCAGTGGTTTAAAATGCTTGTACATAGAACCAGAGACCTTGAGTTCAAATCCTAGTTTAGGCATACATTTTTCTCTTTAAATATTAATTTTTCCTTCAATATAAGAGAAAAATTTTAAATAAAACATTGGTAACATTAAAATTCATCGGAGAACATATTGTTTAAACAACTCACCTCATAGGATTCATGCTTCCATGATATCGCGATTTCAAACATAATCATGTTCATCGTCAGCCATAACTCCGACTGACGATGAACATGATTATGTTTGAAATCGCGATATCATGGAAGCATGAATCCTATGAGGTGAGTTGTTTAAACAATATGTTCTCCGATGAATTTTAATGATTATACCTCATAATGTTTACTTCCCAACATTAATTAAATATTGGTAACATTGTTTAATTTGAAGTGGGTTCTAAACATTTTTAATCCTTTTGTGACAATAATGTATGTCCTTTGCATTAAATTAGAATTTGCCCACATATTTCTATAGGCTACTGATCTGTATTTATTCTGGAGAATTCACAGCACTATAAATAGATTATTTAAAAAAAATTGGAATATATATATATATATATATATATATATATATATATATATATATATTGTTACATGTCACATAGCTACGTTTGAATTGCATGGGTGAGTTGCACATGGCAAGTTAGATTACCGGCCCAGCTGGCAGAATTGTCTGGAATGTGTTGCCAGATGGTTCTACCAGTGTCTCTCTCTTCTTTGGAAAAGATCCATGCTAGAGGATTCTGGGAATCGAACTGCCTAGAAGCTGTTTCTGAAGATTTCCTCGTGCATTATGTAAGGGCAGAGGCACGAGACCGCAGTCAGTCCATGAAAGTGAGTCTTGTGAACAGTGTGATGATAAGTCGTGATGAATTTATTTATCAGTGAGTGGAAAAGTGTTCTAACTGAAATAACAATTAAAAGAAGATTATTTTGGGAATTGTAATTGTGAATAGAAGTTTGTTGATCATCATCATCACTCCAGGGATTAGGCAATTGCCCGTTCCGACTTCATAATGCATCAGTCCAACGTCTTCTAGGTCTTCCAACATCACGTCTTCCTCTTGCTTGATAATTTCTTGCTAACAATGTATATCTCTCCTTACTAAGTTTGTTGATAATTAAAGAATTAAATAAAGCTATTAGTAAAATTTTGAATAAATTCTTTGTGCTTACTATGCCCTAATAACATAGAAGGAAAATAGAGGCGATCCTAGCACAGTCTGGTGTCAGAAATGGGATTACGTACACGCCGATAACTTTAGAGAAGTCGATAAAGTAGAGTACGCATTGGAGCATCTACTACCACCTAATAGAGGAGAACAGAATTACTTCAATAAATCTGTAAGTAATTAAACAACAATGGAGGACGTACAGAATATACTTCAAGAATTATTACAACAGAATGCAAATACAAGAGAAGAAATGAAGAAACAAAATTAAGAAATTAAGAAAGTAAAAGAGAATTGCCAACTCAAATTATTGTACAGAATGAAGAAATTAAATTAATTCAACAACAAAATGAACTTGTTAAAACAGAATTACTAACTCAAATTAATACACAGAATGAAAAATTGCACAACAAAATCAAACATTTTAAAGACAAATTGAAAGCCAAAATTTCTAAAATTGAACATAGAGTAAATAAACAAGAGGACAATTTACATAAAATTAAAGAAGAGTTTGAAGTGAAACTATGTCAACTAGATGCAATGTTGAGCAGCATTAAAGAACATTGGGAAGAAAAATTTGACCAACAGGAAAAGAATTATCATCATCTTTTAACATTGGAAGTACGACATGCAATAGAGATCTGCAAAGTGATTCTACGATGAGGACTGAAGTTCGACAACCAACTGACATTCCAAGCTGACATGGAATTAAGAGTCATAAGTACGACGGTTCCACATCATGGGTCATATTTAAACGGCAATTTAACACCATCTCAACACACAATGGTTGGACAACGGAAGAAAGGACGAACCAATTAATCGCCTCCTTACAGGGATCTGCTGTGGAGATTCTAAGAAGAATGTCGCGCCAAAGACATAGTGGAGGCCCTAGACAATCGATACGGCAATCATCACCTCAGCGCAGCCTACCGAGCCCAGCTGAAAGCCCGTGTCCAGCACGTCGGAGAGTCACTACAAGAATACGCCATGGCCATTGAACAACTAGCCCACAAGGCCCTCAGCAGACTCCCAGCATCGTTCATTGATGGAGAGGCGGCATCCACTTTCGTCTGCGGTCTGAGGGACCATGAAATTAAACACTGCTGCTGGCGGAACATCAGTCCATCAACGGAGCCCTGAATGCGGCAAAGTAGACCACACGCTACCTCGATCTGGCTTCGTCGTCGTGAGTGAGACAGCTGACTGCGGAAGACGCCGAGGGGCGATGCTCACCACCATCCGAGCGTCGCAGGTATGGAAGGACCGATCTGCTAGAATTGCGGGCAGTCGGACGTCTGAGGCGGGACTGCGACCGCAGGCCCGCAGAGGACCAGGAAAACTAAAATGGGCAGGTGTAGGGAGAGGGCCACCGGGGCCGTCGTCATCATCATCTCCTCGATTCATTCTGAACGCCGTGAACAACATGGACGACGAGGGACTTATAGCCGACGGATGGATCCATGGACGGCCCTGACGGGTACCCGTCGATACGGGAGCGTCGCTGACCATCGCGCGACCCAAAGTATAAGAGGTGTTGCCTGAGAGGACGCCGCTACGAAAGTTTGAGCTGCGTACTGCGAAGGGGGACAGCATGCTTGTGGAGAAGGAGGTTCTCCTGGAGTTGGTCCTGGGAAGGTGCAAGCTGAGACTGTGGGCATTCGTCGCCGGAGTTTCCGAGGACGTCATCTTAGGCTTAGACGCCCTGAGGATGTACGACGCTACTGTGGACATCAGACGACGAGACGCCGTTTCGGCCGTGATGAGATCGTGTTCAACGACGTGGGCCAGAGACCAGCCGTCTGCAGATTAGTCCTGAAGGAGAAGGTGGTTCCAGCTGGTTGTAAGATGTTGGTGACGGCGCAGGTGGAAGGACGTCCCTGACAAGATATGATGTTGAACAACGGAAGAAATCCCCAAGATTGACTGTTTGTGGCTAGAGCCTTGTTACCAGCCCGTGAAGTCGTTCCTGTGAGAATTCTGAACGTGACAACCCAAGACCAGGTGATACCTAGTGGGACGGTCCTGGGTACCTGTGAGCCAATTACCGCCATAATGACCATGGACAAGGAGGCACCAGATGAGAGAAGCCGAAAGGAAGATCAATCACTACGAGATTTGCTACAAAGCGCCGCCAGCAATCTAAACGCAGTACAGGCGAACGAGGTTCGCAACCTGGTGGTCGAGTTACGAGATATCTTCAGCCTCACCGAAGACGACCATGGCATCGCATCGACACAGGCGACGCCCGCCCGATATGACAACCACCTCGATGGGCCCCACTAGCAAAACAGGAGGAGATAAATAAACAACTGGAGGATATTAGGGCTCGTGGTATCATTGAAGAATCTGATAGTCTGTAGTGCTAGTGAAGAAGAACGGAGAGATGCACTTCTGCGTCGACTACGGGAGGCTGAACGTCACCAAGAAGAAATGCTTCACTCTGCCAAGAATCGACGACACTTTGGATACGTTGGCAGGATCTCAATGGTTTTCCATCCTGGATCTTAAGTCGGGCTACTGGCAGGTAGCACTTCATCCTGAAGATAAAGAGAAAACAGCATTCTCCACCAGGCAAAGGTTATGGCAATTCACAGTTATGCCCTTTGGATTGTGTAATGCCCTTGCTACTTTCCAACGTCTCATGGAGGCAGTCATGAGAGGCCTTACCTATGACGACTACTTGAGGTACCTGGACATCATCGTAATAGGAAGAAGGTTCAAAGAACAACTACCCAACTTACGAGTCTTTGAGAGATTACGGTAAGCCCGACTTAAGTTAAATCCCAAGAAGTGCCAGCTGTTTCAACGGGAATTTTCCTACCTGGGACGCATCGTGCGGACCGACGGAGTAGCTACCAGATCCTGAGAAGCTGAAGGCTGTAAAAGAATGGCCCAGACCAAAAGACAAAGAAGAGCTTCGTCGTTTCTTGGGCCTGTGTACCTACTAAAGAAGATTCGTCAAGGGGTACTCCAAGCCCCTGACTCAACTGACCGAAGAAAAGCGGGCCTTTGAGTGGACTGAAGAAAATGAGATGGCGTTTCAGAATCTGAAGGAGGCCCTATGTACTGTCCCTGTTCTTGGATATCCGACGCCGGATGGGAAGTTCATCATTGACACCGACGCCAGCAACGTGGGCATCGGAGTTGTGCTGTCCCAAGACCAAGGTGGACACGAGGTCATCGCCTACTTCAGTCGAACCCTGTCGAAGGCTGAGATGAACTACTGTGTCACCCGCCGGGAGCTACTCGCCATAGTGAGCGCCCTCAAACATTTCCACAAGTACCTATATGGTCAGGCATTCCATCTGGGAACTGACATTCTGCGCTCACCTGATCGCTAAGATTTCGCAACCTGGAAGGACAGACTGCTAGATGGATCCAACAAATCCAAAAATACAATTTTACATCGGAGCATCACCATGGCAAGAAACACTCCAATGCAGACGCCTTATCTCGTCGATCCTCTTAGGAAAACTGCCACCATTATACCAGAGTTGAGCAACGTGAAGGCACTGGAATGGTTAGAGTTGTAACCACCCAGCCTGTCCCTGTTTGGGATGAAGATGCCTTTGAGGAGGGAGCAGCTAGAAGACATCAAGCAGGTTCTACGTGAAAAAGAATCTGGACAACGACCAGCCTGGGCAAAGATAGCAAACAGCAGAACCACCTACAAGAGATACTGGGCCCAATGGAAGGCCTAAGTGTGAAGAACGGGGTCCTAAAACGAATATGGGAGTCTGCCGATGGAAAATCAACTGAACAGCTGGTTCTCCCACAAATAAAACTCGGGAGATGCTAGAGGAAACCCATGGTGGAGTGTCCGGAGGACATCTAGGGGCTAACAAAACCCTAGACAAGGTTCGCCGCCGCTTCTACTGGCTGCACCAACGGAGTGACGTCGAGAGGTGGTGCCAACAGTGTGACATGTGCAGCCAGCCGAGATCCTCGAACACGCAGCAAGGGCACCATGCAGCAATTCAACGTGGGAGGACCTTTTGAGAGAATCGCCATCGACGCGGCTGGCCCCTTTCCAGAGACGGAAGCTGGGAACCGGTACCTGTTGTCGGCCATGGACTACTTCACTAAATTACCATCGCCATCCCCAACCATGAAGCCTCGAACATAGCCGACGCACTAATCAACAACTTCGTGTGTCGCTACGGGGTACCAATGGAGCTACATAGCGACCAAGGACGCAACTTAAAGAGTCCCAGTTAATGAAGGAGCTGCTGCAACGCCTGGGATACATAGACCACGACTATCCCCCTTTATCCACAATCTGATGGGATGGTAGAACGCTACGTAAAGACTGTAGAGAAACATCTATGCAAGGTGGTGTCAAGTCATCAGAGAGATTGGGACACCAGGGTTCCACTGTTCCTCATGGCCTATCGTGAATCTACCCACGAAACCACTGGAATGACACCTGCCAAGATGGTCTTCGGGAGGGAATTGCGGCTACCTTGTGAACTTCAGTTTGGGTTCTCCACCTGATGGTGACCAGCCGGCAACAGACGTGTGGGAGTTGACAGACAGATTTAGAGAAACTCATCAGCATGCTAGAGAACACCTCAAACTAGCTAGTGGCAGGATGAAGATGCGTTATAACCATCTGGCCAACTCTACTGGGTTCAACGGTAGTGACTTGGTATGGCTGTACCGCCCTACACGAACCAAGGGAAAATCGCCGAAGCTACAGCACTCCTGGGATGGACCATACAAGATAGTGAAGAGAATCAACGATGTGGTCTGCCGAATTCAGCGCCAGCCCAGAGGAAGAATTATAGTGGTACATCTTGATCGATTCGCAGCATACAAGGAAGCTGATCGGGACGATCAGCATAGGACGTTTGAACTGCGCGGGCGAGTTAGATTACCCGCCCAGCCGGCAGAATTGTCTGGAATGTGTTGCCAGATGGTTCTACCGGTGTCTCTCTCTTCTTTGGAAAAAAAATCCATGCTAGAGGATTCTGGGCATCGAACTGTCTAGAAGCTGTTTCTGGAGATTTCCTCGTGCCTTATGTAAGGGCAGAAGCATGAGACCGCAGTCAGTCTGCGACAGCGAGTCTTGTGGTGAATTTATTTATCAGTGAGTGGAAAAGTGTTCTGAGATAACAATTCTTCTTCTTTAGTAGGCGACTACAACCTCATTGAAGTTTGGCCTCCTCAACAATTTTTTTCCACCTTGATCTATTCTGGATACACACTGGTCAAATTCCAATTCTCATTTCTAATATATCTTTTATAACATCATCCTGCCATCTGTTTTTTGGGCGTCCAGCTGTTCTGGTGCATATTGGTTTCCATTTATATATTTTTCTTACAAGCTTGTCTTCCTGCATTCTATTTATATGTCCAAACTAGCACAGTCTTTGAGCTTTAATGTGATTTATTCAATTTTTATTTCGTATTAGATTATTTAATTCAGAGTACATTCATATACGCCATGTGCCATCGCTTTTTCTAATTGGTCCAAAAATTCTCCATAAGATCTTCCTTCCAAAGATTAATAGTTTTTGTTTATCAGACTCCTTCAGTACCCATGTTTCACAGTCATAAGTTACAATCGGTCTTAATACTGTATTATACAGTTTAACTTTAGTTAATCTGGAGACAAGTTTACTTTTGAATAGTATTCTATTTGCATAGTAAGCTTTATTGCCCAAAGAAATTATTTCACCAATTTCTTCCTCTATATAGTTTTTTCCATTTACAGTTGAACCAAGATATTTACATGATATTACTTCTTCTATATTTGTATCACTGATATTCAGATTATTTTTTCATTTCTTGTGGTACATTTTAAGTATTTTGTTTTGGAATTATTTATTATTAATCCATATTCAACTGATTTTTTTTTTCAGCAACTGGAAAGTTTCTATTAGTGTTGGTATGTACCTTGCTGTTGTGAGAGTTTCTTATATTTAAAATCCAAATGTTTCATTATTGAATCAACTACTATACTAAATAGTGTTGCGGATAAGGGATCTCCTTGTTTAACTCCAGATTCAACTTTAAATTCTTTGCTGAGTTTAATATTTATTCTAACTTTAGCTGTTTTTTTAAGTGTTAATTCAATTAATCTAATCAATTTATTGGGTACCTTATATTGTGACAAACATTCAATAATTTTATTTCTTTGTACGGAGTCAAATGCATGAGTGTAATCAATGAACAAATTATATAGATTCATTTTGTATTCATGGCATTTTTCATAGTTGCCTGTTCCGTCTTCACTAACAGATCTAAGACCATTTCTTCTGAGGACGTCCGACATCTCTTCTTCCTCTTGGAAAATATTGTAGGATTTTATTTGGTAATCTACTTGGCGCAGAGCTATGGGACTTGTGCTGGTTCGAGTCCCCATGGAGGAAGAAATTTTCTCATGGAATTTTGGCCAGTATGGCACCGGTGCCCACCCAGCATCATGAGGCATTTGGTTAGCTACAATAAGTAGTGACTCCAGGTTGAGAAGATAAGCTATAATGGCTGGGGGACCCAACAGGCAGATCACATGTCACCCCTACACTGGCTAGATGATGGTATACCTCTGTGATTAACGCATGTGGATGTGAGGCCAGCAGCCAGATGGTAGGCCAAGCTTCTAGACCTGTCGCGCTTGGAATTATTAATTTATTGGGAGTAAAAATAAATTTATTTCATCATTCTCAGTAAATTAGTGCATTTTAAGAGGCAAATATCTCATATAACAGAACAAAACTAGAGAAAGAAACAAATTATTTTAGGCTATTCTATGCCTGCCACCAGTAAATATTTGGAGAAGAAGTGACTTTTAGCATCGTGTTGGCCAATGTGATAACACATGTTCCCGCTATAGAGCCAATTGCCAACATGTTTGCTCATATATAAGGGGATTGTATCCCAAGAGTCTATTTACATTAGTGGACAAGTTAGGATAAGAAAATGGGCAAGTTATTGTTATTTGGGCAAGTTAGGGTGAGAAAATGGGCAAGTTAGTACACCAAAGTAATTTAGCATTCACTGTTTGTTAGCAGGTTTTTGTGATAAGTTGGCTACACTCTTTGAGCAATTATTAATACACATTTTACATTGCAAATATGCTGATTTTTAGGTTACTTCGAGCTCAACTTCTCACTTTATTTTAAGGCATTTTTCACATTTTTTGAGAAAAAATCAACACATATATATTTCTATCATTAAATTGTGCTGTTCCCGCTATAGAGCCAATTGCCAACATGTTTGCTCATATATAAGGGGATTGTATCCCAAGAGTCTATTTACATTAGTGGACAAGTTAGGATAAGAAAATGGGCAAGTTATTGTTATTTGGGCAAGTTAGGGTGAGAAAATGGGCAAGTTAGTACACCAAAGTAATTTAGCATTCACTGTTTGTTAGCAGGTTTTTGTGATAAGTTGGCTACACTCTTTGAGCAATTATTAATACACATTTTACATTGCAAATATGCTGATTTTTAGGTTACTTCGAGCTCAACTTCTCACTTTATTTTAAGGCATTTTTCACATTTTTTGAGAAAAAATCAACACATATATATTTCTATCATTAAATTGTGCGTTTTTCAATTTTTTAAAATTTATGTTGGTGACATGGTGGCATAGCACCATAATTATTTTATTATAACATTATAACTTTTGATACTACATAATAAAAATTGTACATATTTTGACTGTTTTATTACATATTTCAAAGTTAATATTACATAAAAATCCAGACCCTAGTGATGAATTTATTCCGACATTTCCTGCTGAAATGGCACCTTCAAGAACACAAATCACAGAATTGTTAATAAATTTGAAAATTCTGTTTCAGTATAAAACATTAGTGGAAGAACTCACTCGCATCAGCCAGAATGTAGTTTCCAGATACAATGCTTATTTAACCCAGGAAGGACGACATTTTCAACATAGGATAAGATTATCATTTACGAGGGTGAATCAAATATAAACCGGAATTTTTATCTGGAGGATCTGGTAGCAAACTGCAATGGTTGCAGTTTAGAGGGGAAGTTGGTGGGGGGTGTCTGGAGTAGGGATCTTGATGTGTCGCACTCCGAAGAGCGGCTGCTTGCTTCAGTACACCATGAGCGAGGAAGAGGTACACACGTCTGTTGCACAACGCATTATTATTAAGTTTTTGGCAAAAGAAGGCACTAAACCTTCTGAAATTTTGAGAAGGCTCCATGCGCAGTTCGGGGAAGCAACCCTTTCGAAGACGCAGGTGTATGATTGGCGCAAAAAAATTTTAGCGGACCGGGATTCAGTGGAAAATGAGCCTCACCAAAGACAGCAATGAACAAGCATCACTGCAGACAACATTCGTGCTGTATGGGACCTTATTGAGGAGGATCGGCGAGTAACAATTTCTGAAATTGCTTCACACGTTGGAATAAGCTTCGGAAGTGTTCAAGCCATCATCAGTGATGAACTCAAATTCCGAAAATTGTCTGCCAGGTGGGTTCCTCGGCCAGGAACAAAAAAAATGCATTGGACACCTCTGGAACATCCTCCTTACAGTCCAGATTTGTCACCTTGTGACTACCATTTGTTTGGGCCACTGAAAGAAGACCTGGGAGGAAGGCGGTTTGGTGACAATGCAGCAGTAGAGGAGTTCGTGCGCAACTGGCTGACTACACGTCATCTCTCATTTCTTCAAGGACGGCAACAAAAAGTTGCCAACTCGATGGCAAAAGTGTGTTGGAAATGCAGGAGACTATGTAGAAAAATGAGGTGGTGGTTTTGTATTTTTTTGTTAATTCAATAAAATTGTAAACAATAATTCCGGTTTATATTTGATTCACCCTCGTATTTAATACTTTTTATACTAGATTATATTACTGTATAATATAATGGCCATCATCCTTCACTGGTGTGAAAAGCACGGGAAGCTACCACATCTACAATTCCCTAGTAAAGCTGCAAGCATAGCATGAAAATACTTTGATTGCAGTGAAGGACCTGCCTTCGGGCAGAATTACTATGGATGGATATTACTGTGAATTAACACCTCTACGCAAACTGACCATGAATTTTACTAGTATAGATAATACTATACATTATAGGCCTACTAGATAATAAATTATCAACATTCCAGCATATGTGTGGCACAGTTCAAAGAACCTTGCTTAATAAAATCAGGAAAGAGATAATTATGAGATTTTATAAGGTCTTGGCAGTCCCGCTCCTAACATACAGAAGTGAAAACTGGACTTTAAATAAATTTGAAAAAAAAAAGTAGACAGAAACGGCAGAAATGCATTTCTTAAGGTTAACAAGACATGCTTTAAGAGTTCATATCCACAATACCGACATTAGAGAACAGTTACAGATACCATATATAAATCAGCAAATACATTGACAAATTGAAATGGTTTCAACATATAAATCAACTGGAATTTTCTCGTCTATCAAAACAGGTTTTACAATATATTCCAAGAGGTAAATATTCCATTGGATGCCCCATGACCAGATGGAGGGATATGCTTTGAGTCAGCACAGGCTTAAAGCTTAAGCTTGAAGTTGAATAAGACTTTTTATACTAAAACAGGGAAGCGTCGAATGCGGGCTTCATAGCGGAGAGTGCGGTTAAAACGTATAATGTACACCCTGTAATTAACTACCATTGTAAATTACCTTATGAAATATATGCACCAAACTTACCAAATGACTAACATGCTGCCAAGTTTCAAGATTAGTGCACATTATGCCCCAGTGAATGAGGTAGTATATAATAATTAGTAAAACTACTACTGCAGTTAAAGTCACATAACGATGTTGGTAAAGGATGCCAGGCATCCTTCGTAAGTGCAACATTATGTAGGTTTGTTACAGATTTCATCCATACTAAATATTAAGGATTATAAAATATAAATGCATTTTGAACAAGTGAAAATTCAATCTATGATTACTTTCTACCCGGTAACTACTGCAATCCACCATATTTAAACTATCAAATATCAACAAGAGATTAAAATTGAAATTAAATTGTTCATAGACCATACAGATACAGATACGATACAGACCATAGAGAACGATACAGACATCATAGAAATTAAATGGCGGAGGGGATCATGGTCATGACATAGATGTCAAGCCCATTTATTTTATAATTGTCTTCTTCTTTCGTATAACTATATAGCGATAACCCACTAAAAGCACCAGTTCTTTCAGTTTGACCATAGCTTCCTTTAAGAAAATGCCCATTCTTGCGCCTACCCAATGCCTTACTTCTCCACCTCTTAACTCCCATCAATCTCAAGTTTTCCTCCGCATCATCCATCCACCGTAATCTTGGTCTTCCTCTTTTACTCTTTCCCTGTGTCTCATTCAAACAATCTTTTGTTTTCCATTCTCAACTCAAAACATGATCCAACCATTCCAGTCTACGCACCTTCTCAGCAGCTACTATATGTAATGAATTAATAATTTTATAATTATGTAAATAAATATTTCAGGGCAAATGATACCTAAAGAATGCACACTTTAACTAAATAGCAAGCTAAAACAATTTTTTTCTCCAAATGCCCCAGGTTTGTCTTTCGACATTCCTGGCTTCTCTCCTGGCATGGCGTACTTGTAAACCACTTCTGAGGTTGGGGCACCTGGAAGGCGGGGTTACGTTGCCCCGATGATATGATGGGTGATGATGATAATGGTGCGCCAGGAGAGTCCCTAATCCTAAGCTTAACCTAAGATGAATGTAAATGATGATGATTGCGATGGCCATATGATTTCGGGGACCGTTTGGGCCTTAAAGTTTTCCTGACATTTGTCTTACAGGTGAGGAAAAACCCGATAAAAACCTCACCCAGAAAAACTGTCCCGACCGGGGATCGAACCCGGGCCCGCTGCATGACAAGGCAGCACGCTACCTCGAGACCACAGCGGTGGACCAAGCTAAAACAATAGAACGTGTTTTTATTATTGATTTCGTACATCTCAATGATGGATAAATCATATTTGAAGAGAAAAATTATACGCTCAGACCGGGACTTGAACCCGGGACCCTTGGTTCTCTAGACCAAGTGCTCTACCAACTGAGCTACCTGAGCAAGTACCGATCTAAACGAAAATCTTTCTTTATATACATTGTAATTCCCATCCACCAAATGCTGTGAAGCCATGCTTCTATCTTGCAAATGGCGGCTCCTTTATTAAGAATACATAATATGTCTTCTTTTAGATCGGTATTTGCTCAGGTAGCTCAGTTGGTAGAGCACTTGGTCTAGAGAACCAAGGGTCCCGGGTTCAAGTCCCGGTCTGAGCGTATAATTTTTCTCTTCAAATATGATTTATCCATCATTGAGATGTACGAAATCAATAATAAAAACTTGGAAAAAGCCGTACTGGCTGTAATGTATAATTCCCAAATATGTCTTCTTAATAAAGGAGCCGCCATTTGCAAGATAGAAGCATGGCTTCACAGCATTTGGTGGATGGGAATTACAATGTATATAGAGAAAGATTTGCGTTTAGATCGGTACTTGCTCAGGTAGCTCAGTTGGTAGAGCACTTGGTCTAGAGAACCAAGGGTCCCGGGTTCAAGTCCCGGTCTGAGCGTATAATTTTTCTCTTCAAATAGAACGTGTATTTGAGTAGATTTAAAAAGAGAATTCCATGAATGTTAGCACACTATCCTCTGTGCACTAGGGGAAGTACATGTAGTAGTTTATCAATCCTCCGCTGAATTCCCCATCTCTTATTCTATGGCATGCTCTATGGCTTCCTGTGTTGATTGATTGGAATTATGGCGTTGTAAAGTGATTATAATATTTTAAAACATTTCATGCTTGAATAATGTTGTTTCATATTTAGGCAACGATGCAAAGGGCTTCTAAAACCAAAGAAATGTTTATTGTTCGAGCTTTAGAAAAGATTCTTAGCGACAAGGATATTAAACGGTCGCACCACTCCCAATTAAAACGGGCTTGTGAGGTGGCATTGGGTAAGTATTCTTGACGTTTTGGTTTTATTTTGTTTGGGAATCTCAAAACTTTGATAAACTAAGTATCGAGTTTCAGCTGAGTTAAAAAAGTCTGTCTAATGCAAACTTGTGTGTTTATTAGCATGCGAATAGCCTGTTAGTGTGTACATATATAAGATTTGTGCTCTTACTTTGTCAAGTAATATAATTTATTTCATAACCTAACACTGCAGAAGAAATTCGGAATGAATTGAAAGATGGAGGGCAGGACGGTCCATAGTGCAGTCATCATGCGTTGACCATGATAGAAGAATGACGAAGCTGATATCATTACAAGCTTCATGAGAAATATTTAATTCCGTTTGATAATTAGAATGGTCAAAGCGCAAGCTGCAAGGATTGTTTGTCACTAGCGCTGGATTGCACTTCAGGTACATAAGAGATTAAAGATGTGTTAGAATTCGATTTGTTTTAATTGATAATTGCATAAATTTTGTAGAAATGTCTAGGCCTAATAATGCTTGTATATGTTCAGAGAGAAACTCATAGCATATATGGTCACTTGACAGGAAATATTCCTGAGTCAACAACTACAGGATAAATTATCATGAATGTTTTGACCGTATTGATTGAAAACTACTTTGCTGGGAATGTTTTAGTGGACCACAAACAGATGTATTAGGTAGTTCAGTTAAAAAATTATAAAGGTAGTGTAAGTACACAATGTGGGAACAAACTGCAACTTCCACATCTCGCAAAACTGCAATAGTCACAAAAAAAACCAATACACCGGTAAGCAGTTAGAAGTAGCAGCGATAACGTTTCTATCATTGAATTTGATTAACCCACAAACATCATAGTGAGGTTACCAAACCTTTATTAAAAATGGGCTTGGTTATACACTTACTTATCACTCCCTAACGCTGATCCAACCAGCGATAACCCAAAACAGCGATAGAAAAATCATAGACTAAGTAATATACTCTGTGGGGAAAATAGCAGTTAGCGTCAACAGTCTAACAGTCTCATAATATTGCGATTTGCATATTTAAATAAATACTTTAAAATTGTCTAATAATGTTATAAAAATTGTTTTAAAATATTAGAAAATGATGGTAAGTACAGAACAAAAGCTGTAGTTTACAACAATATAACAGAAACATTTTGAGATAGTAGAAGTGCAGTTGAGCCCACAACTGCATCCTATTAATTTGTTAAAAGTAGTGGGTAAAAAATAAGTATAATCGAACAGCATATGGTCTAAAAAAATTGATTAAAATTTTATTGCCGAATTATTTTACTATTTACCATCATTATCACTAGAAACTGTGTTAAACCAGAACTATGTATCCCCAAAATCATATGACACATGAATTGTGATTAGTCATCAGTAAGGTTATCGCTGTCTCTATAAACTCTGGTGCATGCACACTGTTGTTCTATAGGACTTTGAAAATATTTCACATAAGTTTAAGTGCAGTTTTTCCATGTTTTTATTGTCAATTTAATATGTAGATTTAAAAAAAGGCATACAGTTCAATTAAGAGGGAGAAGTTATATATTATCCTGCTGGAGTTTGGAATTCCTAAAAAGTTAGTTAGACTTATACAAATGTGTCTACATGGCACAAAGAGTAGGATGTGAGTAGGCCAACAGTTTTCGGACACCTTTGAAATCCAGAATGGGTTAAAGCAAGGAGATGCACCATCTCCTCTACTATTTAATTTTGTACTAGAGCATGCCATCAAGTCTTGAGAGGATGAAGAAGGCCTATAACTCAATGGTATTAATAAGCTGTTAGTTTATGCTGATGATGTAGTACTATTGGATGATAGCAAGAGGATATTAAAGGCCAACATGCACACAGTATTGAGTAACACTAAGAAATTGGGACTGGAAGTAAATATCAATAAAACTAAATATATGGCCACACACAGAAATACTTTATATAATGGAAATGGACAGCTAATGACAAATGAGGAAAATTTTGAGGAAGTGGCTGAATTCAAATACCTAGGAACAATAATCACAAATAGGAATGAGATGCACAAAAAAATTAAACATAGGCTCAATTCTGGAAATGCGTGCTATTATGCATTACAGAGACTCTTGACACCCTAATTCCTTTAAAAAAATGTTAAACTGAAAATATATAAAACTGTTATTCTACCAGTTATATTATATGGGTGCGAAACATGGACTCTTACTTTAAGGGTAGAAAGGAGATTATGAGTATTTGAGAATAAAGAAAATATTTGGACCAAAGAGATGGACAGGTGAATGGAGAAGACAACATAACAGTGAATTACATGGTCTTTATAGGAAGTCAGATGTAATAAGAACAGTTAGGTCTCGTAGACTGCGATGGGCAGGAAATGTGGCACAAATGGGGAATGAAAGACTTGCATGGAAGCTTCTTGTAGGAAAACTAGGGGGAAAGTGCCCAGTTGGTAGACCAAGAATGAGGTGGGAGAATAACATTAACTATGATTTGAGGGAAGTAGATTATACAGGGGATGATTGGAAAACATCTCAGGAAAGGGATGATGGAGAGCTTATGTCTGTGCAGCAACGCAGCCATGAACCTATGAGTTTGATAGTGCCAGTGAGTTAGTTATTTTCTGTCCATTGTAAGAAGCATACTTTGACATTTAACTCCGCATAGCATGTGTAAGAGTGCAAGCGAACTCTGTCAACTCTTTGTTATAAACTGATAAATTAATGCACAACAGTCTTTTAATTTTTAATGTTGCAGATTATATTAACATTTACAATGGTATATCAAAAACTAATTAAACTATAATCAATATTAAACAAATTAATTCACATCAAACATTTAAATTAAAATAACTGTACTTACAGTAATAAAATACCACCTATGCACCTTGTAATGAACTGTACACTTCACAAAATTGTCCACCACTCTTAAAACAGGTTTAGGCCTTTTCCTCTTTTTGTTGGGCGTTTTGATATTACTAGTTTCTTTTAATTCCTTGCCGAACATGTACAACACTACTCTCCTACAAACCAGTATATTCTGCAGTTAATTTAACATAGCATAATTATTTTTTTTAACTTTTATAGGAATTAATCACTATGAGGTTAAATTTATGGTGAAATTAAATGTTTCTTACCTCTCCTCATATAAATATTTTAAGTTGATCGCCATTTCGAGACTATAACTGTCTCATCCTCAGAACTTTCTTGGCGACTGGTGTTATGTCGATTGGAAGAAACTCTTCAACAGAGGGAAGAAGAAGAGTTTCTTCCGATCGACATAACACCAGTCACCAGGAAAGTTCTGAGGATGAGACAGTTATAGTCTCGAAATCGCGATCAACTTAAAAGATTTATATGAGGAGAGGTAAGAAACATTTAATATCACCATACAGCATAATTCGTTCACTACAGTGCCAGGATTATGCTCCATAAACTTAAAAAATATATTTAACAATGTTTTTCACACTCTTTAACAATTTTCCTTTGTGCTTCTAATAATTTTGATCACACATTTTATCACCGAGTTAAGTTAACATAAACTACCCGACAACTGCCATATTTGTATTCAATGATCGATATTTATTCTTTTGAATGAATATCTTCTCCCATTAGAATTAACAGTTTGGGAGAAGTTCATCAATCAATATTTATTCTTTTGAATGAATATCTTCTCCCAAACTGTTAATTCTAATGGGAGAAGATATTCATTCAAAAGAATAAATATCTATCGATGAACTTCGATATTCCTGTAGAAAAAAAATTTGATTTCAAAATTTATAAACCCAACCGAAGATAGCAGCACTAGAGGTAACCATAGAGAAATCAACAGAGAATTTCAACGGTTGGAGTCATGACTGAAGAAGAACGAAAACTCATTTGAAATCAATGGTCTCAAAGAAATTTGAAATTGTATGAGATGAGTTATTAAAAATATGTTCTCCACTCAATATTAATTTATTTTTCTTATCATGTCATATTAAGCTTGCATTCTCAATGTCAAAAATGTAATTATAACATCGAAAAAGCATCACAGCTACAAAGCTAAAAATATTCTCATTGATTTGCTTACTTGTTATAGTAGCTACTAGGTGGCAGTGGAGACTGAGTTCCCAATACATCTCGTAATAATAGAGTGTATATATATGTATATATATATAAACTCCTGGTGCAACAGGCCTACAAGGCCCTTAGCGTACCAGTCGGCTGCTGGCCTCACATCCACATATGTCAATCACAGAGGTAGATGATAATCAGCCAGTGTAGGGGTGTCATGTGGTCAGCATGTTGAGTCCCCCAGCCGTTATAGCTGGTTTTCTCAACCTGGAGCCGCTATTTATTGTAGCTACCCAAATGCATCATGATGCTGGGTGGGCACCGGTCCCATACTGGCCGAAATACCATGAGAAAATTTCTTCCCCCATGGAGACTCGAACTAGCGCAAGTCCCATAGCTCTGCGCCAAGGCTTCCTGCCTTAACCACTCGGCTACGGCGCAGGACATATATATAAGAAAAATAAATGTTTATACTAGATTTGCCTGGTGCATAAGTGGTAGCGCACTGGGATACGAATCCAGAAGTCCAGGTTCAAAACCCATCCAGGCATTTATTTTTCTTATCATGACATTAAGCTTGCATTGCTCAATGTCAAAAATTTAATTATAACATCGAAAAAGCATCACTGCTATATAGTAAAATATTCTCTTTAATTTGCTTACTTGTTATAGTAGCTACTAGGTGGCAGTGGAGACCAAGTTCCTGCTACATCTTGTAATAATAGAGAATATATATAAGAAAAATAAATGTTTATACTAGATTTGCCTGGTAGCATAAGTGGTAGCACACTGGGATATGAATCCAGAAGTCCAGGTTCAAAACCCGTGCAGGCATTTATTTTTCTTATCATGACATATTAAGCTTGCATTGCTCAATGTCAAAAATTTAATTATAACATCGAAAAAGCATCACTGCTATATAGTAAAATATTCTCTTTAATTTGCTTACTTGTTATAGTAGCTACTAGGTGGCAGTGGAGACCAAGTTCCTGCTACATCTTGTAATAATAGAGAATATATATAAGAAAAATAAATGTTTATACTAGATTTGCCTGGTAGCGTAAGTGGTAGCACATTGGGATATCAATCCAGAAATCCGGATTCAAATTCCGTCCAGGCATTTATTTTTCTTATATCATATATGTATATATATATATTTTTTTTAAAAATTAACAAAGTAAAAAATAATATACAGTAAATATCCAAAAGTCTAAACATTTTTGCATATTTAATTATAAAATTAGAGAAATACAGCTAAAATTAGATATTAGTATTGTGTAATATATTAACAATAAGTATGATATCATGATCAAGTATGTATATATATATAAACAAATGTGTGAATTGAACTATTATAGGAAATATCACTATGAGGTATAATTTAAAAATTAAAGTAAATCCCGATTCAGTCTAAAGACTCATGGACCATCTGTGAGGTTGCTTTTGGTTGAGCACCCTGGTGCACTAGAAAGCTCATACTGTAAGGTCTGTACTACTGGCAGACTCTTTGCCAGACCCACTAGTGGTGGTAAGACATGTCCCAGGATGCAGACAAGGAATATTGGTAGATCAGTGAGGCATTTTAATCTCCTGGCCAAGTCCAGTGGACTCATGACCAACTGTGGACCAGCTGGTGAATGTCCTGGTTTACTATTAGCTCAACCAACGCACCAAAATATGTGTCTTGGAACTGGAAGAGGTGGTGACCTGATCATAGAGTAGGGCAAGTGAACAGCAGTCTTGGGTGTATGGGCAACTCGTCCAAAATAACCCAGAGTGTGGATGGAGGGTCAAGACATGTCCTTATCTTACTTACTTACCCACTGGCACTATCAAACCCGTAGGTTCATGGCCGCATGAGCATAAGCTCTCCATACATCCCTATCCTGAGCTAATGCTTTCCAATCATTCCCTGTATAATCTACTTCCCTCAAATCATAGTTAATGTTATTCTCCCACCTCATTCTTGGTCTACCAACTGGATGTTTTCCCTCTGGCTTTCCTACAAGAAGCTTCCACGCAAGTCTTCCATTCCCCATACGTTCAACATGTCCTGCCCATCACAGTCTACGAGACTTAACTGTTCTTATTATATCTGGCTTCCTATAAAGACCATGTAGTTCATTGTTATTTAGTCTTCTCCATTCACCTGTTTGTTCATCTCTCTTTGGTCCAAAAATTTTCCTAAGTACTTTATTCTCAAATACTTGTAATCTCCTTTCCTCCCTTAAAGTAAGAGTCCATGTTTCGCATCCATATAATATAACCGGTAGAATCATATCCATGTCCTTATCTAGAGGCTTGAATTGAATTTAATTTGTAGGCCTGCAGTTGTTACAATTTTACTGCTGATGAAATCACTGTAACTTTAAAACCTGTCCATATGTTGTAAGGTTTTCATGCTTTACTAACTAAACATTTAGTGCAAGAGAGCGAATGATTTCATTATCAAGTGCTCGACATTAGATACCAACCAACCAACATTTAGGAATACTAGTTTTTGAATCTGTTATAAAGGAAATTTCTTGTTCTTTTAATATTGTATGTAATATATATCGATATTTAAAGTATAGTTCAATGAGAATTGTATGTTTTTTAGGCATTATTAACTGTTGTTACAAGTCAACATGTACAAGTGCATGAAGGAACAGTTCTTCTGGCTGTGAGAACCTGTTACAATATTTATTTGGCAAGTAAGAACATCATCAATCAAACAACAGCCCAAGCAACATTAACTCAAATGCTTAATGTCATCTTTACGCGCATGGAAAGTCAAGCTGTAAGTATATCATCATTAAGTTATGTAGATAGGAAATAACACTATGAGGTTCTTTAATATTGTTTATTTTTTATATCACTCACCTCATACTTCATAATTCATAGCAGACCCTGGGTTTCTTCACGTAATTTGTGACATTGTCAATGCTGCATCACGTTCACAACTGACGTCCAACGGCCTTCATGAGTCTGCAGGATAGAAGGCCGTTGGACGTCAGTTGTGAACGTGACGCAGCATTGACAATGTCACAAATTACGTGAAGAAACCCAGGGTCTGCTATGAATTATGAAGTATGAGGTGAGTGAAATAAAAAATAAACAATATATCATCATTGTTTATCCTCTAATATATTTGTGATATTCTTATTGCTAAATTATGACAATATTAGTTCCATTAGGCCTATATCATCATTGTCCACTGCTGTGGTCTCGAGGTAGCATGCTGCCTTGTCATGCAGCGGGCCCAGGTTCGATTCCTGGACGAGACAGGCTCCTGGGTGAGGATTTTTTCGAGATTTTTCCTCACCTATAAGACAAATGTCAGAAAGCTTAGGGCCCAACAGTCCCCGAAAATCATCTGGCCATCATCATCATCCTCCTTATCATCATCATCATCCTTCACTGGGGTGGAAAGCAATGGGAAGCTACCACACCTATAATTCCCTGGTAAAGCTGCAAAACATAGGATGATAATGCTATGATTGCAGTTAAAGACCTGCCCTTGGGTAGAATTACTATGGAATGGAATATCATCATTAATATTATAAGTTTTTATTTTAAATAAGTACACTGATAATCTGAGATTTGTAGAAATTATAGTAAGTATATATAATTCTTTGATATCCATAACTGAAAAACATAGAATTTTTCTCCCATTTCTGTTATAAGAAAAATATATGAAAATGTGAAGATCGCTAGTAGAAATATCAGAATGACACAATAAAATGGTTTGGATATATGAAAAGGATGATTGAGGACAGATTACTGAAGAAAATATATGAATAGAATCAGCAGGAAAAAGAAGAGAGGAAGACCAAAATTAACATGAACACAGGGAGTAATCAAATGGATTGGACATGAAAAATAGAGGAATGGAGATTAGGTATAGATTCATGAAATGAAAGCAGGAAAATATCAGAGATATTGTAGAACCTGAAAAAAATTAACCAAACATGAAGTTTGTATTAAATATTTATTAAAGGCAAAAAAAAAAAAATCTGGAAGATTCTGGTTTGGAGAGCAATAGAAAGAATGGAAGTCAGTGTGGCCAAATGTCTTAGGGTCGAATGTTTGAACGCATTAGACAGTAAAAGGCGTTCTCTGCTGATAAAGTTTTATTCAAACACATTTTTCTTACTCTGAAATCTATTCACGCGGTAATAATTGTAAAGCTACCTGACAAGGTACCTTAAGATCGTAGCTCAAGATATAAACTTATGTGAAAATCCCGAAGGGAACCGATGGTAACCGATGTAGTTTGAAACTTATCCAAGATGTCGGACCTTGAAGACTTCGATCATGTTTTCGGTATACGCGGAGAAGAGGAATTTGATAGAGTCTACCAAAGAATTCAACTGGAAGAACACGAGAATCGGCGTAATATTGCGCGTCGCAGACGTGTTTGTATACGGTATTATTTGCGGGATGCAAGCAAAAATGCATTCCTCTATAGCAGACAAAAATAACGGAAGTGGTTTTATCGCTCAGAATTCTGGGTAATTCGTTGCCAATATTACAAAAACGTCAACATTCATGCATGACCGGTTAAGGCGGCCGTTAATTCGATCTCAGCTCACCAGTGATTGGAAGTAATTTGAGTAGAGAGTAATGTATTTGCATACGACCCTTAATGTACCATTCTTTTATTTCTTGGATATGGCTGGAGTCCTTAGTCAATGAACATTGGTTGTATAGGCTTTGTAAGTCATAGAATTAGATAGATCTCTATGTCTTCTGAGCCATATGAATAATCAATATCATTTGAAAAATTATTCATTTATTATATCTTACCTCATAGTTTGTTTTCTTAAACACATAAACTATGAGGTAAGATATTGTCTTCTTCTTCTTCCTTCCAAGTATTAGGCCAAGGCCTGTTACGATCCTATATAAAATTTTCCCTCCAGCGTTTGAGGGAAATTCTTGTATAAGACTTGAAAGCTTAATAATAGTCCCTTCGATTGGTTGCTGGCCAAAGGAAGGCAAGACCAGTGATGGGGCTACCATCTTATAGCCTCTGGTCAGGCTTTTCTGGAGAAGAAAAGAAAATAAAGGAAAGAAGAAATGGAAGAAAGGAAAGACTTCCTAGCCCTCGGATGCCCTAATAGCGTCGGTGTCGAAAAACAAGAGTTAACCAAGAGAGGTTAGATAGTAAAGTTAAAAGAGTGCAAAACACAAGTAAGTGGAAGAAATGTTTTGCACAGCTTGGGCACCTTGTGGTCGCCATCCACATATCCCCTAGATGAGGACCCCTGAGGGGGGTTAGATATTGTAAATTACTCATTCTTCATGAATAAGAACCTCATAATGTTATTTCCCGCTGTCCCTGTCCTTTTGTATGGGAGTGAATCTTGGATTACCACTACCAAACAAGAAAGTAAAATCCTAGCAGCCGAGATGAAATTTTTAAGAAGAGTAAAAGACTGCACTAGAATGGACCAGATAAGAAACGAGGATATCCGTGAAGAACTGCAGATCTATTTCATAAAGTAAAAGATATTTAACAAGAAGATACAGTGGAAAGAACATGTAGAAAGAATGGAAGAAAGTAGATTACCAAATAAAATCTTCCATTATTTTCCAAGAGGAAGAAGAGATGTCGGATGTCCTCGGAAGAGATGGTCTTAGATCTATTAGTGAAGATGGAACAGGCAACTCTTGCCTAAACCAGGAAGTGAAGAAGAAGAAGAAGAAGAACCAAGAATATCTTTTGAACTTAAATAGTGAATAATTAGTAACATTTTCTTTCTTTCCCCAAGAGTGATAAATGTCTTTAGATTGCAGAGTAGTATTGTGCATGCATTCTTGATTATCACATTACATACAATAAGGAAGACTGCTGTCAGTTGGCTTTATGCTATCTGTGCTGTTAACTATCTAAAATATGTACAGATGTTCATTCTCTGTTATGATATTAAGGTGAAATACTGTTTTTCCAAATTTGTGTATAATATACATAATTTAACTTTTACAGTAATCAATCACTATGAGGTTTAATTTATGATAAAATCAAATGTTTCCTACCTCTCCTCATATAATTCTTCTTAGTAGATAGTGATTTCGAGATCATAACGGTCTCATCTTCAGTACAATCTTGGTGACTGATGTTATGTGGATCGTCCACACAGAGAAGCGGTGGTTGATGAATTCCTGCAAACTGAAGACATTGCTCGAATGGATTGGCCTGCTTGCTCTCCCAACTTAAATCCGACAGAGCATGTTTGGTACGTGCTAGGGAGACTAGTTGCTTCACGTCAGTATCCACCAATTACTGATGAGGATTTGAGAGCTGCTCTGCAGCAAGATTGGACGTTAATACCTCAAAATGAGATTGATGACATCATTTGCAGCATGCACGATCATTGTGAGGCCTGTATTACTGCCTGAGGTGATCACATGACATATTGAGCACCTGTAACCTCATTTCTCGATATTGAGTGTAAACCAAAGAACACTTTGAAAAGAAGAAAACCATTTTTATTTCTGTTATTTCATCAGAAATGATGTTAGAATGTTTACCAAGTTTAGTCATTTTGTTCTAGTATCAGCTAGTAATATTTTGTAGTAAATTTAACATAGAAAGTAAACATTTCAGTGTTATTTCCTACCTACATAACTTAATTTCAGTTTGTTGCTTTAATTTTGGACACTAGTATAGTTTAAGAAGAAGAAAAATTTGAGGTGAGTGATAAAATTGTACATAAATAAATAATACCTCATAGTGAACTTTTATAGGAATAAATCACTATGAGATTTTAAATTTAAGATAAATTAAAATGCTTCATACCTCTCCTCATATCTGTAAGGAAAACGAAGACCATGGCTTTTAGAGGAAGAGATCCAGTGAGATCCAAAATTATTTTAGAAAATCAAAGTATAGAACCGAAAAATCTGCAATAGCTGCACATGCCTGGTCAGAAAAACATAGAATAGAAACCAAAACAAAATTACTTAAACAATTGGAAAAACCGAAGGAACTCACAATTTGGGAAAAAATTTACATATGCAAGAATGAAAATACAACTATGAATTTTGAAATACCCGGTTATAAAGAAAGAGGACTGATTTGGAAATTCTTCGGTCGGCCACCAGATGGCACGGAGGTCAGTCTGCAGGATAGAAGGCCGTTGGACGTCAGTTGTGAATGTGACGCAGCATTGATAATGTCACAAATTATGTGAAGAAACCCAGGGTCTGCTATGAATTATGAAGTATGAGGTGAGTGAAATAATAAAAAATAAACAATATAGAACAGGTGTCTAGTTTCAAATATTTGGGCTGTGATGTTGGCTACAATGTGGAAAGGGATATTGACTCCAAAATAAATAAATTTTAGACGGTGTGTGGAACAATACAGAGAACATTCAAAAATAAAATTAGAAAAGAAACCAAGATAAAAATGTATAATGTTATGGCGGTTCCCACAATATTGTATGGATGTGAAACTTGGGCTCCAGTGAAAAAACAGAAGGATAGAATACAGACGGCGGAGATGAGGTTCCTAAGACAAGTAAAAGGAACAAGGATGTGCAAGACTTGATAGAATAAGAAATGAGGATATAAGAGAAGAATTGAAAGTACAGCCTTTATTGGATAAAGTCACGAATTACAGACAGAAATGGATTGATCACATGGATGGAATGAGTAAGGAGAGATATCCATTGTTAGCAAGAAATTATCAAGCAAGAGGAAGACGTGATGTTGGAAGACCTAGAAGACGTTGGGCTGATGCATTATGAAGTCGGAATGGGCTTTTGCCTAATCCCTGGAGTGATGATAATGATTATGATGACCTCTCCTCATAATTAATCTTCTAAGTAGATCACGATTTCAGGGTCTTGGCAACCCCATCCTCAGTACACTTATGCCGACTGATGTTATGTTGATCGGAAGAACCCTTCTCCTTCCCTCTGTTGGTGGACTGATGAACCTCCGGATCAGGTCAGAATCCACAGGAATTTCGAAGTTCATAAGTATTTCTTTCTTGATTTTCTGAATGTGGATTTTTTCCCAAACTGTGAGTTCCTTTTTTTTAATTAGACTAGCTTTTGATTCAATTGTTTGTTTTTCGGACCAAGCATGGGCAGCTACTGCTGACTTTTCCACTTCTCCATTTTTGACATTTCTAAGATGTTCTTTCATCCTTGTTTTCAAATTTCTTTTTGTTTTTCTTATATTATGGCTAGTCTAATTAAACAAATTGATAAACAAAAGGAACTCACAATTTGGGAAAAAATCCACATTCAGAAAAACAAGAAAGAAAAACAATGAATTTAAAAATTCCCGTGGATTCTGACCTGATCTGGAGGTTCATTGGTTCACCAACAGAGGAAGGAGAAGTGGTTCTTCCGATTGACATAACATGAGTCGGCATAAGTGTACTGAGGATGGGGTTGTCAAGACCCTGAAATTGAGATCTACTTAGAAGATTAATTATGAGGAGAGATATGAAATATTTTAATTTATCTTAATACCTCATAGTGTTAATTCCTAAAAAAGTAAGTATACAACTTACTTTAATGTAGTAAATTTGGGAATTTTTACATTATAAGGTTTTCTTAATAAGAATCAAATGAATTGTGAATTCTTCTTATCTCATACATCTATTTTTTTTTTTAACATAGAACTGCAGTATCGGGAAATACATCATTCCCATTGTTTTCGTGAAAACAGCTGACGATGGGAATGATGTATTTCCTGATACTGCAGTTCTATGTTAAAAAAAATAGATGTATGAGGTAAGAATAATTCACAATTCATTTGACTCTTAATACAACTTACTCCTTTTTATAACAGAAAATAATTCCAATGTAATATTGAAAATACTTCATCAACAACAAAGATTAAGCCCAATGGCCTGTTCCAATCTCATTATAGGTCAAATTGGTCCTTCCATCTCTTCAATGGTCTTCCCAACATTTTTCTCCCTTTTGGTTTATAATTATACATTCTTCTTGGTATGCGCGGTCATTCATTCGTAATACATGCTGAAGATAAGCATTTTGATAATATTTTATTCTTTCACAGAGATTAAATATATTAAGTTCTGTTCTTATATCTTCATTTTTCTTTTTATCGGTCCTTTGGTATCCTGCTATTGCTCTCAACATCTTCATTTCAGCAGCCTCTATTTGTTACTATCTGCCTTTGTTAATGTCCAGGTTTCACATCCATAGATAAGAGATGGAACTGCCAATACTTTGTAAAACTTCAAAATAGTTTCTTTTCTAGTCTTATTGAATAAAGTGCGTTTAATTGTGCCACATAGATAATTGAATCTTTGTATTTTAGTGTATGGTGAAATTATATGAGGAGAGGAAAGAAACATTTAATTTCAGCATAAATTAAACTTCATAGTGATTAATTCCTATAAAAGTTAAATATAAGTATTTTAGTGTGTTTATCTAAATTTCTGTCATTGCCTAAATGACATCCCAAATAATTAAAATTCTGAACTTGGTCTATAATTACATTGTTTATCATTATTTTTGTTCTTATTGCACATTTTCCTTTCAGAGCTAATATTTTTGTTTTAGATGTAGATATTCTTACGGAACAGGCAACTCTTGCCTAAACCAGGAAGTGAAGAAGAAGAAGACGTAGATATTCTTAAATTGTATTTTAGAGAGATATTATTTAAAGTATAAAGGAATTGTTGTAAAGCACTTTCTGATGCTGTCATTATTACTTGATCGTCTGCAAAAAGCAGAGTTGTCAATACAGTATTTATATTAATTTGTTCTTGCCATTCATTTATGACATGGTTCAAGTATAAATTAAATAATACTGGTGACAATGGACACCCTTGTCTTACTCCCTGGTTTATTTCTATGTTTTGTTTACTAATTTTATCTCTGCAGTCTATTTTAAAATTTGAAAATACTTGTTATTCAAAATAGCTTTTCCCTCTTTATTTAGGATTAATAGAGTTGTACTATAATCAAATTGTAATACAGGCTGAAATAAAATAATTTTTAGACATAAAAAAAATTAAACTTAACATTTATGTATTTAGGTTGATGACAATAATAAATCAAAAGAAAATCCTGATACTGAAGTTAATCAAAATGAAATAAAATCATCAGAGCAACAAGCAGTGAATTATGGACATGAGAAGTCATCAGAGGACACTCATAATGAGCAAGATGTTGAATCTGAGATGAGTCATAAAGAAATGGTACGGGGTATGCTGAATGGCATTGTAGATAGTGTAGTGCAAGGTAAGTTTGATATCACTTATGAATGAATAAATGAATCGATCAATCCATGTATGTCCTAAGGGCTAAAGGGCTCACGCTATTAGAAGACGTATGCGATAAGCAAATCCTACTTCACTCTTAG
Organism: Diploptera punctata; assembly: GCA_030220185.1. Classification (NCBI taxonomy): domain Eukaryota; kingdom Metazoa; phylum Arthropoda; class Insecta; order Blattodea; family Blaberidae; genus Diploptera; species Diploptera punctata. The sequence goes on from JASPKZ010008351.1 coordinate 1,638,120, forward strand.
GGTCGTATCTATGAATGCATTAGACCGTAAAAGTTGTTCTCTGCTGAGAAAGTTGCATCCAAAGACGTTTTTGCATACTCAAAATTCTGTTCATGCGATAATAATTGTCAAAATTGCTAAGCTATCTGGCGAGGTCACTTTGCAGAGAACGAAACGTGAGCAACCTGATGGGAACCGATGTAGTTTGAAACCTTGCCACGTACCTTGCTGCTTTATCCAAGATGTCGGACCTTGAAGACTTTGATCATGTTTTCGGTATATATGGAGAAGAGGGATTTGTTAGAGTCTACCAAAGAATTCAACTGGAAGAAAAGGAGAATCGGCATAATATCGCGCGATGCAGACGTCGTCATATACGGTATTATTTGTGGGACGCAAGCGTAAATGTATTCCTTTAGCGGACGAAAATAATGGAAGTGGTTTTATCGCTGAGAATTCTGGGTAATTTCTTGCCAATATTACGAAAACGACGACTTTAATGCATGACCAGTTAGTGGATTGCTAATTCGATCTTTGCACTTGCTCACGGAAAGTCAGCTCACCGGTGATTGGAAGTAATTTGAGTAGAGACTAATGTATTTGCATGCGGCCCTTAATGCACTGTTGTCAGATGTCGGTATGCAAGAGGGAAAGAGACAGATGATATGTTGTGAGATACTTGTAGACATACAGTTCGAAGGACATCTTTCTCAAAATCATCTAAACACTTTTTTTTCCTAGAGTGTTTACTAGAGGATTTGAATATAGGTACACCAATTTCTATATTTGACTGTTTGCTCTGTTTCAAAATACCTGACACCATACCTACATTTACATTACGTTCTCTAGCTGTAAGTTCTTGACATTTAGAAAATTATGTCTTAGCATGCACTTCTTCCGATAACAATTCTTTAAAATAAGTGTATACATTAAAAATCATAACTCATTCCTACGAGTGTATATTTTTTTCTTTAGGCCTGTTACCTAGGACACTGGTACTTGGTTTAGAGAGAGAGAGACATTATTTACACTATGGAATGCTCTAGCATAAAAATAAAATAAATATATATGCAATTTTCTAGGAAGGTGAACGTTTCTGATTACAACAGAGAACTATGTAAGAGGAAAATTTTTGTTTGCATACAGCACGTCCGATCACAAAAAATTCATAATGAAGACTGATTTGTAATACTTAGGCATAAAAAATTCTAAAATTATATATTAATCAAAAATCAGATTAGGAATGAAACGAAAACAAATGGAAATGTAATTAAATTAATGTTGGGAAGTAAACATTATGAGGTTATATCATTAATAGTGAGTGGAGAACATATTTTTAGCAACTCACCTCATATAATTTCAAATTTATTTGATACCGGCGGTTTCAGACAATATCTTGTCCCTTTTCAGTCTTGGCTTCCATTGATGAAATTCTGTGGTTGTTGATTTTATCAGTGGAAGCCATGACTGAAGAGGGACAAGATATTGTCTGAAACCGCCGGTATCAAAGAAATTTGAAATTATATGAGGTGAATCATATTTGAAGAGAAAAATTATATGCTCAGACTGGGACTTGAACCCGGGACCCTTGGTTTTCTAGTCCAAGTGCTCTACCATCTGAGCTACCTGAGCAAGTACCGATCTAAACGCAAATTTTTCTCTATATACGTTGTAATTCCTGCCCACCAAATGCTTTGAAGCCTTTGCTTCTATCTTTGCAAATGGCGGCTCCTTTATTAAGAAGACATATTTGGGAATTATACATTACATTATAAATGCCAGTACGGCTTTTTTCGATGTTTTTATTATTAGTTTCATACATCTCAATGATGGATAAATCATATTTGAAGAGAAAAATTATACGCTCAGACCGGGAGTTGAACCCGGGAACCTTGGTTTTCTAGTCCAAGTGCTCTACCATCTGAGCTACCTGAGCAAGTACCGGGGTGAGTCGTTAAAAATATGTTCTCCACTCACTATTAATGGAAATGTATTGTTTAGCTGAATTGGGCACTTGTCAACATATGCTCATAACTCTTGCTGTATAAGTCATACGAAAATGGTCTTTGTACAGTCAGATTCATAATTTCATGCTCTGTTCAGCGGTGCACTTCAAAGTGAGATCCGATCACAATTTTTTCGAATGCAGAACTTAGATTTACAGCTAGGAATTGCCTAGTGCCAACTGTACAACACTGCTCGAATTTGATAGGCTAGATGAAATGCACAAGCCCCGCATAGCTCCACCTGATACTTCTTCTAATAGCATGTGGCTTATAGGACTTCTGCTAAGCGGATAGCTCGTATTTTCATATGGTAAGCTAATTGATATGAGCTATTGTCCCAATGTGTTTGGTTACTTTATAACATATCTGTATGTCAAGGAACAATGTTAGCAATTTGCCTACATATATGCTGTAATGTATTGTTTTAATTAAACAGGTAATCAAAAACAAGGACTACATCAGTATATTGTAGATTAGGATGTCAACTTTCAGGAGTAAAAATTAGGATTGAAGAAAAAAAAATAAAAGTTTGTTTATTACATGAAAAGAAAAAGATAATGCCTTAACTGGGATTTGAACCCGTGAGTTTAGCTTCATGTGCTAGTGTGCTACCATTGTGATATTCAGGCATCCCAATGCAAGCATTAATATTTTCTGTCTCTCATACAATTCTCTTATCATCCAAAATCGAGAGCCATCGCTCACAGTGCTATTTGATGGCTTCTAAATCAAGAAGACTTTTTATGAGAATTTTTACACAACTATTATATCTCACCTCTCGTGTTCTTCAAGCATAAACATTCAGTTTTCAAGAGGAATCCCTCCCATCATCTCATGGCTGAAGATGGGAGGATGTTTATTATTCCTATTGAAAACTGTAGTTTTCATACTTGAAGAATATGAAATATGAGGGGAGGTGCGACTCATTTAATTAATTTTTATAGTGGAACAAATATTTAGTTATTTCTGGAAAAAAAAGTTGGCCAGAAAAAAAAAATTGTAGCTTCTCCAGTAATATAAACTCCCTAAAAATTGACAGAAAAGGAAGCGAAATCTCATAGAAATACAAGTTTGAAAAATATTTTATGAATTGGGAAACAACACATTTGATGTTTTTATTATTGACTTAACATTTCTCAATGAAAGATAAATTATATTTGAAGAGAAAAATTTTCGCCTAGACCAGGACTCGAACCCGGGACCCTTGGCTTTCCGGGCCAAGTGCTCTACCAACTGAGCTTCAAATATAATTTATCTTTCATTGAGAAATGTTAAATCAATAATAAAAACATCATTAGAAGCTTTACTAGCTTTATAAAGTAATGTTAAATTCCCAATAAATGTCTTCTTAACTAAGAAGCCGCTATTTGCAAAGATGGAAGCAATGGTTTCAAAAGCATTTGGCGATAGGGAATTACAACGTATATAAGAGAAAAATTTGCGTCTAGATCGTAACTCGCCTCGGTAGCTCAGTTGGTAGAGCACTTGGCCCGGAAAGCCAAGGGTCCCGGGTTTGAGTCCCGGTCTAGGTGAAAATTTTTCTCTTCAAATATAACACATTTGATGTTTTTATAATTCATTTTATACATCTCAATGATGGATAAATCATATTTGAAGAGAAAAATTATACGCTCAGACTAGTACTCGAACTCAGGACCTTTGGTTTTCTAGGCCGTTTGAGCTATCTGGATGAGTTCCAATCTAAATGCAAATTTTTCTCTTATGTATATGCTGTCAATTCCCTCACACCAAATGCTATGAAACTTTTGCTTCTATCTTGTAAATGGCTGCTTCTTTATTAAGAAGACATTTACTTGGGAATGTTACATTACATTATAAAGCCACTCGCTCACGGGCTGCAAGGTCATGCATTATCAGCACAACATGAGTTCATTAATGTGTTGCATAAATCTAAATTAGCAAACTTTAGCAAAAGTTTTCACCCATGCCGTTTAGCAACACTTTGAAGTTACTTTTTTAGGATTTCACACTATGAGGTATATTTATTTAGATAAAATTTATTATCACTCACCTCATATTCTTCTTTTTTTTATACTAGTTTTGGAACTTTACACTTCAGTTCCATCTTCAGTAATTCTGTGACTGTTGTCTTGAAACAGAGAGAGCAAAAGGCGGTTCTTCAAGACAACAGAACAACGGTCACAAAATTACTGAAGAAGAAACTGAAGTGTAAAGTTCCAAAACTAGTTTAAAAAAGAGAAGATATTTTGAAGTATATTTGGTTTTAAAAACTGTCATGGGAAATGGCAACGAAAGCTTTGTAATTCAAGATAACTTTTGTTTTTTGAAGTCTGAAATAAATGTAGTAGTAGTATAGTAGTATTCAAATGTTCTGAAGCTCTTGATTTGTCATCATTCGCTTGCGGCTTCTCAATAATATTCAGCAATTTGGAATGGTGTTCCAACTATTTTCTGAAGATCAGCGCAGAACATCAAGTGATCGTTGCTCATTATCGTATTTGTGTTCTTGCATACTATGCAGTGTGGAGAGTCTAGTAGCTTAATTCTATGTAGATGTGCTGCCAAGAAATCATGACCAGTTTCAAGACGAAATGATGCAACTGCAATTGATCGGGGGCTGTTTGGTATTGTATCTGGTTCTAGTAATGTCTTCCATATCTTGGTTTCACATTGGATTTTGTTTTGTTCGGCTATATGGGATTTTATTTTCATTTTGGTGTAGAGTTATAGTGATTTGTAAGATAGGTAATTGATCTTACTCTGTTGGATGAGTGTACCTTTTTTTGCAAGCATATCAGCCTTTTCATTACCTTTGTCCAGTAATATAAACTCCCTAAAAATTGACAAAAAAGGAAGGGAAATCTCATAGAAATACAAGTTTCAAAAATATTTTATGAATTGGGAAACAACACATTTGATGTTTTTATTATTCATTTTATACATCTGAATGATTTGAAGAGAAAAATTGTACGCTCAAACTGGTACTCGAACCCAGGACCTTTGGTTTTCTAGGCCGTTTGAGCTATCTGGATGAGTTCCAATCTAAATGCAAATTTTTCTCTTATATATATGCTGTCAATTCCCTCACACCAAATGCAATGAAACCTTGCTTCTATCTTGTAAATGGCTGCTTCTTTATTAAGAAATTTACTTGGGAATGTTAAGATTTAAGATTTTTTTTTTTTTTAAGATTTAAGATTTATTTAGCCTGTTACATTACATTATAAAGCCACTCGCTCATGGGCTGCAAGGTCATGCATTATCAGCACAACATGAGTCCATTAACGTGCTGCATAAATCCAAAATAACAAACTTTAGCAAAAGTTTTCACCCGTGCCGTTTAGCAACACTTACGTTTAGCAACACTTACAACTAGTTACTTTTTTTAGGATTTCACACTATGAGGTATATTTATTTAGATAAAATTTATTATCACTCACCTCATATTCTTCTTTTTTTTTATACTAGTTTTGGAACTTTACACTTCAGTTCCATCTTCAGTAATTTTGTGACTGTTGTCTTGAAACAGAGAGAGCAAAAGGCGGTTCTTCAGGACGACAGATCAACAGTCACGAAATTACTGAAGATGAAAACTGAAGTGTAAAGTTCCAAAATTAGTTTAAAAAAGAAGATATTTTGAAGTATACTTGGTTTTAAAAACCGTCATGGGAAATGGCAACGAAAGCTTTGTAACTCAAGATAACTTTCATTTATATATTAAATTTGGGAATTTTTAACATTATGAGGTTCAATGCATAAGAATTAAATTAATCGTGATTATTTCTTACCTCATATGTCTATATTTCTTTAAATACAGCACTGCAGTATCGGCAACTTCTTGTCACCATCGTCAGCTGTTTTCACGATTGTCAATTTTTACTTTTGTTGATAATTATCCAAACTGCCATCTGATGTTCTTTTAAAGAATTATTTCCTAAACTGCCATCTGGTGTTCATTTTAATGAATCTTTTCTAAACCGCCATCTGTTGTATTTTTGAAGAACTTTGTAATCAAGCTCGGCTCATCTGGAATTTCGAAGTTCATGGTTCCAGTATGGTTTTTTTGAATATATATTTTTTCCCAAACTGTTAAATCTAAAGGTTTAGATAGATGTTTCAAAAGTTTTGCTTCTTTTTCAATCCTATGATGCTCTAATAAACTATGTGCTGCTATAGCTGATTTTTCAATTTCTCCATTCTTTATGTTTCTGAAGTGTTCTTTTTTACGAGTTTCCAAATTCCTTTTTGTTGCAACAGGATATATATAGGAAAAACAAAAATGAATTTGGAAACTCGTAAAAAAGAACACTTCAGAAACATAAAGAATGGAGAAATTGAAAAATCAGCTATAGCAGCACATAGTTTATTAGAGCATCATAGGATTGAAAAAGAAGCAAAACTTTTGAAACATCTATCTAAACCTTTAGATTTAACAGTTTGGGAAAAAATATATATTAAAAAAACCATACTAGAACCATGAACTTCGAAATTCCAGATGAGCCGAGCTTGATTACAAAGTTCTTCAAAAATACAACAGATGGCGGTTTAGAAAAGATTTATTAAAATGAACACCAGATGGCAGTTTAGGAAATAATTCTTTAAAAGAACATCAGATGGCAGTTTGGATAATTATCAACAAAAGTAAAAATTGAAAATCGTGAAAACAGCTGACGATGGTGACAAGAAGTTGCCGATACTGCAGTGCTGTATTTAAAGAAATATAGACGTATGAGGTAAGAAATAATCACGATTAATTTAATTCTTATAACTTTAATTCTTTAAAGTCCAAAATAAATGTTATTAATATTATTATAGTTCAGACATTGACTCTCATTCTGTGCATTAATATGAAGATACAAGACTATTTAACATACTTGTAGTGAGTGACATTAAAATAATTATCACAGAAAGTGTTAATAGTGTGTCCAAAATGTGGTATAAAATTCCATTTTTATAATACATAGCACTGATGCACCATGTGTTACTGCTAATGGATGACTCATCTTTTTTTAATTATGCAGGAACCTGGTTGTGCTTACGCTAATCTATGGTGGTGATTCTGAGAACTTATTAAATGACCCTCATATTAAATGTTATATATTGTCTAGAAACTGTATTCTTTTGGACTGTGAAAAAGTATGGTTGGTTGGTTGGTATCTAATGTCGAGCACTTGATAATGAAATCATTCGCTCTCTTGCACTCCAATATTTAGCAGAAAGGCTGGTCTCTTCTACAAAAGCTGGACAACGGAGGAGATGGTTTCTTTCCATATCTTCATTTAAATTGCAAAAAGGGCATTTAGGTGAATCTGTTATGCCAATTCTGTGTAGGTGTTTATTCAAGCAGTCATGTCCCGTTAGCAGTCTGAATGTTGCTACTGCAGATTTTCTTTGTAATGTAGTAATGTCATAAGCTTGTAGATTTTCCCATTCCTTTCCAGATGTTTTGGTGGTGTATTCTTCTCTAAGTTTATTGATGTATTTATTTGAGATAATTCTTTTGATAGAGTGAAAGGAAACTGGAGTAGAAGTTGGGTTTGAAACAATTTTGCTACCCTTCTTGGCTAGAAAATCGGCTATTTCATTGCCTGTCACTCCACAATGGGCCGGAATCCATTGAAGTACAACTTTTTTATGTAGACGGGATAACTGTTTTATCATTTTGTGACATTCAATAATTTTGATGCTTTTGGGTGTTGTGTCTCGTGTTATAGCGAGAATGGCTGCTTTGGAGTCACATAGAATTACAACTTTTGTAAATTTTTGGATGTGATATAAAAGATTTTGTAAACTTAAGGAAATTGCTAGAATTTTGCCATCAAAGTTTGTTGAATTTGTGTTTAGTTTACGATAAAAGGAAAAAAAGTGGACATACTGCACCAGCACCAGTGCCACCGTCATTTGGTCTGTGAAAAGGTATTATGCTCAATATTTTAGGCAGAAAGAAGTTGTGACAACTTAAATGATGAACCATAATTTTCCTGGAACTCTTTATTCTGGCATGGACAATGATTCAGATACAGGATAATGATTGACTAGTCAAGGTGCTGGTCTCAAATATTTTTATACATAAAACTGTAAGGAATTGGCTTTCAACAGAAAACACCTTTTCCCTATGGGATATAGTTGTAAGACAAAATTTTAGAAAGAGTGGTGATATTTTTGTTAAGGTTGTGAAAATGATGGACAGACAAGAAGGGCGAGTACAAGTGCAGAAGAGAGTGGAGATTCGTCAAGTCAGGTCCAGGAATCACAGTCTGACACAGGCAGTTTGCAGAACCAATCTACAACACCATCTATTACTAGAGTACCATCTCAGGTATACTTAATAATTGACTTTTTTTAGGATTTCACACTATGACGTATATTCATTTAAGTAAAATTTAATCACTCACCTCATATTTTCCTTCTTATTTTAATTTAAATTAGTTTCGGAACTTTACATTTCAGTACCATCATCAGTATCCATGCGACCATTGTTCTGTCCTGACAGAACAACGGTTCCTCAAAGAGTGCTTACATAATAATTTGTCCACTGCACAGTAATGCATTTTTGTTCAGATATGCCTTCTCAAATCACAGTAAACATACTTGTAAATTATTTCTCCCTCCATCTTATCAGCTTTCTGTTTAGTCACTTATTCATACCCATTAATACAGCTCACAGAAAATTTATTTGTCTTTCTTTACCTCTGCAGTGCAGTTATTTGAATTATTTTCACAATATTAGTAATTAATATTTAATACTTGGTTGATTTTATGTATTCAAATAATTAAATGAGGCTAAGAATTGCTGAATTTGAAAGTATGTTGATTCCTTCCCCCCTTCAAGAAAAATTGTCACTGACCCGGCACACCTGCTCTCAGTGGGGTAAATGGAGTTAATAATGGGCTACTTACAATTTTTGCACAACTTTAGCAGACCACATTTGTAGGATGGTATGTAGCGTAGTGGTAAGACACTGAGCTACAAGCCGGAGAGTCGAGGGTTCAAGTCCCGTTGGGGTCAGGATTTTTAAACTGACCCAAACCCTCTGGCGGCACTATGGCCCTGGGGTCGACTCAGCCTCTAATGGAAATGAGTATCAGATGCTTGTTCTGGGGGTAAAGGCGGCCATCATGCAGGGCTGACAACCTGGCTGACATACAGTGCCGATTGTCTACAGAAAGTGGGAGCCTTAACTTTCTACTACCCCAAGGGCCTGTTGTGGGATCACTTTACTTTTTATGTATTTTTATCATATTGAAAAAAAAATCAGGTTTGAATTAATGTTATATTATTTTTAGTCTGATCATCGTACCTCAATAATAATGTTGAGTTGTTCTTGAACATGTTTCAAAACAATTCTGTTTTATCGTCAGCTTGTCCAGACTGGTTTTGATTTATGTTGCACAACCTGGATGTCGATGTCAGCTCCATCTTGTGGTTGGCCAAAGAGAACAAGATGGAGCTGACATCGACATCCAGGTTGTGCAACATAATGCAACATAAATCAAAACCAGTCTGGACAAGCTGACGATAAAACAGAATTGTTTTGAAACATGTTCAAGAACAAATCAACATTAATATTGAGGTAAGATGATCAGACTAAAAATAATTTAAGTAAAATAACCTCAAAATATCACTTCCTAAAATTAAATATTGAATTAATGTAAATTTTAAGTGTTTGTGTTGAGTAGTATGCTGTATCGGGAATTATGATGAAGAGAAGGGAACAGGTGAAATCTGATACCAGCACATAACTTACTCTTTTAATGCAACAATGGGCTTCAAAGACTTAATGTTCCCATCCAATAAACAAATTGCTGTCAATGGTATGGTATTTCACTACCAAAAAGGTTACTCATTCTGGACAAGTCAGATGCGATAAGCCTGATGAAAAAAGTACCTTGAGTCGAAAGAGTGATGATCTTTCACCGTCAAAATTTAACCTTCAAGAAACACGGCCATGGGTTCCACTGAGGTAAATTTTTCCAAAAGTAAAATAGTCCCCCATTTGATTCTCTGGCGAGGACTACTTCAAGAAATCCATGGCAAAGGCTCAAACACAGGTACATGTTCCTAGGAAGATGGAATGTTAGGATATTATATAATAGTGGAGTATTAAAAATATTAACATGGGAATTAGATAAATCATCCTTCTATATAGTCGCTTTACAGGAAGTTAGATGGCAAGGAAAACGTAGTCAGGAATCAAGAAGCTTTGCATTATGCTATGGGAGTGTAGTGAGGCTTGAATTCGGAACGGGTTTTTTAGTTCAAAGGAGGATCCTCTCCACTATCCAAGATACTAAGCTATTATACATAATTCTGAAGGGTAAACACCATGATTTTATAATGGCTATTTAACTCATGTTGCAATGACCAATCACGTTTCAATGAATTCTGTTTTACACCAATGGCAGTCATGTTTCACCTCGCTCTTTATCGATTTCTCTTTGTCAACTCCTGCTTTTGTGATAAAGAAAGCTCCTCCTTTTTTAATATTCTGAACAGGTTAGACCATTATTTTTCTCCAACAAATACATTGAATATAGCAAATAATGAATAGATTCAGTGATTTTACTGAGTTGTTTTATTCAAAATATAAATGATTAACCTATAATGTTGATTATAATAGTTTGATGTGTTTCATAATTTCTCCACTAGAGTGCATTCTTACAATATTGCGATCCTATATGGCAATAAATAATATGATCGAGTTGCAGTGAATATACATAACCTCACATTTCTAATTTGTTTTCAAACATCGCCATTTACATTAACTATATAAATATTTTAAAACACCGGTAACTATATTCAAATAATTATTTTTTAGTAAAGAGCTTAATTTTATTCGTTAAATAGTCCTAACATATGCCACTCTTGATTTCCAAATTATCTAGATAAATTCACTCCTCACTTCGTGAGTCGTGAATTTATCAATAATTTGGAAATCACTCGTGGCATTACTTATGATAAATGTACATGGTCTCACAGAAGATAAGATGACAACATTAAGAATGAGTTCTGTGAAGAATTAAAATGCATATTTGATAGTCTTTCATAACATATGGAATTTGCCTTAGGAGATTTTAATGGAAAAGTGGAATAGGAAGATATATTCAGGCCAACATTAGGCAAATTCAGTCTCATGAAGATTGTAATGACAATGGTTAAATTAGTCACCTTTGGGACATCAAAGAATCTTATTGTTAAGAATACAACATTCCAGCATAAGGATATTCGTAAATACAGCTAGTTGTCTACAGATGGTGAAACTCAAAACCAGAGAAATCATGTATTAGTGAATAAACACTTGACACCCTAGTATCATTGATGTTAGATCTGTTGAGGAACAGACTGCAAGTCGGATCATTATCTGCTCAGGGTGAAAATCAAAGAAAGCTTATCAGTTATGAGAGGAACATATGCTAAAGATTCATCCATCCATAGTAATTCTGCCCGAGGGCAGGTCTTTCACTGCAATCTTAGCATTTTTGGGGACTGGTGGGCCTAAGCTTCCTGACATTTGTCTTAATAGGTGAGGAAAAACCCCAAAATAAACCTCACCCAGGAGCCTGTCCCGACTGGGAATCGAACCTGGGCCCGCTGCATGACAAGGCAGCACGCTACCTCGAGACCACAGCGGTGGACATGCTAAAGATGATTCTGAAAAATTTAAATTAAAAAACTTGAGAAAAGATGAACTGTGACAAGAATACCAAATCAAAATTGCTAAGATTTGAAATACTGGAATTTTTAAGATGAAAGTGTGGCAACCGAAAGAAAAGCTGATATAAATAAAATGAAATAAAGAATGGATGACTATAAAAAGATACTATTAAATTGTCAGAATCAGAAAGCGTAGGTTATATAAAAAAGAGGCAGAAGAAGAAATGGCTGATGAGGAATAAGCCAACAATTCAAAGAAGAGAGCTAGCAAAAATGAATTGGTTACATGAGCTGAATGAAGTAAATTTAGAACAATTGTGTAACATCAGGTGGGAAACCGTTAGGTTGTTAAAGAGTCAAAAGAGGGAACATTTAAGAGAGAAGATTAATGATCTTGAAATTAATGCAAGAAATAAGGAACATGAGAGAATTATACCAAGAAATTAGGATAGAGACAAAAGGTTTCAGGCTAGAATAAACACAATTGGAAATGAAAATGGAAATATGATTGCCGATTTCAGCAATATATTAAATATACGGAAAAAAACCATACTAGAACCATGAACTTGGAAATTCCAGATGAACCGACCTTGATTACAAAGTTCTTCAAAAATACAACAGATGGCAGTTTAGAAAATGATTCATTCAAAAGAACACCAGATGGCAGTTTAGAAAATAATTCCTTCAAAAGAACACCAAATGGCAGTTTGGATAATTACCGGCAAAAGAAAAAATTGACAGTCGTGAAAACAGCTGATGATGGTGGGTCACTGATACTGCAGTGCTGTGTTTAAAAAACATAGAAGTATGAGGTAAGAAGGAATCACGATTCATTTAATTCTTATGAATTGAACCTCATAATGTTAAAAATTCCCAAATTTAATATATAAATAGAATAATTGTAATATTGAATTTATGTATTTCAGGAGAGTATGGATGTAAATGAGGGCGATGCAGCAGTTACAGCAAAATTTACACATGTGCTTCAGAAGGATGCTTTTTTAGTATTCAGAGCGCTTTGTAAATTATCTATGAAACCTCTACCTGAAGGACAACCAGATCCAAAGTAAGTTTAAACTAAGTTGTTTCTCCATGGTATTAAATTATATTTATCCATGTAGACTTACAGAAATAAATAAATATAAATAATAGACTTTTTTAGGTATTAACACTATGAAATATAATTTATTTAAGGAAAATTGAATCACATCAACTCGTATCCTTATTAGACCGGTTTCAGGACCTTATTAGGTTCCATCCTCAGTACAGAGGGAGCAGGAGGCGGTTCAAGATGATATAACAACAATCATAGAAAATATTGAGGATGGAACCTAATAAGGTCCCGAAACTGGTCTAATAATAAGAATATGAGGTGATGTGATACAATTTTCTTAAATAAGAGAAAAATAATTTCTGTAATAATCCATATTAAGAATAAAAGCTGTATTATCGGCAGACAGGATTTAGGAAAGGAAGAAGCTGCACAGACAATGTATTCACTTTAAAACAAATAATAGAGAAGCGAAGAGAATTCAACTTAGAGACACACATCCTCTTTATAGATTATAAGAAGGCCTTTGATATAGTGTCTAGACCAACATTATGGAACATATTAAACGAAAAAGGAATTCCACTACACTTGATAGCAGTAATTAAGAAAATGTAGGAGAAAACAAAAATAAAAATAAATCAAAGGGAACCAATACATATAACAGGAGGAGTTAGACAAGGTTGTCACTATCAACCACGCTTTTTAACATTTATTTCGATGACGTGATAAAGTCATGGAAACAAATGACGACTGGGGGAATTAACTTAGGAAATATAGTAATAAAAAACAGTAGCCTTTGCAGATGACCAGGTTTTAATAGCAAAAACAGAAGATGAACTATAAAGAATGCTATATAAACTAAATGAAATATCAAAAAAATACAACATGGAAATATCCTCACAAAAATAAAAAACAATGGCCTTCAAGGGTGCTCATCCCGTTCGGACAAAGATAATATTAGAAAGTAAACCAATAGAACAAGTGGTAAGATATAACTTCCTAGGTTGCGAAATATACACAACGGAAACAGGTATAAATAACAAACTAAATAAGTTTAATTATATAACAGGAACATTAAAAAATTATTATGAAGTATGAGGTGAGTGAAATAATAAAAAATAAACAACATTAAAAAGAACTTTGAAAAATAAAGCCAGGAAAGACTCTAGTGAAATTATACAAGACAATGGCAGTTCCTATTATTACTTATGGATCCGAAACATGAAGAGTGACAACACAACAATCTGCCAGAATACAAGCAGCTGAAATGAAATTCCTCAGACCAATAGCAGGATATCAAATAACAGACAAAAAAAAACACAGAAATAAGACAACAACTAAAAGTAGATGAATTAAACACAACAATAGTGAAATACAGAACAAACTGGAAAGAACACTTAGCAAGGATGACTGAGAATAGAATACCAAAAGCAGCATACAACTATTCACCACGAGGAAGAAGAAGTTTGGGAAGACAAAAGAAAAGATGGAAACAGCAGCAATTTGGAGCTGGAACCAGCTAGTAAATAAGCCAAACCGTGACGAAGAAGAAATTTTTCTCTTCAAATTTAATTTATCTTTCAATGAGAAATGTTAAATTAATAATAAAAACATCATTAGAAGCCTTACTAGCTTATAAAGTAATGTTAAATTCCCAATAAATGTCTTCTTAACTAAGAAGCCGCCATTTGCAAAGATAGAAGCAATGGTTTCAAAAGCATTTGGCAATAGGGAATTACAACGTATATAAGAGAAAAATTTGCATCTAGATTGTAACTCGCCTCGGTAGCTCAGTTGGTAGAGCACTTGGTCCGGAAAGCCAAGGGTCCCGGGTTCGAGTCCCGGTCTAGGCGAAAATTTTTCTCTTCAAATTTAAGTGTTAATTCCTTTAAATATTAATGAATTATAATTATTTATCGGTGCAAATATGATATTGAATTTCTTGAACATTTTTTTTAAATTTGTTGTGTATTTCAGGATGGTAGGTAATTTTCTTGAATTGTTTTTCTTTCTTGGAATCAGATTGTAGGGTGTTGTATTCATTTAATCTTTTTTGTTTTCTGAATATTTTTAATTTTTAATTGAAACTAGCTATGTTTAAAATGTGTTGTAAAGACTGTAATATAGTATATATAGGAGAAAGAAAAAGGAATTTAGACACTCTCACAAAAAAATGCTTTAGAAATATTAAAAATGGTGAAAATGAAAAATCAGCAATTGCAGCTCATAGTTTGCTAGAGAGTCATAAAATTGAAAAAAAGAAGCTAAATTTTTTAAACATTTGACAGTTTAGAAGAACAAATTTAGATCCATGAATTTTGAAATTTCTGGCAAACAAAATTTGATCTCAAAGTTGTCAAATCAACATTAGATGGCAACTTTGAGAATGAAGGTGTAGACTAAAATTCAACAGTTGTAAAGATGGATGAAGATGAGAGGGATGCATCTCGAAACTGTGGTTCCATGCTTGAAGATTACCGAGTATGAGATGAGATACGACTCATTATTTATTAGTTATTAAAATAGACCCCATAGTTCATTATGTACATCATTATAAACTTCAGTAGAAAAAACATGTTCAAAGGATGTATCTTTTTAGATGGGCTAAAAATGCTTATACATCAAAAGGACAAAGAAACTTAGGAACATGTAGAAAATGCTGGCATGAGACCACAATATCCAACATGTAAAGCATGTGATGACATTTGGAAATAATTAGCCGTACTATTGGTAAATGAATCAGAATTTTGTTTCTTTTTTTATCAGAGTGAATCTTTTGTCCATATAAAAAAAATTAAAGGTATAACGTACATTTTCTAATTCTAATGGGCCACGACTGTCTGGCAAAACACCTTTACAAAATCAATATTCTGCCTTCACTGAAATGCATTTTATGCCATCACCTTGATGAAGAAATGGACGAAGGTCATATAAACAACTGTATTGCTGTCAAACATGAAGATTCTAAGACCTCAAAGTATTGGAGAGCAAGACTGCTAATGACTTCAGTGTTAGATGCAGCACATTAGACAACATTTTATAATTTAAATCTGAAAACAGATAATTTGACATAGAGATGAAGTGAGGTATGGTTAATCAAATCAAAATGAGTCATTATTCATTTCACCTAACACACTCTTGTGTTTTCACAACAGTTTCAGGGAGCCATCTTTACGACTGTTGAATTTGCATCTTCATCTTCTAAACTGCCATCTAGTGTTGATTTGATGAACTTTGAGATCAAATCAACAGTAGATGACAGAAGTCGAAGATGCAAATTCAACATTCGTAAAGATTATATTTAAATTAATATTGGGAAGTAAACATTATGAGCTTATATCATTAATAGTGAGTGGAGAACATATTCTTAACGACTCACCTCATATAATTTCAAATTTCTTTGATACCGGCGATTTCAGACAATATCTTGTGCCTCTTCAGTGGAAGCATATTGTTTGAAACCGCCAGTATCAAAGAAATTTGAAATTATATGAGTGAGTTGTTAAAAATATGTTCTCCACTCACTATTAATAAATTTGTAAAGATGTCTGAAGATAGGTTGAAACTGTGGTCCTGTGCCATTAAAACATGTTTGTATGAAATGAGATGAATAACAACTCATTTTGATTGTATTAATTTGATAACCTCATAATGTTACTTCCTATCATAAGTTTTATGAGGTATGGTTCATTTATTTGTGTGGCAGTATTTTATAAATATTTGTGTGTTCTAAACTCTGGCAGCTCCTTGATGCTTTTTGGCAGAAGTGGGCTTATGCCAGGACTGGATTTCATTATTCCTTTCTTTTCATCATCATCCCCCCTCATACAAGACACTTACACTACATGCAAACACTTAAATGTGCACTCTTCCTACACTCCTAACTGTACACAATACAAATACACATGATCTATGTAAACTTGTTCATAAATTGAAAATATGCGACATTAATGTCATCTTCCGCCTAGCACATACCCCTATTTTATAAAAAAAATTTTATCTGAGAAGTGAGTAATAAAACTGAATTGAAAATATGTACCTCATCTCATGAGATTAATTTTCTTCAACTAGATAATTACAGAGTGATTCAGAAATATGGCTATACATTTGATTGCATTTTGTGACGAAAATATTATTATTAAAGGAAATATGGTATAATTGGAAAGGGAATCCGTCAAATTACAACAGTAGAACAAAACAAATCACTGCTCACGTGCAGCTTGGTGGGTTGATTTTTGTGGGCTAGCGTCGAACGCCTCCACAATTCTCTTCGTTGTTTCTGCATCCGTGCTAACACCAGGTCTTCTAGGAGGTTTGATTTTCTGCGTCCTTCCCGTTTCCAGCAGTCGTTTTCTCCACTTCCCCACAGTCGATGGCTGCAATGCTACTTTAAACTCATGTCTTGCGGCCTCATGATCATTAGCATACGTTATTGCCCATGCAGCAATTGTAATTTGCTGTTGCATATTCAATGCCATTTTGACTAATGACGTAAGTTCTACACTGTTTTGTTTTATTCCATTGTTATAATTTGAATAATTGCCTTTCCAACTGTAATTTCATATTTCCTGCAATGGTAATATTTTCATCACCCAACGCGATCAAACGTATAGCCATATTTATGATTCACCCCATATGTTTTATTCTTTCATTCTCAACTGGATTCCCCAAAACATATCCTGATTAGAATATTCATCTTATGTGGTTGAAATGTATATTTCCATTTAGTTTTATTAGTTACTATCTTAATAGTGTCACTTTAACTTATTCATATATAAAGAGGAGTGAATCCTTTTACTTTTTATAAGTTTCTTGTATTAATTTATAGTGGAGAATGATTCACCCCGTATGTTTTATTCCTTCATTCTCAACTGGATTCCCCAAAACATATCCTGATGATTAGAATATTCATCTTATGTGGTTGCAATGTATATTTCCATTTAGTTTTATTAGTTACTATCTTAATAGTGTCACTTTAACTTATTCATATATAAAGAGGAGTGAATCCTTTTACTTTTTATAAGTTTCTTGTATTAATTTATAGTGGAGAATGATTCACCCCGTATGTTTTATTCCTTCATTCTCAACTGGATTCCCCAAAACATATCCTGATGATTAGAATATTCATCTTATGTGGTTGCAATGTATATTTCCATTTAGTTTTATTAGTTACTATCTTAATAGTGTCACTTTAACTTATTCATATATAAAGAGGAGTGAATCCTTTTACTTTTTATAAGTTTCTTGTATTAATTTATAGTGGAGAATGATTCACCCCGTATGTTTTATTCCTTCATTCTCAACTGGATTCCCCAAAACATATCCTGATGATTAGAATATTCATCTTATGTGGTTGCAATGTATATTTCCATTTAGTTTTATTAGTTACTATCTTAATAGTGTCACTTTAACTTATTCATATATAAAGAGGAGTGAATCCTTTTACTTTTTATAAGTTTCTTGTATTAATTTATAGTATTTGTTATGGTAAACGTTGCTATTACAGATCACATGAGCTGCGTTCGAAGATATTATCGTTACGACTTTTGCTCTCAATCCTTCAAAATGCAGGACCAGTATTTAGAGCAAATGACATGTTTGTAACAGCTATTAAGCAGTATTTATGTGTAGCACTATCAAAAAATGGAGTTTCTTCCGTCCCTGAAGTGTTTCAACTATCTCTTGCTATTTTTCTTGCTCTCTTATCGAAGTTCAAGATGCATCTGAAAATGCAAATTGAGGTAAGGTTTGTTTTATTAATGAATGCAGATATAATATCATAAGAAATCTGGTTTTAAAACAGACTTTTTGTAGCTTAAGATTTAAGGTGAGGTAAGGTATAAAGAATAAGAATTAAAATCTTAAATTAAACCCCATAATGATTTTTCCTATAAAAGTTCAATTTTTGAAACTAATTTAATCTTATAATTAAAGACTTAGAATCTATGGTATTGTTGGACCTTTTAATGAAGTCTATTTTGCAATGATATGGTAATTTATTAAATTGATATTGAGAAGCTAAAGCTGTTACTATGATAGAAATAAGTAAATTAATGAACACAATTAAATTATTGTAAATCAATGGTAAAGAGAAAATTTTTTGCCTGAACCTGGAATTGAACCCTGAACCTTTAGCTTTCCGTGCTAATGCTCTGACCACTGAGCTAATCAGGCTTCATTCCCATCCAAGCAGAAATCCTTCCTTTACCTTACTCTACTGGTCCCACATTCAATTGCAATGAATCATCATTCACAAATACGAGGTGTGATCAATAAGTTTCCGGAATGGCTTCAAAACAATTATGCCATTGAGGAGTTTTTAATTTTCACCCAGGCTGTACACTCAGAATTTCCTTGTGATGAATTTGAGGGGTCGTGCGACCTTCTCTGACCTTGCAGTATGCTGGTAGAAGCTCTGAAGTGAAGACGTGTTTTGTGCATGCGGCGATTTCTCTGTGTAGCAACAATGCAGGATTATGAGGAACAAAGAACATGCATCAAATTTTGCTTTAAACTTGGTAAAACTGAAACAGAAACATATCAAATGTTAAGAACAGCTTATGGGGAGGAAGCAATGGGCAAATCTCAAGCATTTGAGTGGTTTTCGAAATTTAAAAGGGGTGTGTGGTGACATCAGTTTAGGATGAAAATCGTCTGGGACGACCAACTTCCAGCAAAACCAATAAAAATATTGATCGAGTGAGGGAAATGGTATTAAATGATAGGTGCATTACAATACGAGAACTGTCTGATGCACTAGCACTCTCGTTTGGATGTGTTCAAAGCATTTTGAAAGACGATTTGAACATGCGAAGAATTGCTGCGAAGTTCGTGCCCCGCCTCCTTTCAAATGACCAAAAGGAAAGTCGTGTGATTGCCTGCACAGAGCTTAAAGAACAGCTTAAAAATGACCCACGGTTCATGGAAAAGGTTATTACTGGTGATGAAACATGGATTTATGGCTACGATCCAGAAACTAAACAACAGTCTTCGCAATGGAAGAGTCCTGCATCTCCACGCCCCAAGAAAGCCAGACAAGTTCGATCGAATGTGAAGTCAATGATGATTGTTTTTTTTGACATTAATGGAATTGTGCATAAGGAATTTGTACCACGGGGTCAAACAGTGAACAAGTGTACTACAAACAAGTGTTGCAAAGATTGAGGGAGAGTGTGCGACGCAAACGGCCAGAGAAATGGAGGACTGGTGACTGATTCCTGCATCACGACAATGCGCCCGCGCACAAAGCAATTTCTGTCCACCAGTTTTTGGACAAAAATAGGATGAGTACTGTTCCCCATCCAGCCTATTCTCCAGATCTGGCTCCAGCAGACTTTTTCCTGTTCCCACGGCTAAAAATTCGGCTCCGAGGACATCGTTTTGAGGACATTGATGTCATCCAGCGCGAATCGCAGAAGGCATTGGACACATTTAAAGAAGACGACTTCCAGCATTGGCAGAAGCGCTGGGACAAGTGTATCAACTCCCAAGGTGACTACTTCGAGGGTGACAGTGCTGAATAGAAACTTTGAAGTGTTGTGTTTATGGCCTCATTCCGGAAACTTATTGATCACACCTCGTACACAATGAATGGCTTCTACCTGAAGAAGACATGAAGGGACTCCACACAGCTATAGCATTATTTATTAAATTAATATTGAGAAGCTAAAGCTATTACTATGATAGAAATAAGTAAATTAATGAACATAATTAAATTATTGTAAATCAATGGCAAAGAGAAAAAAATTTGCCTGAACCGGGAATTGAACCCCGAACCTTTAGCTTTCTGTGCTAATGCTCTGACCACTGTGCTAATCTAGGCTTCATTCCCATCCAAGCAGAAATCCTTCCTTTACCTTACTCTACTTTCCGTGAGCAAGTGCAAAGATCGAATTAGCTACCCACTAACTGGTCATGCATGAAAGTCGTCGTTTTCGTAATATTGGCAAGAAATTACCCAGAGTTCTCAGCGATAAAACCACTTCCGTTATTTTTGTCTGCTAGAGGAATGCATTTATGCTTGCGTCCCGCAAATAATACCGTATACGACGATGTCTGCATCGCACAATTTTACGTGCCGATTCTCCTGTTCTTCCAGTTGAATTCTTTGGTAGACTCTATCAAATTCCTCTTCTCCGCGTATACCGAAAACATGATTGAAGTCTTCAAGGTCTGACATCTTGGATAAAGCAGCAAGGTACGCGGCAGGTTTCAAACTACATCGGTTCCCATCGGGTTGCTCACGATTCGTTTCTCTGCTAAGTCACCTCGCCAGGTAGCTTAGGAATTTCAACAATTATTATCGCATGAACAGATTTTTGAATATGCAAAAACGTATTTGGATGCAACTTTCTCAGCAGAGTACAGGCAGAGAACGACTTTTATGGTCTAATGCATTCATAGATTCAAGCCTTAAAGTCTATTCCAGAAGACTTGTTCCTTGGATTTTTCCGTCCTAAAAAATCCACCAACCCCTGTCTAGTTTGAACCCACGACCAGTGAGACTAGAAGCAAGGAACATAATCACTATATCACCACAACCGACCACTTTCTGAATTAGTCATTAATTTATCACCTTGACCGATATCTTAACATTTTATCAACAAATTGAAAAATTTCCTATTTCCTCTCTGAGAGCACATTATCTATAAGACATGGTCAGAGAAAGACTGAGAAAGACTGTTTTTCAACAGAAAGGTATAATTAAGTTATGTAGATAGAAATAACACTATGAGGTTTTTTAATATTGTTTATTTTTTCTTTCAATCACCTCATACTTCATAACTCCTCGCAGATCTAGGTTTCGTCACATCATTTGTGACATTCTCAATGCTGTGTCACGTTCACAACTGACGTCCAATGGCCTTCTATCCTGCAGACTGACCTCTGCACCATCTGATGGCTGACCGACGAACTTCCAAATCAATCCCCTCTCCTTATAACCGGGTATTTCAAAATTCATAGTTGTGTTTTCATATTGCATATGTAATTTTTTTCCCAAATTGTGAGTTCCTTCGGTTTTTCCAATTGTTTAAGTAATTTTGTTTCGGTTTCTATTTTATGTTTTTCTGACCAGGCATGTGCAGCTATTGCAGATTTTTCCGTTTCTCCATTTTTAACATTTCTGAGGTTCCCTTTAATCTTGTATTTAGAAATGTTAAAAATGGAGAAACAGAAAAATCTGCAATAGCTGCACAGGCCTGGTCAGAAAAACATAGAATAGAAACCAAAACAAAATTACTTAAACAATTGGAAAAACCGAAGGAACTCACAATTTGGGAAAAAAATTACATATGCAATAATGAAAACTCTCCTGGCGCAACAGGCCTAGAGGGCCCTTAGCCTACCAGCCGGCTGCTGGCCTCACATCCACATGTGTCAATCACAGAGGTAGATTATCATCAGCCAGTGTTGGGGTGACATGTGGTCAGCATGTCGAGTCCCCCAGCCGTTATAGCTGGTTTTCTCAACCTGGAGCCGCTACTTATTGTAGCTATCAAAATGCCTCACGATGCTGGGTGGGCACCGGTCCATTACTGGCCCAGAAATCCTCACTAAATAACATGAGGAAAATTCTTCCCCCATGGAGACGCGAACAACAGCGCAAGTCCCGTAGCTCTGCGGCAAGGCGTCGTGCACTTAACCACTCTGCTATGGCGCGAGAGAAATAATGAAAAAACAAACTATGACCTTTTGAAATACCCGGTTATAAGGAGCGGGGATTGATCTGGAAGTTAGTCGGGTCAACCAGCACGATGGCGCGGAGGTCAGTCTGCAGGATAGCAGAAGGCCATTGGACGTAAGTTGTGAACGTGCAACAACAAATGAGAATGTCACAAATGATGTAACGAAACCTGGGTCTGCGAGGAGTTATGAAGTATGAGGTGAGTAGTGAAAGAAAAAATAAACAATAGAAAAGTATAAACACATTTTAAGTGTTTTATTTCTTTTCAGCAAAAATAGGGTACAAGAAATATTTAAAAAAGTGAATTTTGAAGAGGACAAAGATAAAAACCTTTTCTTTTACTAACTCATTCACTTTGCTGGGGTTTCCTTTCTGAAGATATTAGTAAGAAAAAGTTCATTATTTTAAGATGCTAGGTATAGGTATTTGAAATCATAGATGTACACATGCATATAAGCATAGGAAACCTCAGTAGAACATTTAGGGCCGCATGCAAATACATTAGTCTCTACTCAAATTACTTCGAATCACTGGTGAGCTGACTGACCGTGAGCAAGTGCAAAGATCGAATTAGCTACCCACTAACTGGTCATGCATGAAAGTCATCGTTTTCGTAATATTGACAAGAAATTACCCAAAATTCTCAGCGATAAAACCACTTCCGTTATTTTCGTCTGCTAGAGGAACGCATTTACGCTTGCGTCCCGCAAATAATACCGTATACAACGACGTCTGCATCACACAATATTATGCCGATTCTCCTGTTCTTCCAGTTGAATTCTTTGGTAGACTCAATCAAATTCCTCTTCTCCGCATATATCGAAAACATGATCGAACTCTTCAAGGTCTGACATCTTGGATAAAGCAGCAAGGTACGCGGCAAAGTTTCAAACTGCATCGGTTACCATTGGTTCCCATCGGGTTGCTCACGATTCGTTTCTCTGCTAAGTCACCTCGCCAGGTAGCTTAGGAATTTCAACAATTATTATCGCATGAACAGATTTTTGAATATGCAAAAACGTATTTGGATGCAACTTTCTCAGCAGAGTACAGGCAGAGAACGACTTTTACGGTCTAATGCGCTCATAGATTCAAGCCTTAAATGCTTAGCATAATAGATTGCAAAAGTAGGATAGGTAAGTGTGTGTGTTACATAGTGAATCTTGAAGTTTAATTTTTATTCGAATTTCTTCAGTAAACTATCATAAGATTTTATATCACTGTCTTAGGAATGATGAGTTGATTAGAAGATATCCTGTAGTTTTCATTTTAGAAGTTGGTCCATGGTCTCCTCATTATGATGAATTTATTGCCTTCATTTTCATTAATGATATTTTATTTTTCTGAATTGAATAATCATATTTTCTATTCCTTTTAACATTTGATGCTTTATACTGTTTAATATTTTAATTTATAAATGAGGTGGATAAAATGTTTTTAAATCTTACCTCATAAAGTTCCATGTTTTCACAATACTGGTTTCAAAAGCCATTTTGCCTTCATCTTCAGTCAAACTACAACTATTGAAATTTTGCTGTTAACACCATCTTACATAATGTCATCTGGTGTCGATTTTATGAACTTGGAGATTAAAAATTGCTTGCTGGGTACTTCAAACTTTATGTTTCTATATTTGTTCTTCTGAACGTATATATATATATATATATATATATATTCCCACACTGTTAATTCCAAAGGCTTCTCTAAATATTTTAAAAGTTTAGTTTCTCTTCCAATTTTGTGATTTCCTAGTACTTTTAGTTTTCCCTATATACACTTTCTTGCAGTCATCGTAACTAATTTGATAAATTTCAGATTTCTTACTATCTAGGACATTAATATACAGATTTACGCATTCCATTAAATGAAGAGAAGCCTTTGGAATTAGCAGTTTGGAAAAAGATATACATTCAGAAGAATAAATATAAAACTATGAAATTTTGTAGTTCCCGGTGAGCAAAATTAAATTTCTTTGTTTATAAAATTGGCACTAAATGTACTTCAGAAGATAGTGTTAATGGCTAAATTTCAACAGTTGGAGTTTGACTGAAGATGAAGGCAAAATGGCCTTTGAAACTGGTATCATAAAAACACAGAACTTTATGAGGTAAGATTTAAAAACATCTTATCCAACTAATTTATAAATTGAAAATACCTCATAGTGTTACATTCCAATGTAAACGATTTTATTATTAATTTAACACTTCTCATTGAAGGATAAATTATATTTGAAGAGAAAAATTTTCGCCTAGACCGGGACTCGAACCCGGGACCCTTGGCTTTCCGGGCCAAGTGCTCTACCAACTGAGCTACCGAGGCGAGTTACGATCTAGACGCAAATTTTTCTCTTATGTACGTTGTAATTCCCTTGCGCCAAATGCTTGAAACCATAGCTTCTATCTTGCAAATGGCGGCTTCTTAGTTAAGAAGAGAGTGTTAAATTCCCAATAAATGTCTTCTTAACTAAGAAGCCGCCATTTGCAAGATAGAAGCTATGGTTTCAAGCATTTGGCGCAAGGGAATTACAACGTACATAAGAGAAAAATTTGCGTCTAGATCGTAACTCGCCTCGGTAGCTCAGTTGGTAGAGCACTTGGCCCGGAAAGCCAAGGGTCCCGGGTTCGAGTCCCGGTCTAGGCGAAAATTTTTCTCTTCAAATATAATTCCAATGTAATTTTAATTTTTTATGTTGCAGGTGTTTTTCAAAGAAATTTTTTTGAATATCTTGGAAACATCAAGTTCTTCTTTTGAACACAAGTGGATGGTAATTCAAGCATTGACAAGAATTTGTGCTGATGCTCAAAGTGTGGTTGATATTTATGTGAATTATGATTGTGATTTGTCAGCAGCAAACCTTTTTGAAAGGTATGCATATTTATAAAAGAAATTGAATTGGTTATTTATGCATTACTTCATATTTTGCTCTCTTATAGTGTTACTTCCTATCAATTTTGTGATTAAAACTTTTTTTTATTTATTATTGTAGTGTAAGATTAAAATATTTAAAAACTGTTAAAATTCCATGGTAATATTTCTATCACAAATAATTTAATAATTCCCCAAACATTGACTATTTAAATGAAGAAACCAGATTTAATAATTGTGTACTTAAAAAAATATATATCATAATCCTCATCATTCAGGGATTAAGACTGTTGGCTCATTCCAGTTTCATGAAAGCTAGAATTGTTAAAATTGTTCAGACCATCTTCTGTATGGGCGTCCAACATTTCTCCTTCTGTGTGGTTTATAATTTAGCAAATATTTTGGAAATCCTTCTTCTGGCATTCTATCAACATATTCTTTCCAGGCATTCCTATATTTAATTATTCGGTCTGTAAGTTTGAAAATATTTAGTTCCTTTCTTATATCTTCATTTCTTTTCTTATCCAGCAGAGTATATCTGAGTTGTATTTTGACTCCCCTTATATTTCTTGATTTTTATGCAGACTCGAGTTGGCATAAAAATCAAGATATATGAGGTGATTCAAAATACAACTATGAGGTTTATTTTAATTAAATTTGAATTGTATCCATTAAATTAAAAAAAAAATCACCTCACCTCAGACTCTGTTTTTTATTTAGATTGGTTTTGGAACAACATTCATTATCTTTCATTGTTAAATATGGGAAATAACATTATGAGGTTCTTAATTTGTGAATTAATGAATCATTTTCAACATAAAAAAAGTAAAGTGATCCCACAACAGGCCCAGAGGCCCTTGGGGTAGTAGGAGGTTAAGGCTCCCACTTTTTCTAGACAATCTGCACTTTATGTCAGCCGGGTTGTCAGCCCTGCATGATGGCCACCTTTACCCCCAGAACAAGCATCTGGCACTCATTTCCATTAGAGGCTGAGTCAACCCCAGGGCCATAGTGCCGCCAGAGGGTTTGGGTCAGTTTAAAAATCCTGACCCCAACGGGACTTGAACCCTCAGCCCTCCGGCTTGTAGCTCAGTACCTTAACCACTACGCTACGGCATACCCCTCATTTTTAACATCTTACCTCATATTTTATGTTTCTTCAAACACGGGAACTAGTTTTCGAGAGAAGGATCTCTCTCATTTTCAACTGACATTATGACTACTGGATTTTCATTGGAATCTCCATCAATAACATTGCCATCTGATGTTGATTTGATGAACTTTGAGATGAGGTCACGTTCATCAGGAATCTCGAAATTTATGGATCTAAATTTGTTCTTCTGAATATATATCTTCTCCCAAATGGTCAATTCTAAAGATTTTCCCAAACATCAGATGGCAAGGTTGTTGATGGAGATTCCAACGATTCCAACGAAAATCCGGTAGTCATAATGTCGGTTGAAAATGAGAGAGATCCTTCTCTTGAAAACTAGTTCCCGTGTTTAAAGAAACATAAAATATGAGGTAAGATGTTAAAAATGACTCATTAATTTACAAATTAAGAACCTCATAATATTATTTCCCATATTTAACTATGAATGTATGCATATTTGTTGACACATTTCAAATAAAATTGTTTGCATATTGTTGACATAACTTTAAAATAAAAATTGTTTACTACTTATACCGCTTGTGGGCCGGATTACTGAGAGGCCGGTCTACTGAGGGCTTGATTGATAAGAGTCTAGTGTAATATAAAATTAAGTTCTAAGAACCATTTTTTTTTTACAGGCTAGTCAATGATTTATCTAAGATTGCACAGGGAAGACAAGCTCTTGAATTAGGTGCTACACCAAATCAAGAAAAGTCAATGAGAATCCGAGGTTTGGAATGTTTAGTTTCTATTCTGAAATGTATGGTTGAGTGGAGTAAAGACCTTTATGTAAATCCTAATTCTCAAACTACATTAGGTAAGCACTGCATGCAGCCACATTTTATGATTAAAATTACTTTGTATGTCATGAATAAAAAATAAATAATAGTTTTAAAAAACTAAACAGCACGCTTTATTAGAAAATCGAACTCAAAAATGAAAAATAATTTTAATTTCCAACACGCTTGGGATAAATTTAAAGTGGTCAACAAAAAAATCATCTCCAACATATCTAGAATAAAACTAGAATTATCAACAAAAAGAAAATAATTTTACCATCAAAAGTGTGGGGTGCTCTATATCAATTAATATATTTGATAATAAACAGATATTGGTAAAAGTAACATGGTGCCCAAGCTGTGCAAAACATTTCTTCCACTTACTTGTGTTTTGCACTCTTTTAACTTTACTATCTAACCTCTCTTGGTTAACTCTTGTTTTTTCGATGCCGACGCTATTAGGGCGTCCAAGGGCTAGGGAGTCTTTCCTTTCTTCCATTTCTTCTTTCCTTTATTTTCTTTTCTTCTCCAGAAAAGCCTGACCAGAGGCTATAAGATGGCAGCCCCATCACTGGTCTTGCCTTCCTTTGGCCAGCAACCAATCGAAGGGACTATTATTATGCTTTCATGTCTTATACGAGAATTTCCCTCAAACGCTGGAGGGAAACTTTTCTATAGGATCGTAACAGGCCTTGGCCTAATACTTGGAAGGAAGAAAGAAGAAGAAGAAAGTCTCTAAGAAGAAAATGTAAAAATCATAAAAAGCACCCTACACTTTTGATGGTAAAATTATTTTCTTTTTGTTGATAACTCTAGTTTTATTCTATATGTGTTGGAGATGATTTTTTGTTGACCACTTTAAATTTATCCCAAGCGTGTTGGAAATTAAAATTATTTTTCATTTTTGAGTTCGGTTTTCTAATAAAGCATGCTGTTTTAGTTTTTTAAAACTATTATTTATTTTTTTATTTTTAGTTTTAATATTTTACAGAATAAGATAAGAATGTAAATATCTTTAAATTCCATACTATTGTAGTATAAGCTAAAAGTATTATTCTTCTAAAAAAGAAATCCTCCCCAGCCGGATTCGAACAAGCGACCTATGGTTTACTGAAATTGTATACCACTAGTTCACCGCTCTACCAACTGAGCTCTTATAACGATTGACTAAAAAGTCGACAAGCCCGCAACCTATTATACCAGTTTCAATTTTTTTAATTTTCTTATGATTCTGGCCAGGAATTTAGAAATAAAATATGAAATTGTTGTAGTGTCACGAGTCCTTTACAAGTATACAAAGTTTCAAGTCGATCCAATGTCTCTAAGTGGGTGAAAATCGTGTTCAAAGATTCTGTTACATAAATACAAAGGCACTTTTTTTTTATTTTCTGATGATTCTGGCCAGGATTTTAGAAAATAAATATGAAATTATTGTATTGTCACGGGTCCTTTACAAGTATACAAAATTTCAAGTCGATTCAATTATTTTAAGTTGGTGAAAAACGCGTTGAAAGATTCAGTTACATAGATAGATACAGGTCAAGCTAATATAAAGCGTGTAAATAGTGTTAGTCATTTGATATTGTATATGTTGTGAAGTTGTGAATGACAAGCTCATTTGAAAACTATAGTTACCGTGTTTGATAAAACATGAAATATGAGGTAAGATGTTAAAATGACTCATTAATTTATTGTTAGGTATAGGTTTATAAGCTGTGAAATGGGTTTTGAGTAAAATATTGTTCACTAGCAATTTATGCATTAGAATTAAATGAATTGTGATTTCTTCTTACCTCATACTTCTATGTTTTTTTAAAACACAGCACTGCAGTATCAGCGACCATTGTCACCATCTTCAACTGTTTTCACGACTGTCAATATTTTCTTTTGCCGGTAATTATCCAAACTGCCATCTGGTGTTCTTTTGAAGGAATTATTTTCTAAACTGCCATCTGGTGTTCTTTTGAATGAATCATTTTCTAAACTGCCATCTGTTGTATTTTTGAAGAACTTTGTAATCAAGCTCGGTTTATCTGGAATCTCAAAGGGCATGGTTCTAGTATGGTTTTTTTGAATATGTATTTTTTCTCAAACTGTTAAATCCAAAGATTTGGATAAATGTTTTAAAATTTTTTGCTTCTTTTTCTTGGAAACTCGTAAAAAAGAACACTTCAGAAACAAAAGAATGGAGAAATTGAAAAATCAGCTATAGCAGCACATAGTTTATTAGAGCATCATAGAATTGAAAAAGAAGCAAAACTTTTGAAACATCTGTCCAAACCTTTGGACTTAACAGTTTGGGAAAAAATATATATTAAAAAAAACCATACTACAACCATGAACTTCGAGATTCCAGATGAACCGAGCTTGATTACAAAGTTCTTCAAAAATATAACACATAGAAGTTTAGAAAATGATTCATTCAAAAGAACATCAGATGGCAGTTTAGAAAATAATTCCTTTAAAAGAACACCAGATGGCAGTTTGGATATTTACCGGCAAAAGAAAAAATTGACAGTTGTGAAAACAGCTGAAGATGGTGACAATGTTTCGCTGATACTGCAGTGCTGTGTTTTAAAAAAACATAGAAGTAAGGTAAGAAGAAATCATGATTCATCTAATTCTTATGAATTGAACCTCATAATGTTAAAAATTCCCAAATTTATTGTATAAATTTATGCATTATTTAAGTAACTAATTTTATAACTTTATGGGTTCATGTGATTTATGTTTTATAATTTTGTTGTAGATTAACACAAATTATTAATTTTTTACTTTGGAGCTTGTATTTAATTGAAAAAAAAACTATATCTTAATTTATAACATGTGGTTAACCCATTATATTTTTAATAAAAATTAAAGTGGGAGGTAACACTAAGAGGTATTTACATTAATGAATGAGATGGAGAAAATGCTTTAACATTTCACCTCATAAAGTTGCTTGTCTTCACGATACCGGTTTCAAAAAGTATAATTTTTACTTCCATCTTCAGTTAAACTCCAACTGAAGATGGAAGTAAAACTATACTTTTGAAACCGGTATCGTGAAGACATGCAGCTTTATGAGGTGAGATGTTAAAGCATTTTCTCCAACTCATTCATTAACCCATTATCCTATCTGCTTCAAAATATATTGAAATTAACTTTTTAGGAATAATATATATATTTATATAGTGAAATGATCCTTCTGGGTAACCCTTGTTCAAAAAAACACCAGATTACATTTATATAACACTTTGGCTAGACCAGTGTTGACCTATGGTAGTGAAGCATGGACACTAAAAAGGACATCATGAAAGCAGAATAACAGCTTGTGAAATGAGATTCATGCGCAGAACAGTGGGTTACACCAGATGGGATCGGAAAAGGGACACCAATATCTTAAAAGAATTGAAGACTACGCCAATTTTGGAATATATTAAACAGTACCAACTAATAATATTTGAAAAGAAAAATATAATTTGTCCATCATTAAGGTGTTTAAAAACGAATAATATTAACAGTACCAACTAAATTGGAAACACCATCTTGAAAGAATTAGTTCAAATCGGATCCCCAAAGCTGTTTATAATTATATACCAAGAGGACGAAGATCTCTGAGCCGTCCTATGAAATACTGGAGGGAAAATTTTCTATAGGATCGTAACAGGCCTTGGCCTAATACATGGAAGGAAGAAGAAGAAGAAGAAGATATAGTGAAATGTTTATTAATTAGACATTTTCCTTGATTTATATTTCTTCTTTTCTATTAATGAAGTCTTCTTGTTGCATAGATACTGTAGTTGTTTTTTGGAAAATGTAATAGGTTTTTAAGATATGGGACATGGAATTCTAAATTAATATATTTTAAGATTTTTCTTCTTTCTTATAGATAATTCAACTTATCAGATCACACAACAGCTAAGATCTTTGAATATACATTAGTATTTACACTGTTAAGTCTATTGCGCTGTAGTTAAGTGGGGTAAGTCATGATGCCTTGGTGCAGAGCAATGGGACTTGCGCTGGTTTTGTTGTCCATGGAGGAAGAAACTTTCTCATGGAATTTCGACCAGTATGGGACCAGTGCCTGCCCTGCATTGTGAGGAATTTGGGTAGCTACAATAAGTAAGTGGATCCAGGCTGAGAAAACCAACTATAATGGCTGGGGGACTTGGCATGCTGACCATATAACTCCATTGCATTGGCTATATGATCATCCACCTATGTGATTAACACATGTGGATGTGAGGCTAGCAGCCAGCTGGTAGGCTAAGGACTAAGGCTAGTGAAGTGCTTTGTGTGGAGTGTAGCATTATATGGTGCAGACATTACAATGGAATGAGGAAAAGCTACTGGAAGCTTTTGAGATGTGGATATGGAGAAGAATGGAACATATAAAATGGACAGACAAAGTAAGAAATAAAGATGTGCTAGACAGAGTGGGTGATAGAAGAACAATGCTGGAACTCATAAAGAAGAGGAAAAGAAATTGAATTGGCCACTGGCTAAGAAGAAACTGCCTTCTGAAGGATGCCCTAGAAGGAATGGTCAATGGAAAGAAAGTTAGAGGCAGAAAAAGATATCAGATGATAGACAATATTAAAATAAATGGTTTGTATGCAGATACAAAAAGGAAATCTGAGTTAAGGAAAGAGTGGAGAATGCTGAGTTTGCAGTGAAAGACCTGCTCTTGAGCAGAACACTATGACTAAGGGCCGCGTGCAAATACATTAGTCTCTACTCAAATTACTTCCAATCACTGAAATGAGCTGACTCACCGTGAGCAAGTGCAAAGATCGAATTAGCTACCCACTAACTGGTCATGCATGAAAGTCGTCGTTTTCGTAATATTGGCAGGAAATTACCCAGAATTCTAAGCGATAAAACCACTTCTGTTATTTTTGTCTGCTAGAGGAACGCATTTACGCTTGCATCCCGCAAATAATACCGTATACAACGACGTCTGCATCGTGCAATATTACGTCGATTCTCCTGTTCTTCCAGTTGAGTTCTTCTATCAAATTCCTCTTCTCCGTGTATACCAAAAACATGATCGAAGTCTTCAAGGTCCGACATCTTGGATAAAACAGCAAGGTACGCGGCAAGGTTTCTAACTACATCGGTTACCATTGGTTCCCTTCGGGATTCTCATGATTCGTTCCTCTCTTAAGTCACCTCGTCAGGTAGCTTACGAATTTCAACAATTATTATCTCATGAACAGATTTCTGAGTAAGCAAAATCGTATTAGGATACAACGTTCTCAACAGCAAACGCCTTTTACAGTCTAATGCGTTCATATATTTGAGCCTAAATGTCTGGATAACATCAAAGGAAGCTTACAACTCAGACTACTTAGTGGCTACAGTTAAACACATTTGGGGGTGAATAATGGTTTGGGCAGCAATACCCTAGTATTCTGTAAGTTCTGTTGTCAAAATGAATATCAGAGAGACTGCTAAGGTCTATGAGGGCATTCTAGGGGACCATGAGCACTCAATGGTACAAACATTGTTCTGCTGTTTTAAAACTTATTGATGGTCTTATATTAATGCAGTTTTGGAAGGTGTTTCCATTATTTTGTCTACCCTGTTTACATCAGTCAGATTGGATAACTACAGGCAGGACTTTTTGAATACAAGTTTCAAATGCTACTATATAAGCCAATAATTTTCAAATTCTATGTTTAAAATAAAATAATGAACTTGAATATGATTTGCAGGTGCTGACCGACATAAAGAGACTGACAATGAACTAGCTCCACCAAAAGGTGGCAGTAGTATTAAATCATATGGGAGTAACAATAGCCTCAATTCTGGAAGTTCAGGGCAGGGGAGCGTGGTTGGTACTGGAGGTAATCGTGAAGCTCCTGACAATCCAGAACAGTTTGAAGTTCTTAAGCAACAAAAAGAAGTGTGGGAAACTGGCATCACATTGTAAGATTCTGTTTTGTATATCATGTATAGTACACAACTCAATTATCTCAATATGATCTTGAAAATGGACGATGCCTTGATTTAAACACAAAATTTATATGAAATCACACTATGAGGTTTTTTATCACAAATAATGCCATGAGTGATTTCCAAATTATCGATAAATTTATCTAGAGAATTTGGAAATCAAGAGTGGCATTTGTTAGGACTATTTAACGAATAAAATTAAGCTGTTTACTCACAAATCATTGTGTAACTATAGTTATTTTAAAATATTTATATATTTAATGTAAACGACGTTGTTTGAAAAGAAATCAGAAATATGAGGTTATGTTCATTCACTGCTGCTTGATCATATTATTTATTGCCAAATAAGATCGCAATATTGTAAGAGTGCACCCAAGTGGAGAAATAATGAAACACATCAAACTATATATCATAATCAACATTACGGGTTATTCATTAATTTTTTTAGTAAACAACTCAGTAAAATCAAGGAATCTTTTCATTATTTGCTATATTCAATGTATTTGTTGGAGAAAAATAATGCTTTGACCTGTTCAGAACATTAAAAAGGAGGAGCTTTCTTTATCACAAAAGCAGGAGCTGATAAAGAGAAATCGATAAAGAGCGAGGTGAAATACGACTGTTGTTGGTTGTAAAACAAGATTCATTGAAACGTGATTGGTCATTGACTAGCATTTGTGGCATCAGTTAAATAGTTAAAGAAATTGAATCATCTCTTTACACTTCACCTCATATTAACTTTCTCATCTGGACGAGTTTTGAAGGCTTCTCTCTATATCATTTAGACAAAAACTGATTATTGAAATTTTTGAGGGAAGCTATATACTAAGATTTTAACATTGGTAAAGTGGGACACCATTGACTTGGGGGGAAGTCTTGAATAAAATGTTGTCTATATGGAGCAACAAAAATTTTTATAGAATGCAAAAATAGTATTGTAATATATTTATTTTAATTTCAACATAAGTACAATTTACAAATGTAATACATTAAAAAATTATGTATAGTACCAGTATTATTTTATTCTTTGGCATATTTCTCATTTGAGTGATTTTTTTTTAGTGGATTGCTGTCATTGTTTAAAATGTTATGAAATTTTTCAGAAGAATTTGTTAAATTATATTTCACATATAAAATGGCTTTCAAAGTCTCAACACTCAATTGTGATTTTTCTGATGTCCACACTTTATTTACCAAACAATGGTGGTTGAATTCTAACTGATCAACAATGCAAACTTTGATAAGCAGTTCTCCATAATCAGTTCTCAACAATTATTTTTTATTATTAAAGTTTAACATTATAAAATTAACAAAAATAATATAAAACTCATATCGTGGCAAATAGCCACATCGCCGCCGAAAACTGTATATTCCCGTTCTGTTCTCCCGCCATTCCCTATCTTGTCTTGCATTCTTTTAAAAAATCGGGATTTTTGTAAAATGCCACAGGACAAATTGTTAAAAATTGGGACTATCCTGCCTTACTATACACATCCTCTCTATCCAACATCAGAAGAGGATATGCTGAGGCTTTAACTGACATATCAATAGTCGCTTTTAGCTGATGTTGAAAGAGAAGAGAACCCTTTGAAACAATTCCAGATGATGGTGCTAATATGAGGTGAGTAGTAAAGAACTGATTCAGTTTCTCTGAATGCCTTGATTTACTGAAAATATAAAATTCAGAAAATATGTAAAAGCTAATGAATAAATCAATATATTTCATATTCATAGTTAAATATGGGAAATAACATTATGAGGTTCTTAATTCGTAAATTAATGAGTCATTTTTTAACATCTTACCTCATATTTTATGTTTCTTCAAACATGGGAACTAGTTTTCGAGAGAAGGATCCCTCTCATTTTCAAAAAGAAATTTGAACACTCGCGCTAAGGAAAACTTCAGAAATATTAAAAATGGTGAAATTGAAAAATCAATTATTGCAGCACATAGTTTATTGGATAATCATAAAATTGAAAAAGAAGCCCTACTTTTAAAACATTTGGAAAAACCTTTAGAATTGACAATTTGGGAGATGTATATTCAGAGGAACAAATTTAGATCCATGAATTTCGAGATTTCTGATGAACGTGAACTCATCTCAAAGTTCATCAATTCAACACCAGATGGCAACGTTATTGATGGAGATTCCAACGAAAATCCGGTAGTCATAATGTCGGTTGAAAATGAGAGGGATCCTTCTCTCGAAAACTAGTTCCCATGTTTGAAGAAACATAAAACATGAGGTAAGATGTTAAAAAATGACTCATTAATTTATGAATATATTTCATAGTTAAATACCTTGTTTAAGAATACATAAACTATGAGGTTAGATGTAAAAAATGACTCATTAATTCATGAAATCAGTATAGCCAGTGTTTACTTGATAATGGTTAGCTTTTTTAATATATTTGACTTTCTATAGAGACATATTACTGAAGTTAAGATTTAAAATGAAATTCTTTATATCTCACTTCATATCCAGAGGTGATGTGTAAAGAATCTTATATTAAATCTTAAATTAAACCTCATGGTGATATTTCCTGTAATAGTTCAATTACAGAAGTTGTGGTCATGTGACTTTAACTCTACCAGGCTAAATAAATAAATATAAACAAATAGATAAATAAAAAAAGATCCAAACCAGCACAAGTCCCATAACTCTGCGCCAAGGTATCTTGCCTTTACCACTCGGCTACAGCACGGGGCACTTTAGATATTACTTGTTAAATTCTACAAGGTATTATTTTAAATGAATAATTATGGAGCTCAGTTGGTAGAGCACTTGGCCCGGAAAGCCAAGGGTCCCGGGTTCGAGTCCCGGTCTAGGCGAAAATTTTTCTCTTCAAATATAATTTATCCTTCTATGAGAAGTGTTAAATTAATAATAAAAATCGTCAATTGAAGCCCTACTGGCTATAAAGTAGTGTTAAATTCCCAATAAATGTCTTCTTAACTAAGAAGCCGCCATTTGCAAAGATAGAAGCTATGGTTTCAAGCATTTGGCGCGAGGGAATTACAACATACATAACAGAAAAATTTGCATCTAGATCGTAACTCGCCTCGGTAGCTCAATTGGTAGAGCACTTGGCCCGGAAAGCCAAGGGTCCCGGGTTCGAGTCCCAGTCTAGGCGAAAATTTTTCTCTTCAAATATAATTTATCCTTCTATGAGAAGTGTTAAATTAATAATAAAAATTGTCAATTGAAGCCCTACTGGCTATAAAGTAGTGTTAAATTCCCAATAAATGTCTTCTTAACTAAGAAGCCGCCATTTGCAAAGATAGAAGCTATGGTTTCAAGCATTTGGCGCGAGGGAATTACAACATACATAACAGAAAAATTTGCATCTAGATCGTAACTCGCCTCGGTAGCTCAGTTGGTAGAGCACTTGGCCCGGAAAGCCAAGGGTCCCGGGTTCGAGTCCCAGTCTAGGCAAAAATTTTTCTCTTCAAATATAATTTATCCTTCTATGAGAAGTGTTAAATTAATAATAAAAATCGTCAATTGAAGCCCTACTGGCTATAAAGTAGTGTTAAATTCCCAATAAATGTCTTCTTAACTAAGAAGCCGCCATTTGCAAAGATAGAAGCTATGGTTTCAAGCATTTGGCGCGAGGGAATTACAACATACATAAGAGAAAAATTTGCGTCTAGATCGTAACTCACCTCGGTAGCTCAGTTGGTAGAGCACTTGGCCCGGAAAGCCAAGGGTTCCGGGTTCGAGTCCCGGTCTAGGCGAAAATTTTTCTCTTCAAATATAATTATGGAGCTACTTTATAATATTATAATATGCCAATTTATTTTATTTTTCTCTTTAAATTTAACTTGTTATTGAGTGAGAAGTGATCAATTTAATATTAAATATCGAATATCGTGAAATGAGATTGATGACATTATTCGCAGCATGCCACGCCGTTGTGAAGCCTGCATTGCTGCCAGAGGTGGTCACACCCAATACTGAACACACTAACCTGTTTTCTGGATGTGTTTGATATTCACTAATTTTGAAAAAAAAGGACATTTTGTTTACTGGTATGCACGAATGTTGCAGTTGTTTACTTTCTTTATTATTCTGGTTGTTTATACTTTCGTATCACTTGTTTATACTATTTTCTGGCCAAATAAACCCACAAAGATGAAATTTCAGTTTGTTGCTTTAATTTTGGACACTAGTGTGTGTGTGTATATATATATATATATATATATATATATTTAAATTAATATTGGGAAGTAAACATTATGAGGTTATATCGTTAATAGTGAGTGGAGAAACTATTTTTAACGACTCACCTCATATAATTTCAAATTTCTTTGATATCGGCGGTTTCAGACAATATCTTGACCCTCTTCAGTCATGGCTTCCATATTTATTTATTTTAATTAAGTTTGGGTTGTATATTTTGACTCAACTCATATTTCATGATTTTTTATACAGACTAATTTTGTCACTTCTGTTTGACATTCTGGATGCACAGAAGTGATGAAACTAATCAGCATAAAAATCAAGAAATATGAGTTGAGTCAAAATATACAACTCAATTATAATTAAAATAAACCTCATAGTGTTATTTCTTACATATATTTAATAATTTATTTATTTATTTGTAGATTTAACAGAAAACCAAAGAAAGGTGTGCAGTTCCTTCAAGAGCAAAGGCTACTTGGCAATACATCAGCGGAAATTGCAGAATGGCTTCATACAGATGATCGATTAGATAAAACAGGAATTGGAGATTTCCTAGGTGAAAGTGATGACATCAGTAAAGAGGTATTTAGTTTGCTATAATAGGGTAATCCCAAAACTAATTCAGCATTTACCATATTTACACGTGTATAGGCCGCACCCAAGTTTTGTGAAAATAAATTGGCGAAAAAATATTTTAATCAAATGGTAAAGAGACCAGTAGAATAAGGTGAAGGAAGGATTTGTGCTTGGATGGGAAGGAAGCCTGAATTAGCTCAATGGTTAAGAGCATCAGCACGGAAAGCTGAAGGTTCGGGGTTCGATTCCCGGTTCAGGCATACATTTTTCTCTTTACCATTTGATTACAATAATTTAGTTGTGTACTTTAATATACTTATTTCAATCATAGTAACAGCTTTAGCTTCTTAATATTAATTTAAGAAAAAATATTTGTCTTATATTTTTGCTAAGAAGCAATGCAAAAGACAGAAGTAGGCCTACACCATTTTTAAATCTGGCAATGTTGTAAATTCCAAAGTTTGTGTTACCAGGTATGTAACTGTACATTTGGGCTGCGGTTCAGTCATTAACACAAGGATAAATGGGATGGTAATTTGGTAGGTACAGTATTCACTAATAATTAAATGAATCGTGATTTCTTCTTACCTCATACTCCTATGTTTTTTTAAACACAGCACTGCAGTATCGGCGACACATTGTCGTCATCATCAGCTGTTTTCACGACTGTCCATTTTTTCTTTTGCCGGTAATTATCTAGATTGCCATCTGGTGTTCTTTTGAAGGAATTACTCTCCAAACTGCCATCTGGTGTTATTTTGAATGAATCATTTTTTAAACTGCTATTTGTTGTATTTTTGAAGAACTTTGTAATCAAGCTCGGTTTGTCCAGAATCTCGAAGTTCATAGTTCTAGTATGGTTTTTTTGAATATATATTTTTTCCCAAACTGTTAAATCCAAAGGTTTAGATAGATGTTTTAAAAGTTTTGCTTCTTTTTCAATCCTATGATGCTCTAATAAACTATGTGCTGCTATAGCTGATTTTTCAATTTCTCCATTCTTTATGTTTCTGAAGTGCTCTTTTTTATGAGTTTCCAAGTTCCTTTTTGTTTTTCCTATATATATCCTGTTGCAATCAATTTGATAAATTCCAGATTTTTTGTTGTGTGGGGTATTACATTTATTATTAGTTAACAGAAGATTACCCAGGCTGAATTTGTTAATTGGAGTTAATGTTATATTAAATTTTTTGAAAATATTTTGAAACTTATTATGAACTTCAGGATGATAGTAAATTTCTTGAATTTTACATCTGTCTTGGGACCATGATGTAAGGTGGTGTATTCCTGTAACCTTTTTTGTTGTTGGAATTTCTTTAATTTATTCTTTATTATGTCTTCCATCAAAACCATTTATTTTAGCAACATGAACAATATGATTATATTCCTTGTCAAAATCTTCTACATTAAGTGGAATATTTAACAATCTGTGTAATAGACTATTGAAAATTGCATGTTTGTGTGCCAAATGATTAAAACCTGAAGATTTTATGTAGTTGTCAGTTTGTGTGTCTTTTCTGTAAATGTTAAAAAAACATAGGAGTTTGAGGTAAGAAGAAATCACGATTCATTAGTTATTATTAATTGAACCTCATAATGTTAAAAATTCCCAAATTTAATATATAAACAGTATTCATTGTCATTCCTGTTCACTGTGTGTAAACATGGGTCAGTGCAGAGCAAATTCAAGCTACAAGTGGTGTGCTATGCAGCAGAACACGGAAATAGGGCAGCAGAAAGAAAGTTTGATGAGGATGAAAAATTTTGTGACGGATCATGTATAAGCCGCACCCTAATTTCAAAAGTTATATTTTACACGCATAAGTACAGTATTTAGTTTGCTATAATAGTGTAATCCCAAAACTAATGCAGTGTCTTTTTATAAAATTGTAATTTTAGTTTCAATTTTGGCTACTTATGGACAATATAGAAGCATTTTTTCTTGGAAGCACTTTTGTTTATACCTAATTAAACTTAGTAATTTTTCCAAGTGAGAATGTTGCCACTAATATACCATGGAATCTATCCTGACACCCCAAAAATAGAAAATCCCACAATCTTAGGACATATGTATACAGTTTGAGAGTCTATTATTTATTGAAAATTGCATATTTATTTATTTTCCTCCCCTCTTTTATTTTAGCCCATTTACGCATATTTTTTTACATTAGTTATGTTTTGTGACATTTCTAATAAGAAACTCCACTTATTTCTCATCCCCATTTATGTAAATTAAACCTGCTGCATTAAAATAATAATAATAATAATAATAATAATAATAATAATAATAATAATAATGAAAACAAAATACTAATAACAAATATGATAATACTTTTTTTTAGTTCTGCATCATCATTATCATATTTGTTGCAGGTTATGTATGCATATGTTGATCAAATGGATTTCAGCAACCGAGACATGGTTTCAGCATTACGATACTTCTTGGAAGGTTTTCGTTTACCTGGTGAAGCTCAGAAGATAGATCGTCTCATGGAAAAATTTGCTAGCAGATACTGTGAGTGCAATCCCAAGGTAAGTATCGTCTTTTCCATTGGTTAGTGGTTACAATACTCATTGAACCAATGGCAATTTGTGCCAAAACATACTGGGTGTTCACTAAACTATGGCTAAAATTAGCTTTAAATTATTTTAATGGTGTGTGTTAACAAATTGAAAGTCTCATCAAACAGTCAAACAAGTACCATGGAGAAACCTAAACTTATTTCTCCTATTGCACAGAGAACAAAATCACTAAGATATGTAAAAATTTGGAGTTTCCAAGCTATTTGTTGTTATTATTAATTAGGAAGTCAGTGAATAGTAATTACTAGAGACCGGATGTTAGGGAAAATGCCTATAGTTATTTATTATAGATATTGTATAAGTGACTTCATATAAGTTCATACCAACGACCCTACAGTTGTTTTCCATGAAGTTAATTTTGCCTATAAATGCCTATTTCAGCTTACAATGCCTATAAATGCCTATTTGCAATTTTTCTCAACATTAACTCAAGTGTTTCAATGAAACCAATTGAAATGGACAAACTTCATGGCACAAATCATTTCATAGAAGTGTTCAAGTGTTCTTTTTATAAATTCTCTTAGAATATTTTAGGATAAGGGTGGCAATAACCTAGCAGGTAGATGGTTTCTCCCTCAATGCATCCCGTTATGTATTTATTGTATTTTTCCACCTCATGCATTGCCGTTAAGCGAAATAGCCCTAAGCTATGTCCCATTGTATTATGCTCCGGCTCTAAGGCTTGGAGAAATGTTCTTTGCTTCTTTTCAATACAAACATTGCTGAGTGACAAAGAGGGTAGATGGCTCAAACTTTCTTTCTCTGTCTCACACCTAGTGCTGAAAACGGCAATATTATTTTTTATGTTGGTAATACTGAATTCAGTCTGCAGTCCTCATTCACAGACATGTGCTTCAAAGACAAAGTGGTGCGGAAAGTGTATGGCTTCTTTTTAACCTTCAGAACAGTTTTTTTAAGATCCCTAAAAAGTGGACAATAAGACAAACTAACCAATTTCGTGAAAGAATTTGGTGCGGAAATATTCTCAAGTGACAGTTCTGCTCTTTGTAAAAAGGCAAAACAAATTCCAAAAGCATCTCTGATATCTTCGCATGCTATTGAAATTTTTACACTTATGCTGACTGATGTTATGTTGATCAGAAGAACCACTTCATAATAAGTTTTTCTTTCTTGTTTTTCTGAATGAGGACCAAACTGTGAGTTCCTTTTGTTTATCAATTTGTTTAATTAGACTAGCTTTTGATTCAGTTATATCTATTTCAGACCAAGCATGAGCAGCTACTGCTGACTTTTGCACTTCTCCATTTTTGACATTTCTAAGATGTTCTTTCACAAAATGTCAAAAATGGAGAAGTGGAAAAGTCAGCAGTAGCTGCTCATGCTTGGTCCGAAAAACGTATAATTGAAAAAGAAAAAACTTATGATGTATGAGGTAAGAAGAATTCACAATTCATTTGATTCTTATTAAAAACTTATGGACTTCGAAATTCCTGC
Organism: Diploptera punctata; assembly: GCA_030220185.1. Lineage (NCBI taxonomy): Eukaryota > Metazoa > Arthropoda > Insecta > Blattodea > Blaberidae > Diploptera > Diploptera punctata. The sequence continues at coordinate 1,680,019 of JASPKZ010008351.1, forward strand.
GGATTTTGACCTGATCCGGAGGTTCATCGGTCCATCAACAGAGGGAAGAAGTGGTTCTTCCGATCGACATAACATCAGTCGGCATAAGTGTACTGAGGATGGGGTTGCCAAGACCCTGAAATCTTAGAAGATTAATTATGAGGAGAGGTATGAAGCATTTTAATGTATGAATTAAATTAATATTTTTATTACCTCACCTCATATCCTTTTCCTTCTAGACAGCAGTTTCAGAGCTTGGATATGAGGTGAGGTAATAAAAACATTAATTTAATTCTTAAATTGAACCTCATAGGGTCGAATGTTTGAACGCATTAGACAGTAAAAGGCGTTCTCTGCTGATAAAGTTTTATCCAAACACATTTTTCTTACTCAGAAATCTATTCACGCGGTAATAATTGTAAGCTACCTGACAAGGTACCTTAAGATCGTACCTCAAGATATAAACTTATGTGAAAATCCCGAAGGGAACCGATGGTAACCGATGTAGTTTGAAACTTATCCAAGATGTTGGACCTTGAAGACTTCGATCATGTTTTCGGTATACGCGGAGAAGAGGAATTTGATAGAGTCTGCCAAAGAATTCAACTGGAAGAACAGGAGAATCGGCGTAATATTGCACGTCGCAGACGTGTTTGTATACGGTATTATTTGCGGGATGCAAGCATAAATGCATTCCTCTATAGCAGACAAAAATAACGGAAATGGTTTTATTGCTGAGAATTCTGGGTAATTCGTTGCCAATATTACGAACACGTCAACATTCATGCATGACCGGTTAAGGGGGCCGTTAATTCGATCTCAGCTCACCAGTGATTGGAAGTAATTTGAGTAGAGACTAATGTATTTGCATACGACCCATAGTGTTTTTTTCCCCTGTTTTTAATGTATTTTAAATTAAACCTCATAGTGATTTATTCCTATAAAAGTTCAACTTAAACATATTATTTATCAATCATCCTGAATGTATAAATTGGCATGTAACATCATAACTAAAACACATACTCAGTCTATAGTCCTTTCTGTATATAATGAAAATGCACATCAATTGAAAAATCAGCAATTGCTGCACATAGTTTGCTAGAACATCATAAAATTGAAAAAGAGGCAAAACTTTTGAAACAATTGGATAAACCGTTGGAATTGACAATTTGGGAAATGATATTCATTCAGAAGAATAAATATCGATCTATGAATTTTGATATTCCGATGGATAAAAATTTAATTACAAAAGTTTATAATCCCAACGAAAGATGGCAGCACAAGAGGTGATGTTATTAGAGAAATCAACAATCACAGAATTTCATCTGTGGAAGTCATGACGGAAGAAGGACATGATATTGTCTGAAACCGTCGGTATCAAAGAAATTGAAAAAAATATATGAGGTGAGTCGAAAAAATATGTTCTCCACTCACTATTAATGATATAACCTCATAATGTTTACTTCCCAATATTAATTTAAATATAACATTAAACAATATGTATTTTTTTAACTTCCAGTAATGGATTATTTGCAAGTGCAGATACTGCTTATGTTCTGGCTTACTCTGTGATAATGTTGACAACAGACCTACATTCCCCACAAGTGAAGAGTAAAATGACCAAGGAGCAATACATACGCCTTAACCGTGGGATAAGTGATAGCAAGGATCTCCCTGAGGAATACTTGTCCAACATCTATGATGAGATTGCTGGTCATGAAATCAAGATGAAGGGCACTGTAAATAAACCAGGAAAGCAATGTAAGTACATAAATTTTTAGATTTTCTTCATAATGTTGATTTTATTGCAATGTTTTCTTATTTAATTTATATATATATATATATATATACTAAAAATCCCGGCCACGCGTTCCTGTGGCTAAGGTATACGTTAAAAATTTAAATTAAATTGCTGTCTTTCAGCCAGATTACTTAAAACTAATACTTACACACAAAATTAATAATATTGAAAATAAAATAAACACTGAACACACTTGAATTATGAAATAATCAATATTTGTAATTCAATTGAAATTCGCGGTTGTAACAAAAAGCACAGCTATCTGGATCTCTCTTTGTTAAATAATAAACCAATTATATTAAATTAATGTTGGGAAGTTTGAAATCGCGATATCATGGAAGAATGAATCCTATGAGGTGAGTTGTTTAAACAATATGTTCTCCGATGAATTTTAATAAACCAATTACCTTACCAAATTACCTTACAAAATTACCTTACACTGCCATCTGTTAGAATCGTATGGAACTCACAGATAATTACACCGCCATCTGTTAGAATCGTATGGAACTCACAGATAATTATAACTCTTTGTTAAATAATAAACAAATAATTTGCAATAAAAAAATAATGCGACTATAAATTTAGTTACAAACTACCCTAAGTCTCAAGTTGGATCAAACTGCACACAGTGTGCAAAATTTTATTAAAATCGGTTCAGTAGTTTAGGATTCCATCGTGGACAAACAACGTGCCACGTAATTTTTATATATTAAGATATATATATATTTTTTTTTGTATACTGAGAAACTTAAGTGTACAAAAATGTAATTTTTTTTAGCACAGGATCAATGTAAGGTTTTCTTCTTCTGCTTCATGAAATTAGGCCTTTTGATCTGTTTTCACATCAAGTGGGATTTAATCAATCTTCCCATCTAGTAAATGGGTGTCCAACACTTCTATGTCCTATTGGTTTGTACTGTAATAACAGCTGGGGGATTCTATCTGTAGGCATTCTTTTAACATGTTCATACCAGTTGTTTCTCATATTGTCAATTTGATTCGTTAAATTAAAAATATTTAAGTCGTTTCTAATATCTTAATTTCTTTTTCTGTCCAAAATTGTCACACCTGCTACTGAATGTAAGAACTTCACTTCTGCAGTTTCTATTTTACTTCTGTAGAATTCTAACAAATGTATTAGTTAAGTTATGTAGGTAGGAAATAATCACGTTCACAACTGATGTCCAATGGTCTTCTCTCCTGCAGACTGACCTCTGCGCCATCTGATGGCTGACCGACTAACTTCCAAATCAATCCCCTCTCCTTGTCATGAAATACCATTTTTAGATCTTAAATTGATCAGGAATGAAGAAAAAAATAAAATAGAATTTGGAATCTACAGAAAAGAAACTCACAATGATAATTATACAAAAGCTACAGGATATAACCATTTTTCACACAAACAGGCAGTATTTAATAGTTTAACACACAGACTTGTGAACGTTCCCATGAGCAAAGCAAATTACAATAAAGAGAAAAAACACATCATAAAAATTGCAAAGGATAATGGATTTCAAGAAAAGATGATACACAAGAAAATAAATAAATTCAAGGAACAAAAAGATTAATGAAAGTACTAAGTAAATTAATGAACACAATTAAATTATTGTAAATCAATGGTAAAGAGAAAAATTTTTGCCTGAACCGGGATTCAAACCCTGAACCTTTAGCTTTCTGTGCTAATGCTCTATCCATTGAGCTAATCCAGGCTTCATTCCCATCCAAGCAGAAATCCTTCCTTTACCTTACTCTAATGGTCCCACATTCAATTGCTATGAATCATCATTCACAAATACACAATGAATGGCTTCTACCTGAAGAAGACATGAAGGGACTCCACACAGCTATAGCATTATTTATTAAATTAATTGAGAAGCTAAAGCTATTACTATGATAGAAATAAGTAAATTAATGAACACAATTAAATTATTGTAAATCAGTGGTAAAGAGAAACATTTTTGCCTGAACCGGGAATCGAACCATTGATTTACAATGAAAGACTCTTCACACAGATAAAGAAATTGGTAAAAAATTCAAGAAATTTACATACCACCCTTTAGTATTTAACAAGTTTAAAAAAATCTTCAACAAATTCAACATTAAATTAGCACCAAAAAATGATTACAGTTTAGGTAATTTAATAAAAACAAACAAAAATGAAAAGATTGAAGACTGCAAAAAATCTGGAATTTATCAAATTAATTGTAAAGATTGTGAAAAGATATACATAGGAAAAACAAAAAGGAATTTAAATACAAGATTAAAGGAACACCTCAGAAATGTTAAAAATAGAGAAACAGAAAAATCTGCAATAGCTGCACATGCCTGGTTAGAAAAACATAGAATAGAAACCAAAACAAAATTACTTAAACAATTGGAAAAAACCGAAGGAACTCACAATTTGGAAAAAAATTTACATGTGCAAGAATAAAAACATAACTATGAATTTTGAAATACCCAGTGATAAGGAGAGGGGATTGATTTGGAAGTTCGTCAGTCAGCCATCAGATGGTGCGGAGGTCAGTCTGTAGGAGAGAAGACCATTGGACATCAGTTGTGAACGTGATACAGCATTGAGAAATACAGTGAAGAAATCCGGATTTGTGAGGGAGTTAAGAAGTATGAGGTGAGTCAGGAAACAACTCAACAAAATTAAATATTAATAATTAATGAGTCATTTTAACATCTTACCTCATATTTCATGTTTTTCAAACACGGTAACTATAGTTTTCAAATGATCTTGTCATTCATTTTCAAATGGTGAAATTGAAAAATCAGCTATTGCAGCACATAGTTTGTTGGAAGGTCATAGAATTGAAAAAGAAGCTAAACTTCTAAAACATTTGGAAAAACCTTTGGATTTGACAGTTTGGGAGAAAATATTTATACAGAAGAACAAATTTAAATCTATGAATTTCGACATTCCGGATGAACGTGACCTCATCTCGAAGTTCATCGAATCAACACCAGATGGCAACGATATCTCGAAGTTCGTCAAATCAACACCAGATTCCAACGAATATCCGGTAGTCATAATGGCGGTTGAAAATGAATGACAAGATCATTTGAAAACTATAGTTACCGTGTTTGAAAAACATGAAATATGAGGTAAGATGTTAAAATGACTCATTAATTTATTAATTAAGAACCTCATAATGTGTTTCCCAATTTTAACTTTGAAAATTAAATATATTAGTATTTAGATTTACTCCCGATATTGATGATGTAATAGGAGATCATCATTGTGGATTTAGAAGAAATGGGTCTGTAATAGATCAGATTTTTAGTATAAGACAAATTTTAGAAAATAAATGGGAATGTAATGACAATGTACATTAACTATGTATACATACTTCAAAAGGCATATAATTCAATTAAGAGAAAGTCGTATAGTATCCCGCTGAACCTTGGAATTCCTAAAAATTAGTTAGTTTTCCCATAACTGTGAGTTCAGTTGGTTTTTCCAGTTGTTTCAGTAGTTTTACCTTCTCATTAATTCTATTATTTTCGATGTGCAGATTTTTCTATTTCGCCATAAAAATATTGAGTGTTTCATCATTCTAGTTTTCTTTTTCATTTTTGCTATATACAGACTTTTTCAAATTTCCCACAGTTGAGCTGATAATTTTTTTTATTTTCTTATCTAAATCTGTTTTGTTATATAAAATTGTAGGCTTTCACAGCAGGTGTCTTGATTCCTGTTGGGTTTGACTTTCGGACTAAATAGCCGTGGTCTGACTTTCTTAAAACTCGTTTTGTCTACTACTGCGGTAGACATTCTCAGGAGATTCTGCATGCTGTATGAATTCCTAACTCTTCAACTGTCGGCTGCAAAAAGTTGAAAAATTCAAAGATATCTGAAAAGGCACATCTTAGAAATGTAAAATATGGGTAAATAGAAAAATCTGTAGTAGCAGTTTACATGTACAATAAAAATAACAGAATTGAAAAGAAGGCAACTGCTGAAAACTGAAAAAACCAACAGAACTCACAGTATGGGAAATATCCTACATCTAAAAGAAAAGGGACAAATTAATGAATTTTGCATTTCCAATTAATGTCCATCATTAGAGGTAAAGAATATATAAGAGATCACATAACAGTTGGAATGTAGTTGATAATGGGGAGATGATCTCTGAAATATATTGACTTAGGCTTTCACGGCCGGAGTTTACTATGATGACCTTGTTGAAGATTTCTGGGCTGTTGGCCGTGGTCTTGAGGCTTGTAGTTCCCCGACGTTTCGCCAGAGACTGCATCCGGCATCCTCAAGGCTTGTCTTGAGACTGGCAATTTTGTTGACTACCTGCCCTATTTATACATTTACCCGCGACGTGTTCTCTGCGCGGTCCGTTACTTTGTAAATTGTATCTGCCTTCTGGTTGGTTAGCATTAGGGTCTTCCATTGCACCAATGAGGTTGCTGTCTGATGTTCTAGTAGATTGTTCTTGTAGGGGTTTACATCTGGCTTTTTTTAAGACTGCTATCCATGTTTTGTTGACTTTTAATGATTCTTCCTTTCTATTGTAACTATTTTGATGTTTGAATATTTCAATGGCTTCTCGTTGCAGACGGGTAAAATGTCTTAACTGCACACACTATTTTACCCGTCTGCAACGAGAAGCCATTGAAATATTCAAACATCAAATAGTTACAATAGAAAGGAAGAATCATTAAAAGTCAACAAAGCATGGATACCAGTCTTAAAAAAAGCCAGATATAAACCCCTACAAGAACAATCTACTAGAACATCAGACAGCAACCTCATTGGTGCAATGGAAGACCCTAATGCTAACCAACCAGAAGGCAGATACAATTTATGAAGTAACGGAGCACTCAGAGAACACATGGTGGATAAATGTATAAATAGGGCAGGTAGTCGACAAAATTACCAGTCTCAAGACAACCCTTGAGGATGCCGGACGCAGTCTTTGGTGAAACGTCGGGGAACTACAAGCCTCAAGACCATGGCCAACAGCCCGGAAATCTTCTACAAGATCATCATAGATCTCTGAAATATATTCAGGTGAGGAAATATAATATGAAGTGAGGTGTATATTTCCAGTCCAGTCTTTTGAAAATAAGACATGTTATACCATTGATATATCTTTTAATATTTACTTTGTATTAGTAATATCAAGTGAGAAGCGACGGCGCTTCCTCTGGAATATGGAAATGGAAGTGATCTCTACTGCTGCCAAGAATCTTATGGAATCTGTCAGTCATGTGCAAGCACCATTCACCTCTGCCAAGCATCTTGAACATGTTCGTCCTATGTTTAAGGTAAATTAAGACAATCTGTGAATTTATGAGAATATGTTGTTGATTTTTATGTTAGATATTAAATTTAACACTTCTCACCAAATGTCATATTTTATTTGAAGAGAGAAATATATTATATTTGAAAAGAAAAATATACGCCTAGACTGGGGTTTGAACCCAGGACCTTTGACTCTCTATGTCAGTGCTCTTCTAAGTGACTACCTAGGCCTCCAATCTAAACGCGTATTTTTCTCTTCTACATAGTTAACTCCCTAACCCCAAATGCTACGAGCCGTTGCTACGATTTTTGCAAATGGCGGCTTCTTTATTAAGAAGACATTTTATTGGAAATTTAAACATTACTTATAAAGCTAGTAGTGCATCTTTCAATGTTAATATTATTCATTTTTTTAAACATCTTAATGATGGACAAATTATATTTGAAAAGAAAAACATACACCTAGACTGGGGTTTGAACCCAGGACCTTTGACTCTCTATGTCAATGCTCTTCCAAGTAGTGAGCTATCTAGGCCTTCAATCTAAACGCATATTTTTCTAATAATTAAATGAATCGTGATTTTTTCTTACCTCATTTTTCTCTTCTACATAGTTAACTCCCTAACCCAAAAAGCATATTTTTAACGACTCACCTCATATAATTTCAACATGTCGACAAGATATTGTCTGAAACCTATCAAAGAAATTTGAAATTATATGAGGTGAGTCGTTAAAAATATGTTTTCCACTCACTATTAATGATATAACCTCATAATGTTTACTTCCCAATATTAATTTAAATATGATTATTGTCATGCTGGGTTTCTCACTGATGACCACAAGCTAACACCTTATGTTTTTTCTAAGAAGAAAGGAGGAGATACCTAAATGTCTAATCTACAAATGCCAAAAAGTCCTAACATTCCATGTTCCTAGGAACATGTCTCTGTGTTTGAGCCTTTGGCATGGGTTCCCTGAAGTAGTCCCCGCCCGGAGATCCGAATGGGGGACTATTTGACCTCCGGAAAATTTTACCCCAGTTGAACCCATGTCCGCATTTCTTGATGGTTGTATTTTTACGGTGAAAGATCGTCACTCTTTCGACCAAGGTACTTTTTTCGTCTGGCTTATCAGTACTTAGGAAAATTTTTGGACCAAAGAGAGATGAACAGACTGGTGAATGGAGAAGACTACATAACAATGAACTACATGGTCTTTATAGGAAGCCAGATGTAATAAGAACAGTTAAGTCTTGTAGACTGTGATGGGCAGGACATGTTGCACGTATGGGGAATGAAAGACTTGCATGGAAGCTTCTTGTAGGAAAGCCAGAGGGAAAACGCCCAGTTGGTAGACCAAGAATGAGGTGGGAGAATAACATTAACAATCATTTGAGGGAAGTAGATTACACAGGAAATAATTGGAAAGCATTAGCTCAGGATAGGGATGTATGGAGAGCTTATGTCTGCGTGGCCATGAACCTACGGGTTCGATAGTGCCAGTGAGTAAGTAAGTAAGTACAAATGCCAAAGTAAAGGATAAATGAATTACTACCTGATGATGGATTGGCTGAAAGTTGTTTGGAAGAAAGTCCTGGCATATTGCTGAAGATGAGGTTCATGTTGGTGTTGGAGTCTTTCAGGCTAAACTCCACTCCAGAAGCTAAGAAACATGTCTTAAAAAATGAACTGTCTTGTTTTTATACCTGATTGCAAGAGGCTTAGCAACTTTATGTGATGGATGTAATGAACTAGATCTGCAAAGACAATACACATTAGCAGTACAAGTATCTTAATAGAAATCCTTCCCTTCAATAATTTTGCTTGGGGAGTGGATTCTTATTGCTTGGCAGAGAATTCCTAGTGAAACTAATGTGAAAGAGTTCAATAATATTTGTATATCCAACAGTATGAATGGATCAAAGATGACACATTGTGGCAAGAGAATCCAGAGAAAATAAAAACAGCATAAATGAAGATGGGAGTGCTGATGATGATGATGAAGAATAAGAAGAATGGAAATTTACATTCAATATCTAATAATAATGTTTTTATTATTAATTATAACACATCTCATTAAGGATAAATTAAATTTTGAAGAGAAAAATTTTTGCCCAGACCGGGACCTGAACCTGGGACCCTTGGTTTATCGTACCAATGCTCTTACGAACTGAGCTATTGGGATGAGCTCCAATCTGGGTGAAAATTTTTCTCTTCAAAATTTAACTTATCTTTCAATGAGATGTGTTAAAATTAATAATAAAAACATCAAGCCTACTGGCTTTTAAAAAATGTTTAAATTCCCAATAAAGTCTCCTTAATCAAGAAGCTGCCATTTGCAAAGATGAAGCTACAGCTTCAATCATTTGGTGTGCAGGAATTACAACGTATATAAGAGAAAAATTTGCATCTAATTTGGAGCTCGCCCCGGTAGTACAATGCTCTTAAGCATTGGTATGGTAAACCAAGGGTCCCGGTCTATGCGAAAATGTTTCTCTTCAAAAAAAATTTAATCCAATAATAAATTATTTGAAGAGTAGTGTTACTGTCATTCCTGTATCGTTCATATTCATTGTACAGGATTACTACAAAATAAGTAAACAAATTTGATGTTCTATAAAACAAAACTTGTTCATGTTATCACAAAGAATTTTGCACTGTTTTGTAGAAAAAGTCTTCAAAGTTTATTTCTGAACTTGCAAATGTTCAATGTGTGGTTCCTCTGTCACACGACAGACATCTAGACAGTAAAAAATTCCATTTTATACCCGAAGTGACATATCTGCTTCAAAATTTGCCACATCTCTTCTGATACTTTATTTCATTTCATTTAATTCCTGAGGAAGTGGAGGGACAAAACTCTATGTTTCACAGATCCTCAAAGGAAAAAGTCACATGGACGAAGTAGGAGATCTTGGTGACCAAAGTGCAAGAGCATTATTTTCTGTAGCATGCCGAGTTTAATGCTGTACTGGTTTTTCTTCCAGCTGAAGTTTAACATCCATTGTGCAGTGCTCCATTTTGTAAGATCAGTTTTCCTGATTTTTTTTCAATTGGGGGGGATCAATCAATTCTCAAACATATTGTGATATCTAGATCGTGTTATTGTTTTTTTTTATCAAAACAGAAGGGGACTATACACCTCTATGTGGGATACTACACAAAACATATTAACTTTGGGAGAGTCCCACACATGTTCCACCATCTGCGGAGGTTCAGTTTTCCACATTCAAACATTTTGTTTGTTAATTTTCCACTCAAGTGAAAAGTGTACTTATCACTGAAAGCCATGCAGAAATCTCAACAATTGATCTTGTTTTAATCAAAATTAAAGTGGGAAGTAACATTATGTGGTAATTTCAATATAATATTTTTATATCTCACCTCATGTAGTTCCATGTTTTCATGTTACCAGTTTCGAAGGTCATTTTACTTTCATCTTGTTTTAAGTTGGAGTTTGACTGAAGATGAAAATAAAATGACCTTTGAAAACACGGAACTTTATGAGGTGAGATATAAAAACATTTTCTCCAACTCATTTATAAATTTATCTTGCCTTCAGAAAGATAAAACAACTTAAAGAACGCTCTACCCTACAAATTGTTAGTAAAGAAAAGAAGAATTTCAAGAAAATTACTTACCATCCAATAGTACATAGGAAATTTCAAAAAATATTTGACAAATACATTACTTTGGCAGCAATAAATAAATTTAGTCTGGAAAAACTTCTAAGTACCAATAAAAAAATTAGCATCCCAGACAGTAAGAAATCTGGAATTTATCAAATAAATTGTAATGATTGTAGCAAAGTATACATAGAGGAAAAACAAAAAGGAATTTGGAAACTCGCACTAAGGGACATTTTAGAAATATTAAAAATTGTGAAATTGAAAAATCAGCAATTGCTGCACATACGAGTAGTTTACTAGAATTAACCTTTTTTTTTTTTTTATATAGGAATTATCACTGTGAGGTTCAATTCAATATTAAATTAAAAGATTCTTACCTCTCCTCACATTATTCTGTTAAGTAGATCGCGATTTCAGGCCTATAGCAGGCCCATCTTCAGTACACTGTTGTTGACCGGTGTTATGTCGCTCGGAAGAACCACTTCTTCTTCCCTCTGTTGGTGGACCGATGAACCTCTTGATAAGGTCAAAATTTGCGGGAACTTCGAAGTTCATAAGTTTTCCTTTGTTTTTCTGAATGTGGATCTTTTCCCAAACTGTAAGTTCCTTAGGTGTCTCTATTTGTTTAATTAGACTAGCTTTTGATTCAATTCGATGTTTTTCGTACCAAGCATGAGCAGCTACTGCTGACTTTTCCAATTCTCCATTTTTGACATTTCTAAGATGTTCCTTCACCCTTGTTTTCAAATTTCTTTTCGTTTTTCCTATATAAATTTTGTCACAATCTTTACATTTGATCTGATAAATTCCTGATTTATTTTCTTCTTCAATTTTTTCATTTTTGTTGGTTTTAATTATCCTATTAAGGCTGTATTCATTCTTAGGTGCTAATCTTATATTAAACTTTTTGAAAATTTTTTGAAATTTGTAGTGTTTCAATGGATGGTAAGTGAATTTCTTGAATTTTATTTTTTCTGTTTGTTTTATCAGTGTGCTTTCATTAATTAATTTTTGTCTTTTGAATTTATTTATTTTCCTGTGTACCATGCTTTCATCATAACCATTATCTGTTGCCACATTAATTATGTATTCTTTTTCTCTTTTATAGTTTTTCTGGGCTCATAGGAATATTTACTAATCTGTATGCTAAGCTATTGAACACTGCCTCTTTGTGAGCAAAATGGTTGAAACCCGAAGCTTTAATATAGTTGTCTATATGAGTATTCTTTCTATATATTCCAAATTCTATCCTGTTTTCTTTGTTTCGTGTTAAATTAAGATCCAAAAATGGGATTTGTCTTTCAATCTCAGTTTCCATGGTGAATTTTATCGTTCTACTCTGGATGTTCAAAAGCTTCAAAGCATCCTCAATTTGTTTCTGTTTGACAATAGCAATTACGTCATCAACGTATCTGGTCCAAAATTTGAAGATCAAAGGATGTCCTCTTGTTATTTTCTGCTCGAAACTTCCCATGTATAAATTGGCCAAAAAGGGTGAAAGAGGGTTTCCCATAGAAAGCCCAGAATTTTGTTTATAAAATTTACCATTATAGGTGAAAAACATCTGTTCAATGCATAATTTAGTAAGAATTATAAACTCCTTTATATTTTCTTTTTCTAATTTGTTTTTGTTTAGCCATTGTTTCCAAGATCTCAATGGTGGTTCCTCTAGGGACACTGGGAAACAATGAAATTACATCGAATGACACTAGTCTGTCTGTAGGTTCTAATTGAATGTTTTCTAATTTTTGTACAAGTTGATATGAATTATCTATTGAGAGGTTATCAAATCCTTCCATTTTCTTGTACTCACTACATAACCATTTTGATATTAGGTATGTAGGAGACCCTATATTGTTGATGATGGGCCTCATTTTGTCTCCACCCTTGTGTGTTTTTGGGAGACCATGCATTTGTGGATTTCTAGGGTTTGAAACCTTCAGCCTGAATTTTTCTTTTACTAGAACATCATAAAATTGAAAAAGAGGCAAAACTTTTTAAAAAATTGGATAAACCGTTGGAATTGACAATTTGGGAAATGATATTCATTCAGAAGAATAAATATCGATCTATGAATTTTGATATTCCGGTGGATAAAAATTTAATTACAAAGTTTATAATCCCAGCGAAAGATGGCAGCACAAGAGGTGATGTCATTAGAGAAATCAACAATCACAGAATTTCATCAGTGGAAGTCATGACTGAAGAAGGACATGATATTGTCTGAAACCGTCGGTATCAAAGAAATTTGAAATTATATGAGGTGAGTCGATAAAAATATGTTCTCCACTCACTATTATCTTGCCTTCTTCAAGCAGACACTGCAACATCTGCAATCTGTATGGAGCCATTTTCAGTTACTTCTGAAAAATTTCCTGTATAGTTTGTTGATGCAGATAAGTTGCATCAGGTTTGGAATTAACTTGATTATTATCTACATGTGTATCATATGACACATTGATCACAAATGAGCATTTGTGAATTCAGAAACTGAACTTCAACACTTTCTGTACAAAAGAGTTCAAAGTGCTTCCAAGTTCCATAAACAAATTTTGTTTTATAGAATGGTTGAAGTTGTTTAATTTTTTTTTGTAGCCCTGTATTAATATGTAAATTAATACTCGTAAGTGCTTCTTTCTTCTTCTTCCTTCCAAATATTAGGCCAAGGCCTGTTACGATCCTATAGAAAATTTACCCTCCAGCGTTTCATAGGACGGCCCATTGATATTCATCCTCTTTGTATATAATTATAAACAGCTTTGGGGATCCGATTTGAACTCATTCTTTCAAGATGGTGTTTCCAATTTAGTTGGTATTGTTTAATATATTCCAAAATTTGCGTAGTCTTCAATTCTTTTAAGATATCGGTGTTCCTTTTCCGATCCCATCAGGTGTAACTCGCTGTTATGAGCATGAATCTCATTTCACAAGCCGTTATTCTGCTTTCATGTTGTCTTTTTAGTGTCCATGCTTCACTACCATAGGTCAACAGTAGTCTAGCCAAAGTGTTATATAAATGTAATCTGGTGTTTTTTTGTACAAGGGATGGTCTCATAACTTGATTAATAATTCCCAAACTTTTATTATAACTAGTAATTTTTTCAGGGATATCTTTTTAATCCCAGATAGAGAGATAATATCCAAGATATTTAAATTGATTAGATCTCTCTAAAATTTTATTCTGGAGACAGATTTTACTTTGTATGGGGTCCTTCCCATGAAATGCCATAATTTTAGTTTTGTTAATTGATATTTCCATATTAAATTTGGCACCTATTTTTTGTAAATTATAAAGTGCAATTTTATTAAAAAATAACATAAATATATGGTGATTCAAGAATGTAATTTCAACATATTCTATGACGGGTACTTGATTATTAAATTGTAATTACAGTTAAGAAATTTTTATGCATGAATTGGAGGGCTATGTACATACTATATTGCCAACTGATAGCATGTTTCTCAGACAGATCTCTTTCTTGCAGTTGAGATATTACAAAAATATGGCATTGTAATAAGTATATCACAAAAACCATCCTTGGAAATCCTAATCATAGGTTCATCATAATAAAGTTTGTTATGAGATTTTAGATTTAAAATGGTAGTTTTCTCATATGTTTTGATTCTTTTGCTATAATGTGATCTTTTTTTTTTAATTTCAGATGGCCTGGACTCCATTTTTAGCAGCATTCAGTGTAGGACTTCAAGACTGTGATGATCCAGAAATTGCATCTCTTTGTCTTGATGGAATAAGATGTGCTATTAGAATAGCATGCATTTTTCATATGACGGTATGTCAACATCTTAGTTGCAATTAAAAATAAACTAAGTAGCCTAAAGTAAAGTAAAGTGATCCCACAACAGGCCTCAGGAGACCCTTGGGGTAGTAGGAGGTTAAGGCTCCCACTTTTTCTAGACAATCGGCACTTGATGTCAGCCGGGTTGTCAGCCCTGCGTGACGGCCGCCTTTACCCCCAGAACAGGCGTCTGGTACTCATTTCCGTTAGAGGCTGAGTCGACCCCAGGGCCATAGTGCCGCCAGAGGGTTTGGGTCAGTTTAAAAATCCTTACCCCAACGGGACTTGAACCCTCGACCCTCCGGCTTGTAGCTCAGTGCCTTAACCACTACGCTACGGCGTGCCCCCAACTAAGTAGCCTACAGCATTAAATTAATATTGAGAAGCTAAAGCTATTATTATGATAGAAATAAGTAAATTAATGAACACAAATTATTATGAATCAATGGTAAATAGAAAAATTTTTGCTGAACCAGGAATCAAACCCCAATCTTTAGCTTTCTATGCTAATGCTCTGTCCATTGAGCTAAAAAATGTTTCTCTTTACCATTGATTTATAATAATTTGTGTTCATTAATTTACTTATTTCTATCATAGTAATAGCTTCAGCTTCCCAATATTAATTTAATACATAATATCATCATCATCATAGTACATTCACGAATTTAGGCCATTTGTTGACCTGTTTCGGCCTCAAGAGAAACACCATCCAGAAGTCTTTTGAGTGGACGTCCTGGTCTAATACATAATACTATAGCTATATTTAAATTAATATTGGGAAGTAAACATTATAAGGTTATATCATTAATAGTGAGTGGAGAACATGTTTTTAACGACTCACCTCATATATTTTCAAATTTCTTTGATACCGGCGGTTTCAGACAATATCTTGTCCCTCTTCAGTCATGGCTGCCACTCATGTTCCACTCATGGAAGCCATGACTGAAGGGGACAAGATATTGTCTGAAACCGCCGGTATCAAAGAAATTTGAAAATATATGAGGCGAGTCGTTAAAAATATGTTCTCCACTCACTATTAATGCTATAGCTGTGTGGATTCCCTTCATGTCTTCTTCAGTTAGAAGCCATTCATTGTGAATTTGTGAATGATGATTCATTGCATTTGAATGTGGGACCAATAGAGTAAGGTAAAGGAAGGATTTCTGCTTGGATGGGAATGAAGCCTGGTGCATAATCAATTGAGGAGGCATGGGTAAAATCCAAGTGAAATTCATTATCAGAGGTTGGAAACAACCCTCCATAGACAGTCCTCATTTAATTCCTGATATACCACATACATCTGATGTAGCTATGCTTACTGGTAATGATTGTAAGGGTAAATATTTATACAGAATTAGCTCTAAATTATTTGACATGTTCTTATGAAGAGAAAATAGCTATGAACCATCTACTCCACTATGCATCTTTAATAAAAATAAAAACATTACATCTAATTATTGGACAGCAAAAGAGAAATAACTCTGTTGTTAAATCAGGAGCATTTGATACCATCCACCTATATTTAAAATGTCATTCTGAAGTGAAATAAAAATAAAATAATCAATTGAGTTGGTGATCTTGATGAAGATTTTCGGGCTGTAGACCGTGGTCGTGAGGCTTGTAGTTCCCCGACGTTTTGCCAGAGACTGCATCTGGCATCCTCAAGGGTTGTCTTGAGACGTCGGGGAACTACAAGCCTCACGACCACAGCCTACAGCCCAAAAATCTTCATCAAGATCATCATAGCAACTCCGGCCGTGAAAGTCTACATGAATACAATTGAGTTGGTGTTTACTTGATGAAAATCCATACTTATTAATTAAATAAAAATAAAACATAGTTTTATTTGATTTTCATATTTATTATATAATTCAGTGACAGCTGTTTCGGTACACTGTACCTTCTTCAGACATGTTAACAAATTATGAATTGTGTTATTATATTACATATCAACTGATCTAAGCAACAATAGAACAATATTTATTTAAATTTTTTAATTTAACAAAGGGGATTCATTCAAATCAAGTTGAGAATTTAACAGTCTGTTACTACTCTTCAATTTATTTATCTCTACAGCCTCCAAAAGATCTAACTTCTTACCCTTATCACAAACATGTAAAATTTCAAAATTTGGATCGAAACAATGATTAAATTGGAATAGGTGGTTAGCATATTTTGAATATTCTAAATTTCTGTTATATGCTCTCATGTGTTCCTTTATCCGAGAGATAAAAGGTCTACCAGTTTGTCCTATATAGACATTGCCATTTTTTATTTAATTAATAAAAATAAAATGTTATTATGATATTCAAAATACTGTACCTTGTTTTTTATAAATGTAAATTTACTGTTTCAGTTGGAGAGGGATGCTTACGTTCAAGCTCTCGCTAGATTCACATTGCTCACAGCTAATTCACCAATCACCGAAATGAAAGCGAAGAATATTGATACAATTAAAACTCTCATCACAGTTGCTCACACTGATGGTACCTATATTTTGTTTTTAGTAACAAGGAAAATAACAAATAATTGTTAAATATTTGTAGGAAATAACACTGTGAGGTTTATTTTAATTATATTTGAGTTGTGTATTTTGTCTCACTTCATATTTCTTGATTTTTAGCAGACCGGTTTCATCGTTAACTGTTAATGATGAAACCGGTCTGCTAAAAATCAAGAAATATGAGGTGAGTCAAAATACACAACTCAAATATAACAAATAATTGTGTTCAATATGGTAAAAGGGCTTTTCACCTGGTCACTTAATTTTGTAGTCTTCTACCTAATGTTCTCTTCCCTGAATTTAACTTCCCAGTAGGTATTGTTAGCAGATCCATCCTTTTTACATATATAAACATTTTAATTTTTAATTTTAATAACTTGCAAATAAAATTGCTTTTTTTCTCTCCAATCATTTTTTCTTTAAATATTTATTTTTTTATGTACTACGTAAAAATTTCATTATAACGGAAATCTACATATATGAGGTGAGTCATGAATATTCTAATTAATTTTAATTAAAATAAACCTCATAGTGTCATTTCCTTGAAATATTAAAGGAATTTTTTGCTGTTTATAATTGAGTTGGATAAAATGTTTTTACATCTCACTTCATAAAGTTCCATGTTTTTCATGATACATGTTTTCAAAGTCCATTTGCCTTCATCATCAGAGTTTTGAGTTTGACTAATAATGAGACAAATGTTCTTTGAAACCAGTATCGTAAAAAACATGGAACTTTGTGAGGTGAAATGTAAAAATATTTTATCCAACTCAATTATAAATTGAAAATTACTTCATAGTGTTACTTCTTACTGTATTTTGATTAAAAGAAATTTGCTGTTAAATGATGAAAAATGATAATTGGGTTATGTTTTACTTTTGATAATATGTTTCTGTTAAATTAGTATAATGTTAATTTTTGTTTTGCAGGAAACTATTTGGGAAGTTCGTGGCTGGATATAGTGAAATGCATTTCACAGCTTGAACTAGCTCAACTAGTAGGAACAGGAGTAAGACCTCAGTTTATTTCTGGACCTAAATCTCATCACACAGACCATTATCTCTCAGATCCTCTGAAGCTAAACTTAAGTTCCTTAGATCGTAAGTAAATTTAAAACTTTTACTCATTTTTTTTAATTTCATTGTTATTTTGAAGTGTCGAACATTTTAGGTAATACACTATAGTATAAATTATATTTGAAGAGAAAATTTTTCGCCTAGACCAAGACACGAACCCAGGACCTTTGGCTTGCCAGGGCAAATGCTCTACCAACTGATCTACCTAGGCGAGTTGCGATCTAGACACAAATTTTTCTCTTATTAAGTTGTAATTCCCTCGCGCCAAATGCTTTGAAACCTTTGCTTCTGTCTTTCTCTTCAAATATAATTTATCCTTCAGTGAGAAGTGTTAAATCAATAATAAAAACATCAATACACTATAGTTCTGTTAAAATATAGTAAAACGCTATGTTTATGTACATCCCATAGAGGGCAGAATCTATCAGGTGTATGTAAAACTCTCTGAAAGTTAGTACTGAGGAGAGAATAGTCTTGTAAGAATGGATAAAAGGAAACAAAACAAGTTTATAAATCAAAATAAATGTATTAAAAAGTTTGGATAAGTGTGCAAAAAATGTGATGTGTGACAAATCAATAGTGTGTATGCATAATGGAGCAAGGTAAATTTGAACTAACAATTCAGTTAAAATTTAACACCTTACCTCATAATTGTAGATTTCTCGAAGACAAGTTTTGATTATATTAAATTAATGTTGGGAAGTAAACATTATGAGGTATTGTTTATTTTTTTATCATTTCACTCACCTCATACTTCATAATTTATAGCAGACCCAGGGTTTCTTCACGTAATTCGTGACATTGTCAATGCTGCGTCATGTTCACAACTGACGTCCAACGGCCTTCTATCCTGCAGACTGACCTCCGCGCCATCTGGTGGCCGACCGATAGAAGGCCGTTGGACGTCAGTTGTGAACATGACGCAGCATTGACAATGTCACGAATTACGTGAAGAAACCCTGGGTCTGCTATAAATTATGAAGTATGAGGTGAGTGAAATGATAAAAAATAAACAATATTAAAGAACCTCATAGTGTTATTTCCTATCTACATAACTTAATTATTATGAGGTATAATCATTAAATTTCATCAGAGAACATTTTGTTTAAACAACTCACCTCATAGGATTCATGCTTCCATGATACCGCGGTTTCAAACACAGTCGTGTTCATCTTCAGCCATAACTCTGATTGACGAAATTCTTCGGCCATCAAATGTTCTATTGTCGCCATCTTCAATTCTGCCATCTATGGTTGAGTTTATGAACTTCAAAATCAAAGTAGGGATATCAAAATTCATTGATCTATCTTTATTTTTCTGAATATTTAAACAAAATGTTCTCCGATGAATTTTACAATTTTGATACTTCTGTGTAAAATTTTCAGTTCCATCTAACTGTTGAATTGGTGGTTTGTGATCCAGTTGATTGCTTCCTACTAACCGATGAACTTCCAAATCAAATTTTTTTCCTCAAGAATTTCAAAATTCATGATTTTTCTTTTATTTTTCTGGATGTGAATTTTCTCCTAAACTGTGAGTTCCCTAGAATTGAATTTTCTAGGAACAAGTCACTATGAGGTTTAATTTAGGATTAAATTAAATGCTTCATACCCCACCTCATATCCAGTCTTCTACGTAGACTGCGGTTTCAAAGCCTTGGCAGCTTCATCTTCAGTACCCTCTTGTTGACTGATGTTATGTCGATCAGAAGAACCCTTCCTCTTCCTTCTGTTGGTGGACCGATAAACTCCGGATCCAAGTCAGAATCCACAGGGATTTCGAAGTTCATAAGTTTTTCTTTCTTTTCTTTTTTTTTTTTTAAATCTGGATTTTCTCCTAAACAAAAAAATAGAAAAACAAAAGGAACTCATGATTTGGGAATTATCTAATTGTTTCAATAATTTGGCTTTTGCTTCTATTCTGTGTTTTTCTGACCATGCATATGCAGTTATTGCAGATTTATCTATTTCCACATTTTTAACATTTCTTAGGTGTTCTTTAAATCTTGTGTTGAAGTTCCTTTTTGTTTTTCATAGTATATTTTTTCATAATCTTTGCAATCGATTTGATAAACCCCTGATTTAATTAATTTTTTATTTTTGTTGGTTTTAAGTAATCTATTGAGACTATAATCATTTTTTGATGCTAATTTAATGTTGAATTTGCTGAAAAATGTTTTGAATCTAATTGTATGCCAAAGGGTAGTATGTAAATTTCGTAAATTAATTCCTTTATTGGTCTGAAGAGTACTTACACTTATCAGTTTTTGTTTTTTTAATGTATTTAATTTCTTATGAATCATTTCTTCTTCAAAACCATTCTCTTTTGCTATTTAATAACTAGATAGTGAGTTGTGAAGTCTGACCTCATGAACTCTGTGGTCTTCAAGCACAAAACTGCAGTTTCAAGAGGCATCTCTCTCATCTTTAGCCATTTTTACAACTGCTGAATTTTGGTCTGTGCCTTCATCTTCAAAGTTGCTATCTGGAGTTGATTTGATGAACTTCGAGATCAAATCTTGCATGCCGGATCTAAATTTGTTCTTCTGAATGTATATCTATTCCCAAACTGTCAAATCCTAGGGTTTTGCCAAATGTTTCAAAAGTTTAGCTTCTTTTAAAATTTTATGATTCTCTAGAAAACTTTGAGCTGTAACTGCTGATCTCTCAATCTCATGATTTTTAATATTTCTGAAGTGTTTATTTTGTGCAAGTGTCTAAATTCCTTTTTGTTTTTCTTATATATACTTTATTGCAGTCTTTGCAACTAATTTGATAAATTCAAAATTTTTTACTATATACCGTATTTTACAGACTATAAGTCGCTATGGACTATAAGACACACCTTAATTTTTAAGCAGTTTAAAAAAAACACATTTTTACCATTTTTATTATTAGATTCCAAAGCCAGACTAAAAAAATTAGTTTATTAAACCATTCGGATCTTTAAAATCCCTGAAAATTGTCATCTGACCTTTCTTCTTCTTCTTCTTCCTCTTTGTCATCATCGTTGTCCTCTTCATATATAAGATGGTCTTCACTGCCATCGAGAGCGTTACTTACGCCACACTTCTTGAAAAGTTTAACAATAATGTCTTCTCTCAGTCTAGACCACAACTTTTTTATCCACTGACACACTTCTTTGATTTGTATGTCGTTTTAAAGCTCCCTTCGGCATGAATTCATGTTGGGTTTCATCCATTATCCATTTGTTCAAGTTCACTGGCATCGTAGACTGAAATGACACATCATAGGCTAGACAGTGTTCTGGGTTTATGATGGCGGGCGGGAGGGAGATAGTGTTAGCCAGCTTGTGAATCCCCGCAACTCATGCTCATTGCATCGGTAGTTCTTCTGGTCGACATAACATCAATTGACGAGAAAGTACTGAAGATGAAGCTGCCAAGGCTTTGAAACCATGGACTACTTAGAAAACTTTATATGAGGTGAGGTATGAAGCATCAATAAAACCTCATAATGTTAAAATTCCCAAATTTTTTATATTAAATGAAACATTGTAATTTAACCTTAGATTTGCCTTATTTATTTATAAGAACCTCATAATGTTACTTCCTATTGTAATTTTATAATAGATAGACCATAAATATTGGGGTTTCTATGATGTCTTTAATTTGAATTTTTTTTTTTTCTGATAACTTTTTAAAAATAGATTGTAAGCTAGTTTCTATGTTTCTGATGATTTTCGGAAGGGGATTAGATTTAATTTCTTCGCATTCATCTTCCTTCAAGAGTGTTTTCATTCTGCTATTGTATTCTTCTTAGTCCAGGATAACTAATTGGTTACTTATTTTAGGTATTTCTTTTATGGTCCTATGAAAAAGTCCTTTATGTAAGAAAAATAAGCTGATTAATTATTTGTAAAACATTTAATTGCAGCTAGTGTTAAAGAATCCATTGGAGAAACAAGTTCACAAAGTGTAGTGGTTGCAGTGGATAGAATCTTTACAGGGTCAACTCGTCTGGATGGAGATGCAATTGTGGATTTTGTTCGAGCTCTGTGTCAGGTAAATCATCATTGAGAATCATTTATTATGATTACTAGTGAAGAGTGAAAATGAAATATGTATATATGGAATTCATCTTCAGATTTCTTTCAGAAGACTTCACACATGGTGCAAATAATATACGTGTACAAATTTTAAGTACAATTCCTTAGGGTATATTTAGTGAAACCCGTCCAAATTGTTCAATTGAACAATTTGGAATCCTGTCCTTTTTGGAAATTGTTTTGGCTTGATAAAAATTGTGTGTGTGTGTTTTATTTTTCCTGCATAAAATAGAAATAGTTCAATTATTCAAAGTTAAATATGGGAAATAACATTATGAGGTTCTTAATTTATAAATTAAAAGTCCTTTTTTACGTCTTACCTCATAGTTTATGTTTTCTTAAACATGGGAACTGCAGTTTTCAAAAGGTCAATCTCTTTCATTGAACAATCTGGAATCCTGTCCTTTTTGGAAATTGTTTTGGATTGATAAAAATTGTGTGTGTGTTTTATTTTTCCTGCATAAAATAGAAATAGTTCAGTTATTCAAAGATAAATATGGGAAATAACATTATGAGGTTCTTAATTCATAAATTAATGGGTCATTTTTACATCTTACCTCATAGTTTATGTTTTCTTAAACATGGGAACTGCAGTTTTCAAAAGGCCAATCCCTTCCATTTTCAACTGCCATTATGACTACCAGATTTTCATTGGAATCTCCATCTATAACGTTGCCATCTGGTGTTGGGACAATTAAAATTCAATATTACATTGGCACCGATAAATAAATTTAGCCTTAGTAATCTATTAATAACCAATAAGAAATTGAACACCCCAGATAGTAAAATATCTGGAATTTATCAAATTAATTGTAGAGACTGCAATATAGTATACATAGGAAAAACATACAGGAATTTGGACACTCGCACAAAAGAACACTTTAGATATATTAAAAATGCTGAAATTGAAAAATCAGCTATTGCAGTACATAGTTTGTTAGAGAGTCATAAAATTGAAAAAGAGGCTAAACATCTGAAACATCTGGAAAAACCTTTAGAATTGACAGTTTGGAAGAAGTTATATATTCCCATCCATCCATCCAATGGATGATTGGCTCAAATTCGAGCTTTGGCCTCCCTTAACTTCTGCCTCCAATCATTTCTATTTTGCGCAGCAAGCTTCCAGTTGTGACACTTAAGTAGGTTTGCAGCATCTTCCTTAATACCATCCACCCATCTTTTTTCGTCTATTCCCCATAAAACATGCTGTAAGCACTTTTTTTGGTGTTCGGTTTGTTGAGAGCCTTTGTACATGGCCAGCCCGTTCTAATTTCTTTAACTTAATAAAATTGACAAGGTCACATTAATTGTATTTGTCATACATTTCTTTGTTGTATCGTATTCTCCACTGACCATTAATATTTATTGGTCCAAATATTTTCCTGAGTACTTTTTTTTCACAATTATTTAGGGCTACCTCTGATCTTTTACTGAGGCTCTATGTCTCACTACAATAGGTCAAAACTGAACTTATTAAAACTTTATATAGCCTTATTTTAGTTGCTGAGTGTATGTTATTACTCTTCATTATTTTATGAAGCGAGTAATAAGCTTTGTTGGCCAGTTTCAGTCTTCTTTGTACTTCAATGTTTTGGTCATTATTATCTGTAATACATGAGCCAAGATAGTTAAAATTTTTCACAATGTTAAAACCTAATTCTTTTATGCTATTAGATTGGTTTAACACCTGTCTGTATCATAACTTGTGAAGTTATGTATTCAGAAGAACGAATTTAAATCCATGAATTTCGAAATTCCTGATGAACGGGACCTCATCTCAAAGTTCATCAAATCAATTCCAGATGGCAACGTTATCTCGAAGTTCATCAAATCAATACCAGATGGCAACGTTATAGATGGAGATTCCAATGAAAATCCAGTAGTCATAAAGGCAGTTGAAAATGAAAGGGATTGACCTTTTGAAAACTGCATTTCCCATGTTTAAGAAAACATAAACTATGAGGTAAGATGTAAAAATGACTCATTAATTTATGAAATAGTTCAATGTTAAAATAAAAAGAATTTACAATCAGTGTTCAAAACAGAAAGATTGCTTTATGCAATGTGCAGTATTTCTGAACATAGTGTAGCATAGTACTCTGAAATAGACTACTATATTCTGAAATGGTTTTATTTTTGAAGGAATTTCAAATTTAGGTCATATTCTCTTAATAACACGTCACGAGAGCCTTTTCTGGACTAGTGGTTCCAATTTTATTTTTTTATATTCCCTCATTTAGATTTTGCACAGAATGAGATAGGTGGAAAGAGCAGTGTTTGTAAAGATGTACGAGGGTCATACTGAAAGTCGTGAGCAACATTTTTTAAAACAATTATAATATTTATTTTAGACAAACCAAGTACACCATGTTAATCTACAGACCTTTGTGCTACTTTTCAACATAGTCTCCATTTCTTTGCACACATTTTGTCCAGCATTCTACAAGCTTGAAAATTCCCTTATGATAGAAGGCCGTTCCAGCTGCTCGAAGACACTGACCCACTGCTTTCCGAATATCCTCCAGCGTCTCGTAGCGTTGGCCTCTCATCTGCTCCTTCACAGAACCGAAAAGATGGTAGTCGGAGGGTGCCAAATTGGGACTATAGGGAGGATGTGGAAGAGTTTCCCACCCAAATGTCCTGATCTTCTCCACAGTGGCACGAGCAGTGTGAGGAGGCGCGTTATTGTGTTGCAGAATGATCTTCCTTCCAGGGCGTTTGTCGTGCAATGCACGACGGAGCTTCACAAGTGTCTGGATATAGCGGGCAGCATTTATGGTTTGTCCAGGTTCCCAGAAGATGCTGCCCATAACTTTCCCAACAAATTGCACTGTCTTCGCTTTTTTCTTTGATAGCGAATTCAAGTGGTGCCATCCCATACTCTGGCGTTTTGTTTCAGGCTCGTAGCGATGAAACCAGCTTTCGTCACCTGTCACAATACTCGTCAAAAAATCATCACCTTCATTTCGAAATCTCTGAAGAAGGTTATGGGTGATGGTTCTTCTCTGAAGTTTGTGGTCTTCACTCAATAAACGTGGAATCCAACGGGCACTAACTTTTCGGTAACCTAAGCTGTGAATCATTTCTTGCACTGCCCTGTGTCCTACTGCAAATTTTGTAGCGATTTCATTCACTGTGATACGCCTGTCATCTCAAATGAGCGCATCAACTCTTTCCTTGTTGCAATCCGGGGAGGCAGAGCGTGGGCAACCGCTATGATGCTCATCTTTGATACTCGTGTTCCCATCTTTAAAATGTTTCACCCATCTCCTAACACTGCTGGCACCCATGCAGGCATCTCTGTAAGTACATTGAAGTCTTTGGTGAATATCAACAGTAGATTGTTCCTCTTTAACAAGGAATTCAATGACAGCGCGCTGTCGAAACGAAACATTGATGCCTGCCATTTTGGAAACACTGTGTGTGGTCACATGACAGAAGCTATGATGCCACAAAACGGCAATGTTGTGGTATAAAGTCTGTAGATTACGATCCTCCAGTTGTTTTTGTTACATTGTTGAAATTTGAATTTTAACAATGGGTTGCTCACGACTTTCAGTATGACCCTCATAGAATTGCATTAAGTTATAAGGCAAAATAATTGAGTTATGGAAAGTATAAAAAAATGTTTTAATTCAAGTGTAGTAAAATTCAGATATGACAGTTTGAAACATAGAGATCACATAATGAATTATTTGACTGGGTAAATAATGTAGAAAAGAGGAATCAGTGGTCATTTATAAGAAATGTTTGTTAATGCTTGTTCAAAGAATATGTGTATTTTTGGACATTGTAGGCCTTTTGTGTTGTCTAAGGCATTCTGCTTTAGTCCAGAGCTACAGGATGCACACTGATTTGAATCCCCATGAGGATGAAATATTCTTGTGGAATTTTGCCGGAACACCAGCATTGCAAGAAATTTGTAGATAAATAGTGTATTCAGGATGTGATAATCAGCTATTATAACTGGGAAATCCCACGTGTTGACTACATATCACCTTTTTGACACATGTTGATTTGAGGGCAAGATCCAGATAGTAACCAAGAGTCTTTTAGGCTTGTTGAGCCACGGAGTTTATAATGTAGACGTAATATATTTTTTAAGATTTTAGATTGGTGTGAAACTAAAGTGATGTGGCATAATGTGAGTACAGTGGAGTTAACAGATCTTAGAAATTCTGACAGCTACAACTGGAGTCCATAGGAATTATATAATGTGCTGCTCATGTAGTGATAGTGATGATTGGTGAAGCATCAGCTCATCAGAATATTTGTAATACAAATGCTGAGTTGTCAAAAGTTCAAAGATCCATTAATTCCACGTCTGAATAAAATATTGTCATACATTGTTGGGCTGGCTTATGAATTCCATATCTTGTCTTATATGGTATAAGGGATTCTTGGGTCACAACTCATGAATCGGAAATGCCCGCTGATGGCTTTCCAGATAGGTTTAGTCGTTGCTTCTTGTTGGTTTAGTTTTGAAAAACATCTATTAAAAAAGGAGGCATGAGAGCAATCTTTCTAGAATCTTCAAAGCTGGAAAGTAGTTGGAAATTGGTTGTGCGACGACTCGAGTAGTGGTCTGGCAAATGACCAGAGTTGTGATTTGTGAAAGTACAGCAAATCCCGATTATCCATGCATGTATTATCCAGTTTGTGGATTATCTGGGCTTGACTCTTTTTACTGATTTTTTTTTAAATACTGTATTTTGTATTGTTATGAAAAAATTCTTTATTTTTAAACGTGCTACTGTGAACTGCGCTTAGAAATTAGCACAATAAGGTAACCTCCACTCACAACCCCCTCCCCTGACGTGTTTAATGGTACCAGCCAACATTCTGAGAACACAATATAATTTCGGAAATTTCTGTTGTGGAGTCAGTGAAAGTTTGTTGTTACAGATTGAAACCACGGATATGCTGTGGCAGTGGGTTTATCACTGGTTAGTAGTGTGGTCATCGGTGGTTACTAGTGTGGTCATCAGTGATTATTTGTCATTGCTGGTTATAAGTGTGGATATCGGTGATAACTAGTGTGGGAATCGCTGATTATTTGTCATCGCTGTTATTTGTCGGTGGTTACTAGTGTAATTGTCGCTGGTTATGGTGGCTATTTTGAATAACTGTCATAACCAGAGTGGTCATGACCCGGAAATAGTCCCACTTTTTTTTTTCATATTTACTAGTAAAATAAAATAATGATAATTATGACTCTCACCTAAATATATTTAATATAACATTTAATGAATATTTGTTGCATTTAAGTAGTGTTAAAGTGGGTAAATACATTTCTGATCAACTTCCATGGTGCCGAATAACTTAATTGGATTATCCATGTTTTCGATTTTCCATGCATATCTCGGTCCCAATTAACATGGATAATTGGGAGTTTACTGTAGTGATATATTAAGGAACTTTGTGATTATCTGAAAAGACTTAAAGAAGAATAATCAATTGACAGCATATATAAGAGAAACATTTATGTTTAGATTGGAACTCGCCCAGATAGCTCAGTCGGTAGAGCATTGACCTAGAAAGCCAAAGATCCTAGGTTCGAGTCCTAGTCTGAGTGTATAATTTTTGTCTTCAAATATAACTATGTGTTTTGTTTGTTTCTTGATTCACCTCATACTTCTTAACTCCCTTGCATATCTAGATTTCGTCACTGTATTTGTGACATTCTCAATGCTGTTCACAACTGACGTCCAATGGTCTTATCTGAGAGACATCAGTTGTGAACGTGAACAGCATTGAGAATGTCACAAATACAGTGATGAAATCTAGATATGCAAGGGAGTTAAGAAGTATGAGGTGAGTCAAGAAACAAATAAACCTCATAGTGTTATATCCTACCTACATAACTTAATAACCATGTGTGTTTGTAATTAAATTTAGTGTGAATCAAATAAAGTAGATTGGAAATTATTAGTGAAATCCCATGTTGAGTTATTTAACAAATTCTACTTGGTTTGTCACCCCAACCAGTGATAATATGTATATTATTATTTAAAATAGTTTTCAGTATAACCTTTGTTTTTCACTGAAATGATGGGGAAATAAGTTAGTAGGGAAAAATAATTGGGGCCATTGAACAGGTTTCACTGTACAATTGAAGTGCCTTTGTTCATATATGTATGATTTCCTTAAAAAAAAAGTTGTACAGAAATTCATATGTGCTTTTCTTTATAAATATCTTATATTTTTGGCCTGATTTTACAAAGCACATTAGGGAACAAGAAATAGAACATTTTCCTTTGGTGTTTTTTTTATCCCATGATGAAATAAGTATTATGTTTAAACTTAGTAGGAAGTAACACTATGAGGTATTAATAATTTAATATTAAAAATATCACCTCACCTCATATTTTGTTTCTTTTTTAGATCAATTTGAGAATAATTATTCCTTGATCAGTATTTTCATGATTGTTATTCTGTCATGGTGATGCAGTGCTTCTTCCTACATCCAATAAACCCCCAAATCAAATCATATTCACTGGGAAGAAGAAAATAAAACAGCAATTTATCAGATAAAATTTGGGGACTGTGATAAAGGGCCGCATGCAAATACATTAGTCTCTACTCAAATTACTTCCAATCACTGGTAAGCTGACTTTCCGTGAGCAAGTGCAAAGATCGAATTAGCTACCCACTAACTGGTCATGCATGAAAGTCGTTGTTTTAGTAATATTGGCAAGAAATTACCCAGAATTCTCTGTGATAAAACCGCTTCCGTTATTTTCGTCTGTTAGAGGAATGCATTTACTCTTGCGTCCCGCAAATAATACCGTATACGACGACGTCTGCATCGTGCAATATTACGCCGATTCTCCTGTTCTTCCAGTTGAATTCTTTAGTAGACTCTATCAAATTCCTCTTCTCCATGTACACCGAAAACATAATCGAAGTCTTCAAGGTCCGACATCTTGATTAAAGCAGCAAGGTATGCGGCAAGGTTTCAAACTACATTGGTTCCCTTCAGGATACTCATGATTCGTTTCTCTCCTAAGTCACCTCGCCAGGTAGCTTAAGAATTTCAACAATAAATTATTATCACATGAACAGATTTTTGAGTATGCAAAAACGTATTTGGATACAACTTTCTCAGCAGAGAACAACTTTTATGGTCTAATGCATTCATAGATTCGAGCCAAAATCTACTTAGGAAAAACAAAAAGAAATTTGAAAACCATAGTGAAGTAACATCTTAGGAATATTAAAAATGGGGAAGTTGAAAAATCTCTAATGGTCTTTCACGCTTAATCAGAACACATTGAATCAAAAAAGAGACCGAATTAATAAAACAAATAGGAAAACCTAAAGAACTCATGGTTTTAGAAAAAAATGTACTTTAAAAAAATAAGGAGGAGAAATTAATGAATTTTGAAATTCCTGGGAAATGTGATTTGATTTGGAGGAAGAAGAAGTGCATCAACATGATAGAACACCAGTTCTGAAAATACTGATGATGAATATTATTCCGAAACCGGTCTAAAAAGAAATACAAAATTTGAGGTGAGGTGATATTTTTAATATTAAATTAAAAAAGACATTTTGTTGTCAATATTATGTGAATAATTGCATGTCATATAAACTTAATATGAAGTAACATTATGAGGTATTAATAATTAAATATTAATAGCATTTTGTTGAAAACTGAATTATTTAATTTTTATCCCCTATGTACTGTGTGAAAGTCAGGTAATGCACATTAATCATTATCAGGTAATGAACAAATAAATTTCTGTAAAAAAATGTTTTTCCCAATAAAAAATCCTACATTTTAGGATCCAAAATTTATAAGACAGTTTGATTATATTTTCACACATGAATTTGTGCCAAGAATATGCACTTGTGATTAAAAGAAGCAGAACTTGAAATCTATGTTCCTTAGAGTAAATTTGGGTACCAGAAAATTTGCATTGTGATTCACCCGTTACATCTTTTCCTATAGTGGGTATTTTCCACTTTTTATTAATATTGCTACAGCATATGGTTCTTAAAAGAAAACAGGCAACAATTTAAAAACAATAAAATAGTTTCCCTCTTAAATTTGCAATGGTAATTAAATGATAATTTATTCTTGAATGAAGTTTTTTTGATTTTTAGCTGGAGTCTTTCCTTTTTATTGTAGGTTTCTCTGGATGAGTTGGGTCATGCAACACATCCTCGAATGTTTAGTTTGCAGAAAATTGTAGAAATTTCATATTACAATATGGGCAGAATCCGTCTTCAATGGTCTCGTATATGGCAAGTACTAGGTGAACATTTCAACAAGGTTGGCTGTAACCCAAATGAAGACATAGCTTTCTTTGCCGTTGATTCTCTTCGTCAGTTATCCATGAAATTTATAGAAAAAGGAGAATTTGCTAATTTTCGTTTCCAAAAGGATTTCCTGCGGCCGTTTGAACACATCATGAAGAAGAATAGGTAAATAATCTTACAAATTTATATATTAAATTTGGGAATTTTTAATATTATGAGGTTCAATTCATAAGAATTAAATAAATCGTGATTATTTCTTACCTCATACTTCTATATTCCTTTAAACACAGCACTGCAGTATCGGCGACTCCTTGTCACCATCATCAGCTGTTTTCACGATAATTTGTTGTTTTGTTGATAATTATCAACAAAAGAAAAAATTGACAATCGTAAAAACAGCTGACGATGGTGACAAGGAGTCACCGATACTGCAGTGTTGTATTTAAAGGAACATAGAAGTATGAGGTAAGAAATAATCACGATTTATTTAATTCTTATAATCTTACAAATGTTTAAAAAAAAGCTTGTTTTAATCCACAACATTATGTACTGTATGTAATTTTTCAGAAATTTTTACGATAATTATAACAAAAACCATTAATTCTTTAAATTGTGTGTGGGATAAGAAAGTCTTATATTTTTGCAAGTTTTTTTATGGAGATAAGAAAGTCAGCTTAAATTTTGACATGTAAATTTTTAACTGTTTTATACTCATACATATTTTTATTCAGATTTTCAAAATAAGATTATTATTAGTGTTATATTTATGGTGAAATTAAATGTTTCTTACCTCTCCTCATTTAAATTTTCTAAGTAGATCGTGATTTCGAGACCACAACGGTCTCATCGTCAGCACTTTCTTGGCGACTGATGTTATGTCGATCGGAAGAAACTCTTCTTCCCTCTGTTCATAATTTCACCATAAATTAAACCTCATAGTGATTAATTCCTATAAAAGTTAAATATAAGTGTTATATTTCTTTATTTTTCTTTAATGTAAGCAAACATTCTCAGTATATATTTATATACTTTCAGGTCACCTACGATTCGTGATATGGTGGTCCGTTGTATAGCTCAAATGGTGAACTCTCAGGCCCATAACATAAGATCTGGTTGGAAGAATATTTTTAGTGTATTCCACCTCGCAGCATCTGATCAGGATGAAGCTATTGTTGAATTAGCCTTTCATACAACTGGGAAAATAATCAGTAAGACAGTATTGACAAAAAAATCCATGTTTCTAACCTTAATGAAAACATTAACACATTCAGAACCAGGCACTGAGCAGGGCATTTAAACCCACAGCCATTTAAATACCCCAGCTACCCTTTTCGTGGCACTTCAGAAAATGGACCATCATTCACATACTATTAGTCCAAGAAAATTAAAATTTTGTACATACCTAAAGGAAATATCCTAGTAGTATTTGATGGTGAAATAACTTGGGTGATTGACATCACATGGTATTGGCATATCAATTTCAGGAAGTGGAAGTTCATCTTCACTTTCACTTTGTGAATCTTCTAATTTAGGAATCAGTTCATCACCTGAATCATCATTATACAAAATATTCACTAATTCTTCTTCAGTGAGATATTTTTCTTTCGCCATGGTTTCACTCATGCACAAACAACAGCGCGATAACGAGAAACATATACGACTGCATTGGAGCCTGGAGGCAAGTTTGGGTGAACAAATTCCATGTGTTGTTTGTTTTAAACATAAAAGGGGATTCACCAAGGTTAACGTGTCAAACGGGAATAGAAAATGTACATTTACATGCCATCTATGATCTCCAAGACATACTAAGCCAACACAATATTTGGGCGCCGAATATAAATGCGGTTTGTTTGCACCCACTCTAAAACGAGTTAACTGACCGACGGCCGCATACACGATAGTCTCTTTAAACGCCTTAATTGGTTTACAGTACTGAATGTGTTAACGTATTGCTTTAAAATATTGCATTTTGTATTATGTCTAATTACAGTATTTTTACAGTCTTATACAATGTATCATGTACTGACTGCAATATTAACATAAGAATAAACAAAAATGTCCCGTGCCGTAGCCGAGCGGTTAAGGCAGGAATCCTTGGCGCAGAGTTACGGGACTTGCGCTGGTTCGAGTCTCTATGGGGGAAGAAATTTTCTCATGGTATTTCGGCCAGTATGGGACCCGTGCCCACCCAGCATCGTGAGGCAATTGGATAGCTACAATAAGTAGCGGCTCCAGGTTGAGGAACCAGCTATAACGGCTGGGGGACTCAACATGCTAACCACATGTCACCCCTACACTGGCTGTTGATCATCTACCTCTGTGATTGACACATGTGGATGTGAAGGGCCAGCAGCCGGCTGGTAAAAGGGCAACCGCTGAAAAGTTGAAGGACCCTCAATCGGATAAACAAAAATAAAACTGCATGATGTGACAGGCCTAGAAGACGCTTGGATTACCAGCTAGCTGCTGGGTTTACAGATGTGGATGATCATCCAGCCAATATAGGGTTGACACATGATCAGCAAGTTGAGTCCCCCAGCCATTAATCTGATTTTCTCAACATTTAGCTACTACTTATTGTAGCTACCCATATTCCCTACAGTGCAGGACGGGCATCGGTCCCGTAATACTGGCTAAATTTCCATGAGAACATTTCTTCTCCATGGGGACTTTTACTAGAGCAACTCCCGCAGTTCTGAAGCAAAATATGAGCCTTAACTGTTTAGCTAAGCCATGGTACTATAAATAAACTATATCATTTTATAAATTGAGTCAGATAAATGTTTTTTTCATCTCACCACATAGAGTTCTGTGTTTTCACAGTACTGGTTTTTTGGCTGAGATGGAGGTGAAGACCTTTGAAACCGGTACTGTGAAAACACGGAACTCTATGATGTGAGATGAAAAAAACATTTATGCGACTGAATTTATAAATTATAAATTACCTCATAGTGTTATTTCTATTATTTCCCACAGTAATTTTGATTAAACTTATTATTATCCTCTCCAGGATTAATCTATTCCTGTTCTGAATGCAAAATATGATATGATTATAATGATTAAATTAAAATATTTCATACCTCTCCTCATATCCAGTCTTCTAAGTAGATCGCGATTTCAAAGCCTTCACGACTTCATCTTCAGAAGAACTACTGATCGACATAACATCAGTCGACAAAAAAGTACTGAAGATGAAGCCGCAAAAGCTTTGAAATCACGATCTACTTACAAGACTGGATATGAGGTGAAGTATGAAACATTTTAATTTAATTATATTTGAAAAGAAAAATATATGCCTAGACTGAGGTTTGAACCCAGAACCTTTGACTCTCGATGTCAATGCTCTTTCCATGTGAGCTACCTAGGCCTCCAATCTAAACGCGTATTTTTCTCTTATACATAGTTAATTCCCTAACCCCAAATGCTATGAGCCGTTGCTACAATTTTTACAAATGGCGGCTTCTTTATTAAGAAGACTTTTTCATTGGGAATTTAAACATTACTTATAAAGTCAGTAGTGCTTCTTTCAAAGAAAAGTCTTCTTAAATAAAGAAGCTGCCATTTGCAAAAATCGTAGCAACGGCTCGTAGTATTTGGGGTTAGGGAATTAAGTATGTATAAGAGAAAAATACGCGTTTAGATTGGAGGCCTAGGTAGCTCACTTGGAAACAGCCTTGACATAGAGAGTCAAAGGTCCTGGGTTCAAACCTCAGTTTAGGCGTATATTTTTCTTTTCAAATATAATTTGTCCACCATTAAGATGTTTAAAAACGAATAATAAAAATTTTAATTTAATCATATTGATTTGTTTTTAAAAAAGTTCATTGATTATAATATTTGCAGATTGTTTAAATACTATCTCATAGTATCTCATAGTGAATATCTAATTAATTGGTAAATTTACAAGTAACATGCAAGAATACTCAATAAAAATTATATGGACATAATATTAATTTAATTTCCAGTACTTATTTCATTATAAAATTAATTAATTTAAGTAGATCATGAATTAAATGTATGTATGTTATATTTTCAGATGAGCTATACAGCAAACATTTTCCTATCATGATTGATTCATTCCAAGACTCTGTGAAGTGTTTGTCTGAATTTGCTTGTAATGCAAGTTTTCCTGATACAAGTATGGAGGCAATCCGATACATCCGTACATGTGCCAAGTATGTGGATGAGAAACCTCAGGTGTGCTCTCATTTTCTTATTTCAATAATATTTTATTTTTTATATTTGTTTAACAACTATTTAAAAAAAAGATAATATTAAAATCAGTAAAAGATGCTCTTTGTACAGCATGTTTCAAAAGAACACTGACAATGCAGTGTATCAAAAAGAAATTTTCTTCCATTCTGTATTCATTTTATGTGATAAATTACCTTATAGCGTTACTTTCTATCAATTTTATAATTATAACTTACTAAATGTTATACAGGATGATGAATTGATCATTTTATTAGAGGAATTAATAAATCACGTTAAGAAGTAACATTATGAACTGAGATGATCTTGATGAAGATTTTCAGGCTGTAGGCTGTGGTCATGAGGCTTGTAGTTCCCCGACGTTTTGCCAGAGACTGCGTCTGGCATCCTTAAGGGTTGTCTTGAGCCCGAAAATCTTCATCAAGATCATCATAGCAACTCCAGCCGTGAAAGTCTACGTGAACACATTATGAGCTGAATCCGGAGTCATCTTACCTCATAACTTGTTATGTTCTATTTGAATATGATTTGATAAATTAATACCTCATATTTTATGTTTCTGTAAACATGGGAACTAGTTTTCAAGAGAACCATCTCTCTCATTTTCAACCAACATTATGACTACCAGATTTTCGTTGAAATCTCCATCAATAACGTTGCCACCTGGTGTTGATTTGATGAACTTCGAGATGAGGTCACGTTCATCAGGAATCTCGAAATTCATGGATCAAAATTTGTTCTTCTGAATTTATATCTTCTCCCAAATTTTCAGTTCTAAAGGTTTTTCCAAATGTTTTAAAAGTTGGGCCTCTTTTTCGATTTTATGATTCTCCAACAAACTATGTGCTGCAATAGCTGATTTTTCAATTTCACCATTTTTAATATTTCTAAAGTGTTCCTTTGTGTGAGGGTCCAAATTCCTTTTTGGTTTTTCCTATGTATACTTTATTGCAGTCCTTACAATTAATTTGATAAATTCCAGATTTTTTGCTATCTGCAGTGTTCAATTTCTTATTGGTTATTAATAGATTACCAAGGCTAAATTTATTTATTGGTGTTTTATTTTAGGAAGTAATATTTTGAGGTTCTTTTAATTATTCTATTTTGAGTCTGTTCATCTTACCTTGATTTGTTCTTGAACATGTTTCGATTGGATCCCAACTTTCAATTGGATACATCATAAATCCAACCAGTCCGGGCAAGATGCTGAGGATGATTGGAATCCAATCGAAACATGTTCAAGAACAAATCAACATTAATATTGAGGTAAGATGAACAGACTCAAAATAAAATTATTTATTGGTGCCAATGTAATATTGAATTTCATGAAAATTTTTTGAAATTTATGTATTTCAGGATGATAAGTAATTTTCTTAAATTGTTTTCCTTTCTTTGAATCAGATTGCAAGGTAGTATATTCTTTTAAAATTTTTTGTTGTCTAAATTTCTTAATTTATTTATAATTATTTCTTTTCCAAAACCATTTAATTGGATATGTTCAAAATGTGATTATATTATTTTTTTAAATGTTATTCATTTAATGGAACATTTAATAATCTATATGTCAAACTGTTGAAAATTGCATGTTTATGCGCAATATGATTCAATCAATTGCTGAAAATAACTCTTTTGTTAGCACTAGTGTATAAAACCAAAGACCTTGGATTCTAACCCAGTGTAGGTATAAATTTTTCTCTTCTAATATAACTTCTTCTTCTTCTTACTTTCAAGTATTAGGCCAAGGCCTGTTACGATCCTATAGAAAATTTCCCCTTATGGGAAATTCTCATATAAGACTTGAAAGCATAATAATAGTCCCTTCGATTGGTTGCTGGCCAAAAATCTTTTGTTAATATATTACTTTTGTGTTTGATCTAAATAAAAACAAAGTTATTTTTTTAAACATGGGAACTGCAGTTTTCAAGAGGAGTGCCTCTTATCTTCAGCTGACATTATAAGATAAGATATGACTCATTCATTCATTGAATTAAGAATCTCATAATGTTATTTCCCGTATTTAACTATGAAAAAAACAACACTACTGATTTTAGGGAATGTAAAATTTAAATATCTCATAGTTTTAAAGCTCTCTTTCCTTTTTTCGGAAAAAAAACATTATTTTTCATATAAGTTTAGAAAATAGTTCGAGTTTTAAAATCCAAAGAAATAATTGTCCCATATTATCTCCTTCATTAGTGTGCTTGTCAGTTTAAGCAAACAAGTTGATGGTTCCTCAAAATATCAAGATGAATGCCTTGTCCTAGAATTTCAAATATTCTCCTTAATTAATATTTAAAGGAAGTGACACTTGTATAAATTAATAAATGAATGGAGGAAAACACAAGGAGGATATATACCCATCAATAGGAACCTCAAACTCGATGCTATTCTATTTGCAGACGATTTAGCTCTTCTGGCACTTTCCGAAAATGATTTGCAACGATCAATTTATAATTTACAAAAAATAGGTGCCAAATTTAATATGGAAATATCGATTAACAAAACTAAAATTATGGCATTTCATGGGAAGGACCCCATACAAAGTAAAATCTGTCTCCAGAATAAAATTTTAGAGAGATCTAATCAATTTAAATACCTTGGATATTATCTCCCTATCTGGGATGAAAAAGATATCCCTGAAAAAATTACTAGTTATAATAAAAGTTTAGGAATTATTAATCAAGTTATGAAACCATCCCTTGTACAAAATAACACCAGATTACGTTTATATAACACTTTGGCTAGACCAGTGTTGACCTATGGTAGTGAAGCATGGACACTAAAAAGACAACATGAAAGCAGAATAACGGCTTGTGAAATGAGATTCATGGACAGAACAGTGGGTTACACCAGATGGGATCGGAAAAGGAACACCGATATCTTAAAAGAATTGAAGACTATGCCAATTTTGGAATACATTAAACAGTACCAACTAAATTGGAAACACCATCTTGAAAGAATGAGTTCAAATCGGATCCCTAAAGCTGTTTATAATTATACACCAAGAGGACGAAGATCACTGGGCCGTCCTATGAAACGCTGGAGGGAAAATTTTCTATAGGATCATAACAGGCCTTGGCCTAATACTTGGAAGGAAGAAGAAGAAGAAGAGGAAGTGACACTATGAGGTTTATTTTAATTAATAAATTGAGTTATAACTTACCTGTTACAACTTACCTCATAATTGTAGATTTCTTGAAGATTAGTCACACTAGTATCATTATCAATCCCATCTAACTGTTAAATTGACAGTTGACGATCTTATAGGTTGCCTCCTGCTCCCTCCTTTGGCTGATTGATGATCTTCCAAATTAAATCTTTTTCTCCGGGAATTTCAAAATTCATGATTTTTCTTTTATTTTTGTGGAAGTGAATTTTCTTCAAACTGTGGGTTTCTTAGATTTATTTGTTCAGTAACTTGGCCTTTGATGTTTCTATTATTAATTAGCTAATACCCGGCATGCGCTGCTAGTCTTAAATAAATGTTAATGTGTTTTTACCACCAGCCTTGAGCTGCTATGGTAGCCCAGGAACCAGCTTATCCCGATCGTCTTGGCATCAATGAATGACAAAAATGCTTATTGTGAGTTATCCGTAAAAGATAAACATATGCTGTTGCAGACTTTTTTGTAGAGTTTTTTTTGAGATATTCAATTCCATGATAATAATTTGGTGTATTTGTTATGGTTCAGGCAGCTAAGCCATTTAAGTGTCAAAATAGGGATTTTATTTCACGTTTTTTACTACAAAGAGTGATTTTTAGGGGTGAAGGGGTTGAGTATTACAACTCTCTTATAGCCTATGTTCATCCCTGGAATCTCCTGAACATTTTTCAAAAAGCCCCAGCACAATTGGATGAATGGTATGGCAGAGCACACTTGCCAGGGAATCTACTTATCCCAATCTTCTTGGAATCAATTAAAGACAAAAATGGTTATTGTGAGTTATCCGTAAAAGATAAACATATACAGTCATAGACTTTTTTGTAGAGTTTTTTGAGATATTCAATTCTGTGTACATTAATTTGGTGTATTTGTTATGGTTTAGGCAGCATAAGCCATTTAAGCATCAAAATAGGGACCTAATTTCACGTTTTTCGCTACAAAGGGTGATTTTTAGGGGTGAAGGGGTTGAGTATTATAACTCCCTTATAGCCTAAGTTCGTCCTGGGAATCTCTTGAACATTTTGCAAAATACCCCATCAAAATCGGATCAACGGTATGGCCGTGCATAGAATATGAACAAACAAACATTAATTTTCACAACGATGATAAATACCCATCAATAGGAACCTCAAACTCGATGCTATTCTTTTTGCAGACGATTTAGCTCTTCTGGCACTTTCCGAAAATGATTTGCAACGATCAATTTATAATTTACAAAAAATAGGTGCCAAATTTAATATGGAAATATCAATTAACAAAACTAAAATTATGGCATTTCGTGGGAAGGACCCCGTACAAAGTAAAATCTGTCTCCAGAATAAAATTTTAGAGAGATCTAATCAATTTAAATACCTTGGATATTATCTCCCTATCTGGGATGAAAAAGATATCCCTGAAAAAATTACTAGTTATAATAAAAGTTTAGGAATTATTAATCAAGTTATGAAACCATCCCTTGTACAAAAAAAACACCAGATTACATTTATATAACACTTTGGCTAGACCAGTGTTGACCTATGGTAGTGAAGCATGGACACTAAAAAGACAACATGAAAGCAGAATAACGGCTTGTGAAATGAGATTCATGCTCATAACAGCGAGTTACACCTGATGGGATCTTTGGTCCAAAAATTTTCCTAAGAACTTTCTTCTCAAATACTCGTAATCTCCTTTCCTCCCTTAAAGTAAGAGTCCATGTTTCGCACCCATATAATATAACTGGTAGAATAATAGTTTTATATATTTTCAGCTTAACGTTTTTTGAAAGGAGTTGGGACATCAAAAGTCTCTGCAATGCATAATTTCCAGAATTGAGCCTATGTTTAATTTCTTTGTGCATCTCATTCCTATTTGTGATTATTGTTCCTAGGTATTTGAATTCAGCCACTTCCTCAAAATTTCCCTCATTTGTCATTAGCTGTCCATTATATACTGAATTTCTATGTGTGACCATATATTTAGTTTAGTTTTACTGATATTTACTTCCAGTCCTAATTCCTTAGTGTTACTCAATAGTGTGTGTGTGTTGGCCTTTAGTATCTCCTCGCTATCGGCCAGTAGTACTACATCATCAGCATAAACTAACAGCTTATTAATACCATTCAGTTGTAAGCCTTCCTCATTCTCTAAAGATTTAATGGCATGCTCTAGTACAAAATTAAATAGTAGAGGAGATAGTGCATCTCCTTGCTTTAACCCATTCTGGATTTCAAAAGTGTCTAAAAACTGTTTGCCTACACGCACCCTACTCGTTGAGCCATTTAGACACATTCGTATAAGTCTAACTAACTTTTTAGGAATTCCAAACTCCTGCAGGATACTATATAACTTCTCCCTCTTAATAATTGAATCATATGCTTTTTTGAAGTCTACATATAGTTGATGTACAGTACCATTATATTCCCATTTCTTTTCTAAAATCTGTCTTATACTAATTTTTATATATTAGATTTAATACAGCTCATTGAAGGATAAATTAAATTTGAATAGAAATTTTTTCTCTTCAAAATTAACTTGGTCTTTGTTTCAGTTCTATGTTTTTCTGACCATACATGTGCAGCTATGGCAGATTTTTCTATTTCTCAATTTTTAACATTTCTAATGTGTTTCTTTCAATCTTGTATATAAGTTCCTTTTTGTTTTTTCTATGTATATTTTTTCATAATGTTTGCAATTAATTTGATAAATCCCTGATTTATTGCTTAATTAATCTTTTTATTTTTGTTGGTTTTAATTAACCTATTTAGGCTATCATAATTTTTTGGTGCTAATTTAATGTTAAATTTGCTGAAAATGTTTTGAAACTTATTGTATGTAAATTTCCTGAATTATTTACTAATTTCTTTATCGGCCTGAAGAGTACTTTCATTTATCAATTTTTATTTTTGAATCTATTTATTTTCTTATGAAACATCTTTTCTTCAAAGCCATTCTCTTTTGCTATCTTTAATATATGTTTTTTCCTCTGTATTAAAATTTTCTCTGCTCATGGGGATGTTTACAAGCCTGTATGTTAAATGATTAAAGACTTTTTTTTTATATATTAAATTTGGGAACTTTTAACATTATGAGGTTCAATTAACAATAATTAAATGAATCGCGACTTTTTTCCCCTCACACATCTAGGTTTCTTTAAACACAGCACTGCAGTATCGGCGACACTTTGTCGTCATCGTCAGCTGTTTTCACGACTGTCAATTTTTTTCTCCTTTTTGCCGGTAATTATCTAGACTGCCATCTGGTGTTCTTTTGAAGGAATTCCTCTTCAAACTGCCATCTGGTGTTATTTTGAATGAATCATTTCCTAAACTGCTATCTGTTGTATTTTTGAAGAACTTTGTAATCAAGCTTGGTTCTTCCGGAATCTCAAAGTTCATAGTTCTAGTATGGTTTTTTTGAATATATATTTTTTCCCAAACTGTTAAATCCAAAGGTTTTGATAGATGTTTTAAAAGTTTTGCTTCTTTTTCAATCCTATGATGCTCTAATAAACTATGTGCTGCTATAGCTGATTTTTCAATCTCTCCATTCTTCATGTTTCTGAAGTGCTCTTTTTTACGAGTTTCCAAGTTCCTTTTTGTTTTTCCTATATATATCTTGTTGCAATCCTTGCAATCAATTTGATAAATCCCAGATTTTAAAATAAATGTAATACCCCAGACGACAAAAAATCTGGGATTTATCAAATTGATTGCAAGGATTGCAACAAGGTATATATATAGGAAAAACAAAAAGGAACTTGGAAACTCGTAAAAAAGAGCACTTCAGAAACATGAAGAATGGAGAAATTGAAAAATCAGCTATAGCAGCACATAGTTTATTAGAGCATCATAGGATTGAAAAAGAAGCAAAACTTTTAAAACATCTATCAAAACCTTTGGATTTAACAGTTTGGGAAAAAATATATATTCAAAAAAACCATACTAGAACTATGAACTTTGAGATTCCGGAAGAACCAAGCTTGATTACAAAGTTCTTCAAAAATACAACAGATAGCAGTTTAGGAAATGATTCATTCAAAATAACACCAGATGGCAGTCTAGATAATTACCGGCAAAAAAGGAGAAAAAATTGACAGTCGTGAAAACAGCTGACGATGACGACAAAGTGTCGCCGATACTGCAGTGCTGTGTTTAAAGAAACGTAGATGTGTGAGGGGAAAAAAGTCGCGATTCATTTAATTATTGATTAAAGACAGTCTGTTTATGTGTGATGTGGTTGAAACCTGTTGCTTTAAAATAGTTATCAGTGTGTTTCTTTAATGTAAATTCCAAATTTTGTTTTTCTGTTTTCTTCATTTTTGATCAATTTTAGATAAAAAAAAAGGTATTTGCTGCTTATTTTCAACTTACGTAGTAAAATTTGATTGTTTTTTCTGGATATGTGCAGCAATTGCAGATTTTTCAATTTCACAATTTTTAATATTTCTGAAATGTTCTTTTGTCCGAATTTCCAAATTCCTTTTTGTTTTTCCTATATAAACTTTATTGCAATCTTCACAACTTATTTGATAAATTCCAGATTTCTTACTGTCTGGGACATTGCCTTTTTTATTGGTACTTAGAAGATTACCCAGACTGAATTTATTTATTGGTGCCAAAGAAATGTTGTATTTGTCATAGTGGTAAAGTAAAGTGATCCCACAACAGGCCCTTGGGGTAGTAGGAGGTTAAGGCTCCCACTTTTTCTAGACAATCGGCACTTTATATCAGCCAGATTGTCAGCCCTGTGTGATGGCCGCCTTTACCCGCAGAACAAGCGTGTGGTACTCATTTCCGTTAGAGGCTGAGTCGACCCCTTCCTTTAAATGTTAAATCAATTTATTAATTTCAATTAGTACATTATTTTATTTCTTAAGAAATAATGTGACTCATCTATTGAAGTTCCAAAAGAAGTATGGAATATATTTTAACATAAAATGATTAGGAATTTACACTATAGGGTAATTTATTACATAAATTGAATCAGATCTCTACACCTCTCCTCATATTAGTCATCATTCTTTGAAACTAGTCCCAAGAAAGTTAGCTAATATAAGGTGATATTTAAAGAACTGATTCAATTTAATTCATGGAATATGTTCATTATAATTCAATTAAAGTTAAATAATTCATACATTATAACCATGTTTATGTTTTGAGTTTCATATTGGGTAGTGAAATTGTGCATGAGAAATGAAGTATGAGCAACTTAGTTTCCATATTTTAATATGACATACTTGCTCATGAATGATTTTTTAAAAATAATAGGTTTACATTTTTAAAAATGTTTAAATTAAAAGTTCCAATTGGTAAAACATGTATTTGAACTATCTTCTTTTCAGTATTTTAATTGCAGATGGAATGCACCAGAAGTGAGTAAAGATGAATGACATGACAGAATTCATAAGTATAACTCATAAACATATCTTTGTTTAATTGATAGTTTAGAATTTGTTTGTAATTTCAGTTTTCTTCATTAT
This sequence comes from Diploptera punctata, assembly GCA_030220185.1. Lineage (NCBI taxonomy): Eukaryota > Metazoa > Arthropoda > Insecta > Blattodea > Blaberidae > Diploptera > Diploptera punctata. The sequence continues at coordinate 1,723,233 of JASPKZ010008351.1, forward strand.
GTGGCATGAAACATTCTGCTTTCAGTTCTGTCTTTTATCTAGGTCTTTTAAAGAATAAAATGAGTACACAAAGGAGAAATTGATTTGAGAAAGTTGTAAATAATTGAAAGTTATAAATTGATAAAGATTTTGCCAAGATAGGATATTATAATGTTATTATTTAATTCAACAAACAAAAATTTTATAGAAAATTGTTATTCTTGACTACGGAGGGTTGGAGATTTTTCTGAACTCTCACATATCGACAGGCCTTAGACTCATAAAAAATTCACTTGTGTAGACCGAACATTTTTGAGATAAAAATTTCACTTCTAATTAGTGTATTTATTAATGATATTGAATACTTTTTTTTAAAAAAATGAAAGTTTGCTTTAATTCAAAACTATTAAAATATCATAGAATAAATTAAAAATCCACCACTGATTTTTTACAAAATAGGAAAAACTCATTCTTTGACAAAGTTAGTTTGTTCAGTTTTATAACTTCTCATAAATCTTTCATACACATTTAGGGCCGCATGCAAATACATTAGTCTCTACTCAAATTACTTCCAATCACTGGTGAGCTGACTTACCGTGAGCAAGTGCAAAGATCAAATTAGCTACTCACTAACTGATCATGCATGAAAGTCATTGTTTTTGTAATATTGGAGAGAAATTACCCAGAATTCTCAGTGACAAAACCACTTCCGTTATTTTCGTCTGCTAGAGGAACGCATTTACGCTTCCATCCTGCAAATAATACCATATACAACGACGTCTGCATCGCGCAATATTACGCCAATTCTCCTGTTCTTCCAGTTAAATTCTTTAGTAGACTCTATCAAATTTCTCTTCTCCACATATACCAAAAACAAGATCGAAGTCTTCAAGGTCCGACATCTTGGATAAAGCAGAAAGGTTCAAAGTACATCGGTTCCCATTGGGATTCTCACGATTCATTTCTCTCCTCACCTCACCAGGTAGCTTAGGAATTTCAACAATTATTATCGCATGAACAGATTTTTGAGTACGCAAAAACGTATTTGGATACAAACTTTATCAGCAGAGTACAGGCAGAGAACGACTTATGGTCTAATGTGTTCGTAGATTCAAGCCTTAAAGTTGCAGCTGCAGTGCATTAGTTATATATCTGTCTTTCGACAGTAAAGGGCATAGACTGCCGTCACACACACACACATATATATATTTATATATATATAAAACATTCATCATTTAAGGTTAATGTATGGAAATAGAAAAAAAAGCTGGTATTAAATTTAGACATGCAGTAAGTCACTGGTTGTAAAATACACTCTGTCTCTTGAGAAAGTCACATTTTGATAAATTTGTAATTCACCACTATCATACCTAAGCTGAGGTTTGATGACTCATATGATACACTGGATATTAAAAGCTATTTTTTGTTGCATTGAAGTGTCTTCTATTGACCGCATTTGCACGGTATGCACTAATGGCATTTTCTGGTGCTGAAAAAGCTTTCTATATTCTGCAATTCAATAGAAATCATTGTGATGTGCAAGTACAATCATTTTAGACTACATATGAAAATAATTACTCCAGGAGATCGATAAAGAAATAGCATCACCAATTTGTCTCAACCGGTAGTTTCTTCTCACAGGAAGGAAGTGGATATTCCTCAATCTTAAGATTGCAGCTTAAGATTGTATTTCTCACAATTATTTCATATGATTTGTTTTATTGTAAAATTCAGATTCAAATGGGATCACAAACACAATGATGATATCTTGAAGGAACTATGTTTAGAACCGGTAATTGAATAAATACTTAGATACCAGAACAACCGAATGAATAATTTGCAATGAATGAGTTCAGATAAGAGTTCACAAGGCCATGCTTCATTATTGTTCAACAGGGAAGAGATCTATGGGCCATCCAAGGAAAGGCTGGATACAAAATTCATCAGTGAGATAGTAACAGGCCTATTTATTGGTTTTAATTATCCTATTATTAAGCCTTGAAAGAATTGAAAATGAAAACAAATCAGGAATTTATCAGATCAAATGCAGGGATTGTGACAAAATTTATATTGGAAAAACGGAAAGAAATTTGAAAACAGGGGTGAAAGAACATCTTAGAAACATCAAAAATGGAGAAGTGGAAAAGTCAGCAGTAGCTGCTCATGCTTGGTCCGAAAAACATTTAATTGAATCAAAAGCCAGTCTAATTAAACAAATAGACAAACAAAAGGAACTCAAGGTTTGGGAAAAGATCCACATTCAGAAAAACAAAGGAAAACTTATGAACTTTGAAATTCCTGCAAATTTTGACCTGATCCGGAGGTTCATCGGTCCACCAACAAAGGGAAGAAGAAGAGTTTCTTCTGATCGACATAACATCAGTCACCAAAGAAGTACTGAAGATGAGTCCGTTATGGTCTCGAAATTGCGATCTACTTAGAAGATTTATATGAGGAGAGGTAAGAAACATTTAATTTCATCATAGTGATTAATTCCTATAAAAGTTAAATATAATTACAAGCATAATTGAATTAAAGGTTATTTACTAACCAAGTTTTATTTATTTAGGCTTAACCTGAAAGTACTCAAGATTATAGCAAATGTTATTTAAAAAAATATACGGTATTAACAAATTATTTATTTAAAATAAGACATAAAAGTCGTAACAGGCAATAATTCATATACACAGTGTGTAAAAATATAATTTATATTGGAAGATTGTATTCATGTTAGTAGTTAGTTTAATATGTATGTAATGTACATTTGTGTGCATGACTTCTCACATAGATAGATCATCTTATATTTGATTTTCTTTAATTTAAAAAAATATATATTTTAATAAGGTTTACTGTTAGAAGATGTAAAATAAAATCTCTATAACATTTTTAACAGAAATAATGCTGAATTTATTTTATCTGAAATGTGATGTTAAATCATACTATTATAATTACTGTGTAAGAGGTAAAAGTAGTTGCATAACAGCAATAAAGAAAAAACAAAATAACATTCACAGATCAACAAGGTAAATGTGCAACAAGAAGATAATTTAGATATCATGTTCTAATTGGAAGCATCGCCAGCTCACTATTAGAATAATACATTCAGAAACAAATTGTGTTGTTCAGTTATACCAATTATATGGCTTCCAAATTCTCCAGACTTCAGAAGACTTGATATCTTCTTCTGGAGCTTTGTAAAGAATATGTGTGTACAACAATCCTTTGATATCAGTGGTAAAGAGAAAAATTTGTTTTTCTTTACCATTGATTACAATTGTTTATAGTCAACAGATGAGAGGAATGAAAGCAAGGGACAATGGCTTACCACCTGAGAATATAGGAACAGTCCATGATGTCACTCACATCTGTAGTTTATTTTAGGCATATTCAATTTTATATTTTGTGTTTTATGGTTTTTTTCCATTTTCAGATGTTAACCACTTGCTTGTCCAATATTTTGTGAAGTGTGTATTTATAGATGCTACTGCTTTATTTAGGGATATCAGTTTTCTAGGTTGTGGAAATAATTTTGTGGCAGTTTTTGCAATTTTGTCTGCCATTTCATTACCAACTATGCCACAATGGCTGGGAATCCACTGAAATGTTATTGTTTTCCCGTGGTTATTTAACTCGAGCCATTTTTTCTGTATTGGTATTATTCTATGTGCGTATGTCGTTGGGGTATACTATATTTTGCTGCTAAGGAGTCAGTTAAGATACAGATTAATAGAGAAGGGCACTGTGATCCATACTGAATAGCTGCCATCCATTTAAAATACTTAAAAATATACAAGCGGCTGTTCTCATGTTATAGACTTATTGTTTTATGTCTTCTTAAAGTAATCACATATACATGTTTTCACAGTATCATATTTTGTTAGATTGTATGGTAGATGTGTGTAGGTTGACATATGAATGGTTAATATAGTAGAGTTTGGTATCTAGCTCAGATTACTGTAACAATATTTTAATATCTTCATCTACTGGTGTTCTGTGGAGTTTTAGCTCAGTAGTTTTTAGATATCCAAATATGTGATGATGTTAATAGTGAGTGGAGAACATATTTTAATCGACTCACCTCATACATTTTCAAACTTCTTTGATACCGACGGTATCCATGGCATCCATGACTGATGAAGGACATGATATTGTCTGAAACCATCGGTATCAAAGAAGTTTGAAAATGTATGAGGTGAGTCGATTAAAATATGTTCTCCACTCACTATTAAGGATATAACCTCATAATGTTTACTTCCCAATATTAATTTAAATGTGATGATGTCTCTAAATAACAGAAAATGTAATAAAATAATTATTAAAATTCATCGGAGAACATATTGTTTAAACAACTCACCTCCTAGGATTCATGCTTCCATGATATCGCGATTTCAAACATAGTCATGTTCATCATCAGCCATAACTCCGACTGACGAAATTCTTCGGCCGTCAACTATTCTATTGTCGCCATCTTCAGTGCTGCCATCTATGGTTGAATTTATGAACTTCGAAATTACATTGATTTTGAAGTTCATAAATTCAACCATAGATGGTAGCACTGAAGATGGCGACAATAGAATTGTTGACGGCCGAAGAATTTCATCAGTCGGAGTTATGGCTGATGATGAACATGACTATGTTTGAAATCGCGATATCATGGAAGCATGAATCCTATGAGGTGAGTTGTTTAAACAATATGTTCTCCGATGAATTTTAATGATTATACCTCATAATGTTTACTTCCCAACATTAATTAAATATAAAAATAATTATTGTTAATATTTAATTTTAGGAAGTGATATTTTGAGGTTATTTTAATTATATTATTTTTAGTCTGATCATCTTACCTCAATGTTAATGTTGATTTGTTCTAGAACATGTTTCAAAACAATTCTGTTTTATCGTCAGCTTGTCCAGACTGGTTTTATTTATGTTGCATTATGTTGCGCAACCTGGATGTCGATGTCAGCTCCATCCTGTGGTTGGCCAAAGAACTTCTTGTTTGGAGATTCTTTGGCCAACCACAGGATGGAGCTGACATCGACATCCAGTTTGTGCAACATAAATAAAACCAGTCTGGACAAGCTGACGACAAAACAGAATTGTTTTGAAACATGTTCAAGAACAAATCAACATTAACATTGGGGTAAGATGATCAGACTAAAAATAATATAATTAATTATTGTTAACCTTTCAATTATTGCATATATTAATATTTTATTTAATGGCACTCTTTAACAACTTAGTTCATTGCCGTTGGAGTTAAAATATTTACACCCTGAAAAATCTATTGGCCCCAGCTGGGTTTGATCCTACAAACATCGGAACTGGAAGTGAGCATGGTGACCATTAGTCCTCTAGGTGCTCTCCTAAAGTGGGTTTCTTGACCAAGCTAATTTAGTTGTGCTTATTTCCATATAGATGTCATTGAGTGACATGTGGTCAGTATATCGCCTGAATGAGACATCTAGTAGGCAACTGTATAACTTGGATGGGGAAGGTCAGTTAATATTGTTTAGTTGTTTCTTGACTCACCTCATACTTCTTAACTCCCACACAGACTTGAGTTTCTTCAATTCATTTGTGACATTCTCAATGCTGTATTACGCTCACAACTGATGTCCAACGTAATACAGCATTGAGAATGTCACAAATGAAGTGAAGAAACTCGAGTCTGTGTGGGAGTTAAGAAGTATGAGGTGAGTCAAGAAACAACTAAACAATATTAAAAAAGACCTCATAGTATTTAATTTTAGGAAGTGATATTTTGAGGTTATTTTAATTATATTATTTTTGGTCTGATCATCTTACCTCAATATTAATGTTGAGGTAAGATGATCAGACCAAAAATAATATAAACTTCATAGTGTTATTTCCTAACTACATAACTTAATAAGGTCGGTTAAATTTGCTCAGATGCACTAATTTAAGCTTGAGGTTCTTTTACGAGCCCAAAAATCTTCAGACCTGGGACCTGCTGCTTAAAGTATAACAGACTCAAAATAATTTATTTAAAAGAACCTCAAAATATTACTTCCTAGAATAAAACATTACCTCCAGATAACTTATTCATTGGATTTTTTCACCCTAAATATCCATCGACTTGGCCGAATTTAAATCTGTAACCAGTAGACCACCGCACCTCCGATATTGCATATGGTGTGTCTGAATTTAATGTATACATTTTTATAAATATGATTTGGCAATAAAATCAGATACATACTTTCTCCTCCCATTAGCTCTCATGTTCAAAATGTGCACATTTGTACCACATTGGAATTTTGTATTGACGTAGAGTAGTGCAACTGTGTTGATACTAATTGAATAACATGCTCCGTCTTTCCTCTCTCAATTTGTGTTTGAATTTTTGTGGCATACTCTGTGTTCTTTAACCAATTTGCTTAGTTTTAAATGGCTTAAGCTCTCTTTCAGAAATCACAAAGTGGAGCTATGTTGAATTTTTTAAACATCTCTGAGACTAAAAATGAACAAAATATCCAAGAATGCAGGAGATAACAAAGAAGAAGAGACAAGCCACATTCCCCATAAGTTGTAAATTTTATAAAAATATTCTGTTAAAGGAGTATACAAAAATTACAAAATATTGTTTCCAGTGTTAGGAATTTTATTTTCATGTCATTCTCTATCATACTTTCCAGTACAGAGTAAGATTGGGGCACGCCGTAGCGTAGTGGTTAAGGCACTGAGCTACAACCCGGAGGGTCGAGGGTTCAAGTCCCGTTTGGGTCAGGATTTTTAAACTGACCCAAACCCTCTGGCGGCACTATGGCCCTGGGGTCGACTCAGCCTCTAACGGAAATGAGTACCAGACGCTTGTTCTGGGGGTAAAGGCGGCCGTCACGCAGGGCTGACAACCCGGCTGACATAAAGTGCCGATTGTCTAGAAAAAGTGGGAGCCTTAACCTCCTACTACCCCAAGGGCCTCCGGGTCTGTTGTGGGATCACTTTACTTTACTTTACTTTACAGAGTAAGATTATCTTTATTGAAGTATATAATTTCATTGGTTCAGTAAATATTTGGAATTCATGAGGAACCTGGCTCATTTTGGATTATACATACATACATACATACATACATACATACATATACAGTGTTCTGCCCAAGAGCAGGTCTTTCACTGCAATCTCAGCATTCTCCACTCTTTCCTTAACTCAGCTTTCCTTTTAGTATCTGCATACAAACCATTTATTTTAATATTGTCTATCATCTGATCTCTTTTTCTGCCTCTAACTTTCTTTCCGTTGACCATTCCTTCTAGGGCATCCATCAGCAGGCAGTTTCTTCTTAGCCAGTGGCCAATCCAATTTCTTTTCCTCCTCTTTATGAGTTCCAGCATTATTCTTCCTTCACCCACTCTATCTAGCACATCTTTATTTTTTATTTTGTCTGTCCATTTTATATGGTCCATCCTTCTCCATATCCACATCTCAAAAGCTTCCAGTCGCTTTTCCTCATTCCGTCATATTGTCCAAGTCTCTGCACCATACAATGCTACACTCTACACAAAGCACTTCACTAGCTTCTTCCGTAATTGTTTTGCCAAATGTCTGCAGAAAATGCTTCTCTTCTTGTTAAAAGCTCTCTTTTGCCATTGCTATCCTCTGCTTTACTTCTTGACCGCAGTTCCTGTTACTACTGATAGTACAACCCAAGTATTTGAAGCTCTCCACTTGCTCAATGGCCTCATCTTTAATCCTCATGTTTATCTTCCTTGGGTTCCTTCCTATAATCATGGCCTTCGTCTTATTTATATTTATCTTCATCCCATAATCCATGCAGGATTAAGTGTCTTCAAACCCATTCAGGTTGAATGCTGGGCATTCATGGCTTTTATACAATCCAAAACTTGCAACTGCTTTTTTTTCATTGCATATAGTAGAAAGCCTTTCTGTTCATCATATTATTTGCAACTGTTTGTTGCAATTCTTGTGTAGTGTCTTCATTAATTCTTCAAGAATATTGGTACTTTCACTTTCTGTTTTATTTTATTATAAAATATATATTGGAGCATGATTTAGCAAGTCTGGCTTGTTAATTAATAATAAAGTTAGAATTTAACTCCTCACATCATAATTGTACATTTCTCGAAGACTAGTTTTGATACGGGGTGTAAGAGGTAGTGATGTGCATTCTATAACCTCTCCTACCTAATTCTCAACCTCACCTGCGCGTGGTACACCCTGCTTTTAACTAACGAGGTAATGGGGACCGAGTCACGGCGGTATAACCGTTCCATCGAATATGGAGGAAATTCCATATTTTGAACGCCTGACTAGAGGCTATAAGGTAGCAGCCCTACCACTAGTCTTGCTCTGCGGATGGTTGGTAACCAACCCAGGGGACTTCCTACTACTCGAAGAAACTTAAGCAAAGACTGGACTGATAGGGACCAAGGAAGACCAAAACATCGGTGGAAAGATCAAGACCATCTTCGCTAGGTTTACCGTACAGGCCACATGGCCTAAAACGAATTTGTTCATGATGATGATGATAGTTTTGATACTTCCAGCTCTATTTAACTGGTAAATTGGTGGTTAACGATCTTGTAGATCACTTCCTGCTACTTCTCTTAACTGACTGATGAACTTCCAATTTAAATCTATTTCCCTGGGAATTTTAAAATTTATGATTTTACTTTTATTTTTGTGGATGTGAATTTTCTCCCAAACTGTGAGTTCCTAAGACATATCTGTTTCAATAATTTGTCCTTTGCTTTGATTCTGTGTTTTTCTGACCCTGCATGTGCAGCTATTGCATTTATCTAATTCCCCATTTTTAAAATTTCTAAGGTGTTCTTTTAATGTTGTATTCAAGTTCCTTTTTGTTTTTCCTATGTATATTTTTTCGTAATCTTTGCAATCAATTTGATAAATCCTGATGTCTTGCCTTCATTAATCCTTTCATTTTTGTTGGTTCTAATTAATCTATTCAGCCTCTAATCATTTTTCATTGCTAATTTAATGTTAAATTTGCTAAAACAATTTTTGAAACTTATTATATGAGAAAGGATGGTATATAAATTTCTTGAATTTTTTACTGATTTCTTTGTCAGTCTCCCAGGGAAATGTTTAATTTGGAAGTTCATCAGTCAGTTTACAGATGGAGCAGGAAGCAATCTGCAGGATTGCTAACCACCAATTCAGCAGTTAAATAGAGCAGAAGTACACAGAAATATCAAAACTAGTCTTTTAGAAATCTACAGTTGTGAGGTGAAATTGTTAAATTCTAACTCTATTATTAATTGAAATAAACCTCATAGTGTCACTTTCTATAAATATTAATAAAAAAAAGTCTTGCTTGTCTTTTGAGTTAAGGGCTATTAAAATAGATGAGACCGGAACTCATCTTTTGAGGCAAATGTGTTAAAAAAACTGTCCAAAGAAAAAAATCTGGAGGTATTAAATTGTTGTGAAGCTGAATGACATTTTATGTTTTTCAATAATATTTCATTATTCACCTTTGTGATCAAACAATACCCATTCTTGCCTCCATGTTTGTTTACAATATTTCAACAAACGAAAGTGTTTCTAGGTTTTCACCATTTTCTGGAATATAAACCATGAGATCTCTGCATGTGTCTGATTGTATACATTAATTTGAGACACGCCATAATTCATACTTATGTTTATTAATATCTTTGTTAATAGTGAGTGGAGAACATAATTTTAATCGACTCACCTCATACATTTTCAAACTTCTTTGATACCGACGGTTTCAGACAATATCATGTCCTTCATCAGTCATCCACTTGAGTGGACGCCATGACTGATGAAGGACATGATATTGTCTGAAACCGTCGGTATAAAAAAAATTGAAAATGTATGAGGTGAGTCGATTAAAATATGTTCTCCACTCACTATTAATGATATAACCTCATAATGTTTACTTCCCAATATTAATTTAAATATAATATCTTTGTGCCTAACTTTTTGCTTTGTTTCCAGTTATTCCGTGAACATAATATGGAAGACATCAATGTTCCAGAAGAGGATCGGGTATGGGTTCGGGGATGGTTTCCCCTTCTATTTGAATTATCATGCATTGTGAGCCGTTGCAAATTAGATGTACGTACACGTGGTCTTACAGTGCTCTTTGAAATTGTGAAGACTTATGGTGATGCATTCCAACCTCATTGGTGGAGAGATCTCTTCCAAGTGCTTTTTAGGATATTCGACAACATGAAATTACCTGAACAGCATACTGAAGTAAGTCAGGTTTGTGTTATGATCGACCAATATGTTCTTTTCTTCTCATTTTTATCTTTTATATAATTTTCTGTTTTCTGCCTTACTATCATAAGTGCTGTCTTCATTTGTATAGCTTTTTAGATTTTCATATATTTCTTAAATTTCCATTCCATTTTTTTATACTGTCACACTGCTATTTTTTTTATAGAAGATTTAAATATCATATCTGAAACATTTTGGTTGTATGTATCGATCTATTGTGTGTAGTCATGTGTTCTCATTTTGTTTGATGATACTTTGCATTGGTGATTATTACATCCTAGATTTTATGTAATTAAGTATTTTGTTCCTGCATATGTAGAAAAGCTAAAATATTAAAGTATATTAAAGGATATATTTAAATTAATATTGGGAAGTAAACATTATGAGGTTATATCATTAATAGTGAGTGGAGAACTTATTTTTAATGACTCACCTCATATAATTTCAAATTTCTTTGATACCAGCAGTTTCAGACAATATCTTGTCCCTCTTCAGTCGATATTCCGGTGGATAAAAAATTAATTACAAAGTTTATAATCCCAACCAAAGATGGCAGCACAAGAGGTGGTGTCCTTGGAGAAATCAACAACCATAGAATTTCATCAGTGGAAGCCATGACTGAAGAGGGACAAGATATTGTCTGAAACCACTGGTATCAAAGAAATTTGAAATTATATGAGGTGAGTCGTTAAAAATAAGTTCTCCACTCACTATTATATTAAAGGATTCTTATTCCAGAATTTTAAATTACATATGCTTACATATTTTGAGCTACAATACATATTTTACATCACGGTATTAATTCTACAAATTGAGGAATTATTATACATTTTTGTTCAATCCCATTCATTTTCATTATATAGTAAGAAAGGAAAGAAAAAAAAATTGTAAGTTTTATTATTGATGCTTCTCATGCATTGTCATCAATCCCACACATTTCCGTTACATTCAAAACCAAATTGCAGGAGTTCAATGCAGACAACAATATGACTCTTATTTATTTAGGTAATTTTTCATCACTCACCTCATATTATTCTTCTTCTTTAACTGTAAACTAGTTTTGGAACATAGTTTTTGTTCCATCCTCAGTATCATCATGACCATTGTTCTGTCGTCTTGAAGAGCCGTCCTTCGCTCCTTCCATTGGCAGACTGAAAAACCTCGAAACCAGGTCATTCTCCCCAGGAATTTCAAGTTCATCAATTTCTTCTTTTCACTCTTTTGAATGTAGATCTTTTCCCAAGCAGTAAGTTCTTTTGGTTTTTCTATTTGTTTTAATAATTTAGCTTCTTTCTCAATAAGATGTTTGATAAATCCCTGATTTGTTTTCTTCTTTCATTTTCTTATTTTTATTAGGTCTAATCAATCTACTGATGCTATAGTCATTTTAGGGTGCTAACCTTATGTTGAAATCTTTAAAAATGTTTTGACACTTGTGGTGTTTTAATGGATGATATGTAAATTTTCTGAATTTCACATTTTCTTCTTTTCCTTCTAGAAGAGTAAAGGTAAAGGTAAAGGTATTCCACTATAGGCCTCAGGAGGCCCTTGGTGTAGTGGGAGGTTAGAGCTCCCACTTTTCTGGACAATCGGGACTTGATGTCAGCCCTGCGTGACGGCCGTCTTTACCTCCAGAACAAGCGTCTGATACTCATTTCCGTTAGAGGCTGAGTCGACCCCAGAGCCATAGTGCCGCCAGAATGTTTGGGTCAGTTTGAAAATCCTGACCCCACCGGGACTCGAACCCTCGACCTTCCGACTTGTAGCGCAGTGCCTTAACCACTACACTACGGCATGTTAATTTTCTGAATTTCACATTTTCTTCTTTTCCTTCTAGAAGAGTGCTTTGATTAATACATTTTTTGTCTTTTGAACTTGTTTATTTTCTATTTTCTTGAGTATCATTCTTTCTGCAAATTGTGGCTACGTTGTGTTCTTTTTCATAATTTTCCTTGTTCATGAGTATGTTCACTAATCTATGTGTTTATAGTTAAAGAGGAATAATAATGAGGTAAGTGATGAAAAATTGCCTAAATGAATATACCTCATAGTGTAAATTCCTAAAATAAGTAACAATATGACTAATAGTGAGTGGAGAAATATTTTTATCGACTCACCTCATTTGATTTCAAATTTCTTTGATACCGATGGTTTCAGACAATATGTCCCTCTTCAGTCATGGCTTCCATGGTATTGTCTGAAACCGTCGGTATCAAAGAAATAATATGAGGTGAGTTGATAAAAATATGTTCTCCACTCGCTATTAATGATATAACCTCATAATGTTTACTTCCATTATTAATTTAAATATAACGAAATTAGATAAAACTGAAAATGATACAAAGAAATATCAAAATAGTCTTCGAGAATTCTACAATTATGAGGTGAGGTGTTAAATCTAACTTTATTTATTAATTAACAATTTTACTCATTTAAATGTTTTCCTTTTTTATTCTTAAATGCTTCAGAATTTGTAACAGTCAGTTACATTCAAGTTAACAATGGCACTAGTTGCATCTCCATTGTCATCGACACTGAAAACATGGATTTGTATTGAGAATGCTTTAACTATTGATGCTAAAACAGCCATCTGCCAAACTAGTAATTAAAGTATAGGGTGTACAATGAAATTTCAAATTGAACAACATTTACAAAGTAATCTACATATTAGGAATAAACAATAAACAAATATTATATTTGAAGAGAAAAATGTTCGCCTAGACCGAGACTCGAACCCGGAACCCTTGGCTTTCCGGGCCAAGTGCTCTACCAACTGAGCTACCGAGGCGAGTTGCGATCTAGATGCAAATTTTTCTCTTATATACATTGTAATTCCCTCGCGCCAAATGCTTGAAACCGTAGCTTCTATCTTTGCAAATGGCGGCTTCTTAGTTAAGAAGACATTTATTGGGAATTTAACACTACTGTATAAAGCCAGTAGGGCTTCTATTGACGATTTTATTATTCATTTAACACTTCTCATTGAAGGATAAATTATATTTGAAGAGAAAAATTTTCGCCTAGACCAAGACTCGAACCCAGGATCCTTGGCTTTCCGGGTCAAGTGCTCTACCAACTGAGCTACCGAGGCATAATATATAATGTATATAAGAGAAAAATTTGCATCTAGATCGCAACTCGCCTCGGTAGCTCAGTTGGTAGAGCACTTGGCCCGGAAAGCCAAGGGTCCCGGGTTAGTCTCGGTCTAGGCGAAAATTTTTCTCTTCAAATATAATTTGTCCTTCAATGAGAAGTGTTAAATGAATAATAAAATCGTCAATAAACAAATATTGTTTATTTTTTATTTCACTCACCTCATACTTCATAACTCCTAGCATACCCAGGGTTTCATCACATCCTTTGTGACATTCTCAATGCTGTGTCACGTTCACAACTGACGTCCGGCTGCCTTCTATCCTGCAGACTGACCTCCACGCCATCTGATGGCTGACCAACGAACTTCCAAATCAGTCCTCTCTCCTTATAATCGGGTATTTCAAAATTCATAGTTGTATTTTCATTCTTGCATATGTAAATTTTTTCCCAAATTGTGAGTTCCTTCGGTTTTTCCAATTGTTTAAGTAATTTTGTTTTGGTTTCTATTCCATGTTTTTCTGACCAGGCATGTGCAACTATTGCAGATTTTTCGGTTTCTCCATTTTTAACATTTCTGAAGTGTTCCTTTAATCTTATATTTAGATTCCTTTTTGTTTTTCCTATGTATATCTTTTCACAATCTTTACAATTAATTTGATAAATTCTCGATTTTTTTGCAGTCTTCAATATTTTCATTTTTGTTGGTTTTTATTAAATTACCTAAGCTGTAATCATTTTTCGGTGCTAATTTAATGTTGAATTTGTTGAAGATTTTTTGAAACTTGTCAAATACTAAAGGATGGTATATGAACAAATACCTCATAGTGTTACCTCCCACTTTGATTTTGATTAAAAACAAAAGATTTCTTCAAAGAAACAGGTACTACTTACACATTAAGTTATGTAGATAGGAAATAACACTATGAGGTTTTTTAATATTGTTTATTTTTTCTTTCACTCATGAAGTATGAGGTGAGTGGAAGAAAAAATAAACAATACTACTTACACATGTTTGAAGAGAAAAAATATACATTCAGACTGGGATTCAACCCCAGGACCTTTGGCTTTCTAGACCAATGCTCTACTGACTGAGCTATCTGGATGAGTTCCAATCTAAACACAAATTTTTCTCTTATATATGCTCTCTAAACCAAGGGTCCTGGTTTCAAGTCCTTGTCTGAGCGTATAATTTTTCTCTTCAGATATGATTTATTTTTAATCTATTAGATTACTGTTACATTTTTTAAATTCTGCTATAGTATTATGATAACGATATTATGGCTTTACTATAATTAAATCTAATTTTGTATTTAGATTTTCTGTCCTTTGAATTTTTCAATGCCATTACTAATGTTTTAATAATTTTGAACTAATCCTAATATATTTTATCCTATTTGAAGAGAAAAATTATATGCCCAGACTGAGACTCAAACCCAGGACCTTTGGCTTTCTGGGCCAATGCTCTACCGACTGAGCTACCGTATAATTTTTCTCTTCAAATATGATTTATTCATCATTGAGATGTATGAAATGAATAATAAAAGCATTGAAAGAAGCCTTATTGGCTTTATAATGTAATATAAAAATTCCCAAATAAATGTCTTCTTAATAAAGAAGCCGCCATTTACAAAGATAGAAATGAAGGTTTCATAGCATTTGGTTTGTGGGAATTTACAACGTATATAAGAGAAAAATTTGAATTTAGATTGTAACTCGCCCTGATAGCTCAGTCGGTAGAGCATTGCCCCAAAAACCAAAGGTCCTGGGTTCGATTCTCAGTTTGGACGTATAATTTTTCTCTTCAAATATGATTTATCCATCATTGAGATGTATGAAATGAATAATAAAAACATATGTTATCTTTTTTTTATTTAACTTTTATAGAAATTAATCACTATGAGGTTTAATTTATGGTGAAATTAAATGTTTCTTACCTCTCCTCATATAAATCTTCTAAGTTGATCGCGATTTCGAGACCATAACTGTCTCATCTTCAGAACTTTCTTGGCGACTGGTGTTATGTCTATCGGAAGAAACTCTTCTTCTTCCCTCTGTTGGTGGACTGATGAACCTCTGGATCAGGTCAAAATTTGCAGGAATTTCGAAGTTCTGAAAAAACGAAGGAAAACTTATGAACTTCGAAATTCCCGCAAATTTTGACCTGATCCAGAGGTCCATCGGTCCACCAACAGAGGGAAGAAGAAGAGTTTCTTCCGATCGACATAACACCAGTCGCCAACAAAGTTCTGAAGATGAGACAGTTATGGTCTCGAAATCGCAATCAACTTAGAAGATTTATATGAGGAGAGGTAAGAAACATTTAATTTCACCATATGTTTTCCTGTTACATTATCTTGTATAACATTTCAGAAAGCGGAGTGGATGACAACAACATGCAATCATGCACTTTATGCGATTGTGGATGTGTTTACACAGTACTTTGATGTTCTTGGACCTTTACTTCTGGAAGATCTGTATACTCAATTGCATTGGTGTGTCCAACAAGGTAAACAATTTTTGTGTCATTAATAACATGATGGAAATAACAAAAATGAAATGTGAGAAGATCAGTTGTTATTTCAGAAAGAGACAGTAGACCAACTTCATTGTCCCATTTTTCTTGTGGTTTTTGTTACACTATGGTAGCTTATTTTAGGGCATAAAGGATCTTTGGAACATGGATTACTTGTGACGGTAAGATAGCATGTGATTTACCTACGGATTAGTGCTAGCCGAGCGGTATGGCTGATGACTTTATTAGATGAGGTTAGTCGAGATAAATAAATAAATATAAATTTGTTCTTATAGTTTTAAATATAGTATATTATAAACAATTATAATATACTGTATTTAAAACTATAAGAACAAATTTATATATAATTACAAATAAATAAACTAGCCTAACTTATTTTATTACATATTCGTTGGAAGAGAAAGAGAGAGATTGAAACTAGGCCACATGCCCTGACTACTTGTATCATTTATAACTTATTACGTTCATATCTACTCCAATTTGTTCCTATACACAAAAAACCCATATTGTCTTAATTAATTAGGCCCCCAAAATCCTAAAAGATACTTGGTGCAGACTTACCTCCAGTTATTCTGTCGACAGTCAGCCAGCCTTCATCCACTGACCATCCTTTTATTTCTACCTCTGAAGTCCTAACTGTAAAATATCTATTCTGAGGCTTGTGTTTTCACCCCACATTTTCCCTCTCTCTCCCTCTCTCCAAGCATAGTAAGTTTGTATGCCCTAGCGGTACATTTGTTCTGGAAGTTTCCATGACCAAATACTTAACTGTATTTTGTTACTACATGAATCTGAATTCCAAACTAATCAAATGGTAAAGAGAAAAATTTATGCCTTAACCGGGAATCAAACCCCGAACCTTCAGCTTTCCATGCTGATGCTCTTAACCATTGAGCTAATCCAGGCTTCCTTCCCATCCAAGCATAAATCCTTCCTTTACCTTACTGTCTTGGTCCCACATTCAAATGCTATGAATCATCATTCACAAATACACAATGAATGGCTTCTACCTGAAGAAGACATGAAGGGACTCCACATGGCTATAGCATTATTTATTAAATTAATGTTAAGAAGCTAAAGCTGTTACTATGATTGAAATAAGTATATTAAAGTACACAACTAAATTATTGTAATCAAATGGTAAAGAGAAAAATTTTGCTCAATGGTTAAGAGCATCAGCACGGAAAGCTGAAGGTTCGGGGTTCGATTCCCGGTTCAGCGGAAAATTTTTCTCTTTACCATTTGATTACAATAATTTAGTTGTGTACTTTATATACTTATTTCAATCATAGTAACAGCTTTAGCTTCTTAATATTAATTTAATTCCAAACTAATATTTCCTATAACATGGGGGTTTTGAATCATATAATTTCCTAGTTTAATAAGACTATTAAATAACTAATTAAAACATACTAACTAAATAACTAATTAAAAATGTACTATTTAAATAACTAATTTAAAATATCTGGTCCTAGTTATCCTATTTATAACAGTTTTCATTCAAATAAAATGATTACATAAAAATTTAGATTACATCTTTTTTTGAGATATTTGTTCGTCATAACATAGCTCCACTTATTTCTAAATATTGACAGCCACACAATATGCTTTCTTTGCTGAAATGTTATAATTTATTTACTTGATTATACACACTATATCTGCATGAGGAATTTCCTTAAGTGCTATTTCACTGTACAATAAAGGTTTCTTTTCTTATACAAATTATATAAACAAATTCTGTCCTTTATAAAGTGTGCTGATTCTAGGCTATTGCTGTCCACACTCTCTTGATGCATAATATCTTCGAAAGTGTATTTTTATTTCATTTGATCATTTCTTATTTCAGATAATGAACAACTGGCTCGTTCAGGCACAAATTGCCTTGAAAATCTAGTCAATTCAAATGGTCTTAAATTCCAAGATTCAACTTGGGATAAGACGTGTCAATGTATGCTTGATATATCAATTGTACCATTCCTAGTGCTTTGCTTACGTGGAGACCTGATGATGGAAGAAATGGCAAAGAGAGTGATATGGAGATCATAACGGTAAGACAGAAAGAATTCTATTACTCTAGTTTATATGGTGATACACTAATCCGGCCCACAACCTCATGACTAGAGCGAGGAATTTTATGAAATTTCATGTTTTAAACTACTAGTCAGTGAGTGCTAAGACTAAGTATCTTTACATTTTATGATATGTAGAATCATACAAGACCAAAACTTTTTTTTCATATTTCATAATATTTTGGCAAAATGTTCATATTTTAGTGAAAGTTTCATATTCTTTCAAATTTTTTTTACTTTCAAATTTTGATATTTTTTAAAAATAAAAGCTCTAGGAATTCATCATCATCATCAATGGCAGGCATGGATTAAGCCAATTGGCCTGTTCTGCTTCAGGAAAGAAATTGATCCCTCCATCTCTTCTTAGGTCTTCCTGGGTCTCTTCGCCCTGTGGGTCTGTAGTTCAATAGCTGCAGAGGTAGTCTATTGTTTGGATCCTCAGAAGGTGTTCATGCCAATTATTTTGATATTTTTTAATGATTTCAGTTATTGCTGGTGTGTTGAGAGCTTTGCGGATATCTTCATTACGCATGTGATCATAAAGCATATAACCTGCTAAAGGTCTTAATAACTTCATTTCTGCAGCTACTATCCTATTTAATTTACCTGTAGTAAGAGTCCAGGTTTCAGAACCATAAAGTAGAGTTGGAAGAGCCATTGTTTTATAAAATTTTAGAATTCATTACAATATTTTTGAAATTACTGTATTTATGTAATTTTTGACAATGTAACATCGTAGACAAATGAAAATTCTTCAGTATCCCTTCTGAACAAGATAAATAGAAAAGAATTAAATTAATCGTGAATTCTTCTTACCTCATACTTCTTTTTTTTTTTTTTTTTTATTATTGATTTCGTACATCTCAATGATGGATAAATCATATTTGAAGAGAAAAATTATACGCTCAGACGCAAGTCCCGGTCTGAGCGTATAATTTTTCTCTTCAAATATCGTACTTCTATGTTTTTTTAAACACAGCACTGCAGTATCAGTGACCATCGTCACTGTTTTTGTGAAAACAGCTGAGGTGGTGATGATGGTCACTGATACTGCAGTGCTGTGTTTAAAAAAACATAGAAGTATGAGGTAAGAAGAATTCACAATTCATTTAATTCTCATTAATAAAACATCATAATGTTAAAAATTCCCAAATTGATTATATAAAAAAAAAGATAAATAGATTTTATAAAAACAAATAATTGGATAAGTGATCAAGTTAGATGGAGGGTTTTGTCCTAAACTCGATCCCCAGAACAAGAACATGAGCCTAGATGAGTAAGTAGAAGAACTTTGTTGGAATATTGTGTAGTCAAGTAGCTGTTGGTTTGCTCTTGCTACCTGAGAGCAGTCCTTACTTTGTGAATAGATTACAGCATTTAAATATAGGAAAGACATAACATCAGTCGCCAAGATAGTACTGAAGATGAGACCGTTATGGTCTTGAAATCGCGATCTACTTAGATGTTTTA
This sequence comes from Diploptera punctata, assembly GCA_030220185.1. Taxonomy (NCBI): domain Eukaryota; kingdom Metazoa; phylum Arthropoda; class Insecta; order Blattodea; family Blaberidae; genus Diploptera; species Diploptera punctata. Next base: position 1,742,628 of record JASPKZ010008351.1, read on the forward strand.
TATGACGAGAGATAGAAAACATTTTATTTTACCATATAGGAAAGACTGCTGCTGCTAAACTAGAAGCAGTGCTTTTGTGAAACTAGTAAATTAGTGATGTTCATGTAGGTACGGCAACATTTTTCTCACATCAAGCTATTATATACAGCATGATACAAGTATGCTCCCACAACATTATGTGATGTTGAGCATAATTTTTCATTGTACAAAACAATTCTGACAGACAGGCCTTATAGTTTACTATCAGAAAATATAGAAAAATCTCCTAACTGTGTATTACGAATAGAATTGACAATTGGTTAGTTCAAAGGACAAGTGGACCAAGTCTAGACAGTATTCGAGACCCATTAATATAATTCTAACTACATTTCACCATGTTTGTAGTTAAATATTAAATGTAACTGTAATTACAAAGAGAGTTCTGAAACAATCCTTAGAATTAATTATGAACTAATAACTTTTAACATCTTATTTCTACAAATGTGACATACTGGAATGGTCTACTTGTGTTCTGAATATAAAATCTCTCAGTTTTGACATATTAAGGTAAAGTGAATTAATGAGTCATATTTTAATATCTTACCTCATATTTTATGTTTCTTCAAACACGGGAACTAGTTTTCAAGAGAAGGATCTCTCTCATTTTCAACCGACATTATGACTACCGGATTTTTGTTGGAATCTCTATATCAATAACATTGCCATCTGGTGTCGATTTGATGAACTTTGAGATGTCAGGTTCATTAGGAATCTCGAAATTCCTGGATCTAAATTTGTTCTTCTGAATATTGGGAGAAGATATATATTCAGAAGAACAAATTTAGATCCATGCAATTTCGAGATTCCTAATGAACGTGAGCTCATCTCAAAGTTCATCAAATCAATACCAGATGGCAACGTTATTGATATGGAGATTCCAACGAAAATCCGGTAGTCATAATGTCAGTTGAAAATGAGAGAGATCCTTCTCTTGAAAACTAGTTCCCATGTTTGAAGAAACACAAAATATGAGGTAAGATGTTAAAATATGACTCATTAATTTATGAATTAAGAACCTAATAATGTTATTTCCCATATTTAACCATGAATAAGGTAAAGTGATTCCACGTCTTGGGAGGCCCTTGTGGTGGCATGTTGAAGCTCTCATCTTTCTAGACAATAGGCACGAAATGTCTGTTGGGTTGTTGGCCCTGCCTGATGGCCGTCTTTGTGCCCAGAACATGCAACTAGTACTTAGAAGCTAAGTCAACCCCAGGGCCACAATGCCACCAGAAGGTCTGGTTCAGCTAAAATCTTGACCATATCAAGACTTGAACCTACAACTTTCCAGTTTGTAGCACGATTCCGTATACAACTACACTATGGCATGATCCATTAAAATTGTTTGAAATCATGAACATAATATTTTATTAAAATTCATCGGAGTTATGGCTGAGGATGAACACGACTGTGTTTGAAACCATGGTATCATGGAAGCATGAATCCTATGAGGTGAGTTGTGTAAACAAAATGTTCTCCGATGAATTTTAATGATTATCCTCATAATGTTTACTTCCCAACATTAATTTAACATAATATTTTATATTGTATCAGAATTAATGAAAAAGCTAATCAAAATGGAAATACAGTTAAGATCTTGATTTCTTGAGCCATAAAGAAAGGTCTGCTTGTCTCATTTATATGCTGGTATGTATACTTATAACTTTTAGAGGGCCTGTGTGTATAAATATATGTAAAAATTTTAGAAAATACTAACTTTATAATATTTTTGTGTCATATTTTTCATATTTCGTTTCTACAATTTCATATTTTGGTATAATTTATATACCTCATAGTGTGAATTCCTAAAATAAGTAGTTGGTATAATTTCTTCATATAATTCCTCGCTCTACTCATAAGCAACAAACAATTTTTATTTTAAAACAATTTTGCATTTCGTTTAGCAGTTCTACCTTCCACCAAACAAGAGTAGAGTTTTTTCATACAATATTTGTTTTACATTCTATCTGATTTATTGGAATAACAGATACTTCTTGCCTCTCTATTGAGACTGTGCCGGTTTGCTCAGGGTAGAATATAACTCAGGGATGTTTATATTATTTATGTAATTATTAATAAATTTAAACATATTACTCCAGTTTATTGAATAATTTTACACTAACAATGTATAGATAATTACAATCGTTTTATATCTCACTAATATTCGGAGTGGAGTTGATGATTTTATTTAAGTCCACGTGTATTTAATATCACTTAAAATTCTGAGTTACTAGTTATCTTGGATTTTAAAATACTTAAGATTTTAAAATTTACTAAAGGTCGCGGACAGTTGCTGTAGGGCTTATTCCTTGTAGAACGTATGAGTGTGAGTGTATGTGAGAGCGTTTTGTCACGTGTCCTTGCCTTATAAGGGCGATGACTCCTCCCATAAAGTCATTTACCCCACTCCAAATGTACATGTTATTCATTATACCTTAGAGGGGTAATGTGGCTTTGTCATGACTCACTCAGCAGCATCAACCATCATACTGGATGTTGTAGTGAAGAGTGGCCTGCTGAAGATGGAACGGATGTTCTGAAAGGCCTACAGGCATAAAGATTACATATTTTATAAGTTGAGGACGACGGATTTTACCTAAGAAGGTATATTTTAACTTGACGATTTTATTATTAATTTAACACTTCTCATTGAAGGATAAATTATATTTGAAGAGAAAAATTTTCGCCTAGACCGGGACTCGAACCCGGGACCCTTGGCTTTCCGGGCCAAGTGCTCTACCAACTGAGCTACCGAGGCGAGTTACGATCTAGACGCAAATTTTTCTCTTATGTACGTTGTAATTCCCTCGCGCCAAATGCTTGAAACTATAGCTTCTATCTTTGCAAATGGCAGCTTCTTAGTTAAGAAGACATTTATTGGGAATTTAACACTACTTTATAGCCAGTAGGGCTTCTATTGACGATTTTTATTATTAATTTAACACTTCTCATAGAAGGATAAATTATATTTGAAGAGAAAAATTTTTTTGCAAAGATAGAAGCTATGGTTTCAAGCATTTGGTGCGAGGGAATTACAACGTACATAAGAGAAAAATTTGCGTCTAGATCGTAACTCGCCTCGGTAGCTCAGTTGGTAGAGCACTTGGCCTGGAAAGCCAAGGGTCCCGTGTTCGAGTCCCGGTCTAGGCGAAAATTTTTCTCTTCAAATATAATTTATCCTTCTATGAGAAGTGTTAAATTAATAATAAAAATCGTCAATAGAAGCCCTACTGGCTATAAAGTAGTGTTAAATTCCCAATAAATGTCTTCTTAACTAAGAAGCCGCCATTTGCAAAGATAGAAGCTATGGTTTCAAGCATTTGGCACGAGGGAATTACAATGTACATAAGAGAAAAATTTGCATCTAGATCGTAAATCGCCTCGGTAGCTCAGTTGGTAGAGCACTTGGCCCGGAAAGCCAAGGGTCCCGGGTTCTAGTCCCGGTCTAGGCGAAAATTTTTCTCTTCAAATATATTTTAACTTATTTTATTTTACAGCTAATTGACAAGATCACTGCTAGAAGGCCCTCTGTCCTGGAGTAAGGGCATTGTAGCATGAAACTGAAACTAAAATGCTCAACTATGACTCTGTATGAAGGCTGGACAAACGTCCTTTTAGCTCAGAATGTGTATATATGTAAAAATGTTGAATCTGCAGTCAACTCATTTTTTGCAAAACAAAATGGAGAAAGGACCTTTTAACAATGACCAATTCAATTGCTGTTTGTAAAATGTCAAGGTAGTAAGGAAACAGTTTTTGTCATAATACGATGTGTGAAATATATTTTATTTACAGAGTGAAAATGGAGATGCAACTCGTCAAGGAATCTTGAAACGATCCAGTAGTTTATATAGTGTCCAGAGTAATCACTCACCCTCATTTGATGAAACAAGGTCGTCAAAAAATAAAGTATGAGAATCATTTCCTTAGCTTGAATATTTTAATTTAATATTAAATCCTATACTTGTATCCAGTAGAATTCCAGATTGAAGAATAGATGAAGCCCCTATTATTGAAGATCTGTGATATACAGTAAAAGCTCCTTATTCATGGGTTAAAGAATTGTGACACAGTTCATGTATTTGCAGCTAAAAGTTTCTTTATTCGCGGATCCAGTCGGTAAATTAGGATTAGTGTCCTTTATTAATCATCAGCAGTTTCTTTTTTCTTAACTGCAGGCAGTTGCCAAAGCAGCTTTTACAAATAGTGATTCAAACCAAATACTTACTTACTTGACGATTTTATTATTGATTTAACACTTCTCACTGAAGGATAAATTATATTTGAAGAGAAAAATTTTCGCCTAGACCGAGACTCGAACTCGGGACCCTTGGCTTTCCGGGCCAAGTGCTCTACCAACTGAGCTACAGAGGTGAGTTACGATCTAGACGCAAATTTTTCTCTTATATACATTGTAATTCCCTCGCGCCGGAAAGCCAAGGGTCCCGGGTTCGAGTCTCGGTCTAGCCGAAAATTTTTTCTCTCCAAATATTACTTACTTACTTACTTACTTACTTACTTACTTACTTACGTACTTACTTACTTACTTACTTACTCACTGGCACTATCGAACCTGTAGGTTCATGGCCACGCGGACATAAGCTCTCCATACATCCCTATCCTGAGCTAATGCTTTCCAATCATTTCCTGTATAATCTACATACCTCAAATCATAGTTAATGTTATTCTCCCACCTCATTCTTGGTCTACCAACTGGGTGTTTTCCCTCTGGCTTTCCTACAAGAAGCTTCCATGCAAGTCTTTCATTCCCCATACGTGCAACATGTCCTGCCCATCGCAGTCTACGAGACTTAACTGTTCTTATTATATCTGGCTTCCGATTCAAACCAAATGGACAAATAAATATCAAAACAAAACAAACCTTATTATCACTAACCCATTGTTAAAAGCTGTTGTCGTATTTCACATGCTAATATGTACTTTGATAAATGCCTCCATCACCACAATCGATATATTATTGTTTCAACTTGTTATTCATTGCAATAATTTTGATTGAATAACACATGTCTCTTGTGCTTTGTTCCCAGTTTATAATGTTGAGTATAAGGAAAGAAAAATTAGTACCGAAGAGAAAAAAATTAGTGTTGCCACTTAAAGTAAAAATACAAATTCTTGACCATTTATATGCATTAGTGAGTCATTTGCATCTATATCATGCTATTTCATTGTTAATGAATCAAGAAATCCGAAGACAGAATTCTATCGCATAATTCACAGCTGAATTTTTTTTTTTAAATCTTAATTGAAAGACCTTTTAAAATTGGGAAAACAGGAAAAAATTACTAAGTTCTTTAAGTCTTGTCTAAACCTGACAGTAATAATTAATATAAATTGTTCAAAATCTCTCATTAATTGATTATATTTTGATAATTTTAATATTCTCTAACCTTGGAACATGTTCCCTATATACCCATACAAATTACCATTCCATATTCGCAGGATATATCCAGAACATATCCCCTGCGAATAAGGAGCGTTTAGTGTAAGGTTTCTGGCTGACCAGCCCTGTTGCACCATCACAGGGGTAGTTGAAATTAAATGGATGACATTAGTGTGGAGAAGTAGTAAAATAAAGTTTTCAACAGTTTAGAATGAGAGAAATCCCTAGAAAAACCTGCCCTGGCTCCAATTCTTCCACACTAACCTAACATAAAATGTGGACATAGCATCCAGAGGTGAAGTGCACTGAGAGCTGCTATTTTAATTAAAATGAAAAGTAAAACAAATTGATTACAGCAAAGTAGATTATGATTTTTCTTTAATTTTATATTGCACTTTAAGGCAATATGCTACAAGCCGAAAGGTCACTGGTTCGAGTCCCAATAGAATTAGAATTTTAAACTGCTGATGGTGACATGGTCCTGGCATCGATTCAGCCTCTAATGGAAATGAGTACCAGACATATGTTCTGGAGATAGAGAGACCCATCATGAAGCACTGACAAGCTGGCTGACATTTTGTACCGATTGTCTAGAAATATGGTGGGAGCCTTAACCTCCTCTTACCCCAATGAGCTCCCTAAGCCTGTAGAGGAATTACTTTGCTTATATGCTTTCTTGGAAATTATGAAGTAGATTATTTTAACTCAATAAAATATCCTATGATACACTACCCAACAAAAAAATAAAAAAATCATACCTCCACGGTAAAACATGTTATTCTTAACAAAAAAGTTGCACTGAATTTGAAAATTGCCATAGAAATCTCCTATCATGCCAGGTTAAAAATATATAAACACATTAAAATGTCATATAGATAGTATCAGATAAAATTTCACGATACATTAATAATTACAATATAATGATCTTCTTCTTCTTCTTCCGGATGCTGTATTGGGTGATGATGCCTGTTCTGCGACTACAAAAACTGATCTTTCCATCGGTTGAAGGATCTTCCGAGGTCTCTTTTGCCTTTAGGGTTGAGGTGGTACATCATCTTTGGTAAACGGGAATTTGACATTCTCTGGACGTGTTGGAATATGACATAATGATGTATTCATACTTGTTAAGATTAATTCACAAATGTAGTTTTATATGCATGCAATAATATTTGGGTCATGTTTTAAGGGAATATACCTGTAATTTTGCTTAAAAAGTTTGGTATATGATCTTCTCTTGTACTCCTGCCTGCTCTCCCTCACAAGAAACCAACAGTAATCCCCCATCATTACTGGATCCTTATGGCCTTGTTACCATTTCTCCATGCTGGAAATGTCTTGATGAAACCTTACACCTTATTCATCACTAAGATCGCCCAGATTATCTGGAAAAAAGTTTGGATATGAATGAAGAAAATAGATTTTCAAACACGTTTTACAACTCATGTTTTTGTAGGATTTCAACAAATTTGACACCAAAGTTTTATAGATGTCTTCTTTTTTGTTTCCGAGATAACCACGCACAACTCTTTTAAATGATTGCCAAACTGCTAATTCAACCGCTTGTAAAATTTTTCTCAAACATTTCATCTCCATGAGTTTTCTGTTTTGAGGACCAATAAAAATTCCTTCTTTCAGTTTTGCATTTATTAACTGGAAACTTGCCTTGTAAATACGCAAATCCACATCCATCGTTGTTGAGTGCCTTAACAAAATTCTTCATCAGCGCAAGTTTTATGTGTAAGGGAGGAAGGAGAACATTACCAAGCTGAATCAATGGTTATATTTAAATTAATATTGAGAAGTAAACATTTTGAGGTTATATCATTAATAGTGAGTGGAGAACATATTTTTAACGACTCACCTCATATAATTTCATATTTCTTTTGATATCGGTGGTTTCAGACAATATCTTGTCCCTCTTCAGTCAGTGGAAGCCATGACTGAAGAGGTACAAGATATTGTCTGAAACCACCGGTATCAAAGAAATTTGAAATTATATGAGGTGAGTTGTTAAAAAGATGTTCTCCACTCACTATTAATGAACCAATGGTGTTTGTTTTATGTTACTTTCCCCCTGGAACATATTCCTGCTGCTTGTCCTATTGTTCTATCACAAAATGTTTTTCTGTAGCACAGCTGTCCCACAAACACAAAAAACAGAAATATTTTGTGAAACCCCCTTGTAAACCAAGCATCAAACCAATTACTTTGTCACTGCATATCATCCAACATATTTTAAAACATGCACAATCTTAGCCATACTTTCATAAATTTCTTTAAGATCTACAGAATAATAAACTGGAACAGATGGAACACCATTACCATTTTGAAGTAACACTGCTTTTATGCTATACTTAGATGAATCTATAAACAATGTCGGTCATCTGGATTATGCTCAACACCTAGTTCACTAATTAAACCATTAATGTCTACACAGAAACACATATTCTCCTCCATAGCAAAATATTTTGCAAATGCCTGTTGTCTATTTTCAAACACTGTAATTTTTGTACCCTCTGCTAGTAAGTCTCATTGTTGCAGCCTAGGACTTAGAATTTCAGATTCTTTTTTAGACAAATTTAAATCACATTCAAATCATTCAAGTCTACTTGCTCTACAGAATGTCTTTCACATTCAGAATTATCTGGTTGAATATCCCGATCTTTTGGCTCCGAGAACAACTCATACCGGAAATCACTATTTTCTTCACCATTACTATCACTATTCCTCGTTATGTGGAACACGTCATATGGCAGAAGATATATCTGGATACTGAATAACATAAGAATTAAATGAATCGTGATTTCTTCTTACCTCATACTTCTATGTTTTTTTAACACAGCACTGCAGTATCAGCGACCATTGTCACCATCTTCAGCTGTTTTCACGGCTGTCAATTTTTTCTTTTGCCGGTAATTATCCAAACTGCCGTCTGGTGTTCTTATGAAGGAATTATTTTCTAAACTGCCATCTGGTGTTCTTTTGAATGAATCATTTTCTAAACTGTCATCTGTTGTATTTTTGAAGAACTTTGTAATCAAGCTTGGTTCGTCTGGAATCTCGAAGTTCATGGTTCTAGTATGGTGTTTTTTAATATATATTCAAAATATATATTGAATATATATTCAAAATTGAATATGGTTCTAGTATAGTATTTTTGAATATATATTGAATATATATTCAAAATTGAATATGGTTCTAGTATGGTATTTTTGAATATATATTCAATTTTGAATATATATTCAAAAAAACCATACTAGAACCATGAACTTCAAGATTCCAGATGAACCGAGCTTGATTACAAAGTTCTTCAAAAATACAACAGATGGCAGTTTAGAAAATGATTAATTCAAAAGAACACCAGATGGCAGTTTAGAAAATAATTCCTTTAAAAGAACACCAGATGACAGTTTGGATAATTACCAGCAAAAGAAAAAATTGACAGTCGTGAAAACAGCTGAAGATGGTGACAATGGTCGCTGATAGTGCAGTGCTGTGTTTAAAAAAACATAGAAGTATGAGGTAAGAAGAAACCATGATTCATTTAATTCTTATGAATTGAACCTCATAATGTTAAAAATTCCCAAATGTATTATATAAACTAAATAACATGTTTACTTTTCCTAGACATGCCAGATATATTTGTCATGCAATCGTTAATATGATTTGTTGGTTCTCACCACACCATAGGTACAGCAAATGGCAACTCTTTGAGTTTGCCATGTAACCATTGTCTAAGATTTGTCGTACAAGTGATACAACATTGATGAAGTGACCATACTTCATCCTGGTCACCAATTTGACACCCGAAGTATAAAGAATGTGCAAATTTAGTAATATTACAACATTTTTTCCTTTGATTTCTGGGAGTAAACCACCCACAAACATAACAAATATTATCTGGATTATTTTTCTTAGATATCTTTTGAATGAAGGGTGATAGGAAAAATCCAAAGTCATTTTTGGAATCAGCACATCATTTCCCATTAGAATGAGTTATTTTCACTTCAGAGGTAAAAAATTGTGTTGGGTAGTGTTATTATTGTTTCATAACTAGCAAACTGTAATCTATAGTTAGCTAATATTTAGAGCTGGAATTTGAACCCTGATCTTAGCTTCATATACTGATGCTCTAACATTGAGCTTTTAAATTACATCTTCTGGACCAACCCAAATTTGTTTCTCTCTGTAAAAGAATGAAACTGCATTCAGCATTAATAGTGAGTGGAGAACATATTTTTAATGACTATTTAACTCATGCCCCAAATGGGAGTCAATGACCAATCACGTTTCAATGATTTCTGTTTTGCAACCAATCAGAGTCGTGTTTCACCAAATATTTATCAGTGTTATAATTACCATATTAAAGAAAGCTCCTCCTTACAATATTGCTTTCCTTTGGCAATGAATAGTATGATCTGGTTGCAGTGATAAACAAAAGAAGCAGTAGAAGCGTACCTATTGTTTCTCATTTGTTTTCAAACATCCCCGTTTACATTAAATATATAAATATTTTAAAATAACTATAGTTAAATAATGATTTGTGAGTAAACAGCTTAATTTTATTTGTTAAATAGTCCTAACAAATGCCACGAGTGATTTCCAAATTATCGATAAATTCACGACTCACGAAGTGAGGATCATCTCATATAATTTCAAATCTCTTTGATACCGGCGGTTTCAGACAATATCTTGTCCCTCTTCAGTCATGGCATATACAAGTGGAAGCCATGACTGAAGAGGGACAAGATATTGTCTGAAACTGCCGGGATCAAAGAAATTTGAAATTATATGAGGTGAGTCGTTAAAAATATGTTCTCCACTCACTATTAATGATATAACCTCATAATGTTTACTTCCCAATATTAATTTAAATATGCCTTCAGCATGTTTAAGTGGGTTCTCCAACTATATGAAGTCATCGTGTAGTAACTATTTGAGGACATGTGACTGATTCCATAAATTGGAAATTCTGTAGTAGATAGGTAGTGTTTTATTTAATGATGCTTTTCAACATCTCTGATCATTAGCATCATGATTCAATATTGAGCTTAAAAGGATGAACAAATTTTGCTCAGAAGCCTCTTATTTCATTCTTGAGATTCTTTTTACATGCCACAAATATATGACTCATGGCTTTATTTTCCATGAAGCCATGCTCAAGATTTTTGTGCCTTGAAAAATCCATTATTGGGTATGAACCAAAGAATCTTGGGTACAGAGGTGTGCATGGTAATCAGTAGATTACCAAAACTAACAAGAATTTCTGTAATGTTAATTAATTATTGATTAAGATATAGTAAAAAATAAAATTAAATTAAAAAGTTAATATCTAGTCCATCGAATGAGCCATCAGTAGTCAACTTACATATGATAGCATTTAAATTGTAAATTTATCAAAGTATCACTCTTTTTAGATATACGGGGTATTTTTTTTTAGCACACTAATAACTGTAACAATTTGTGTTGAGTTGTTTTTGACTCACCTCATACTTCTTAGCTCTCTCGCAGACTCAAGTTTCTTCACTGCATTTGTGACATTCCCAGTGCTGTATCACATTCACAACTGATGTCCAACAGCCTCCTCTCATGCAGACTGACCTCCGCGCCATCTGATGGCTGACCGATGAACTTCCAAATCAATCCCCTCTCTTTATCACCGGGTACTTCAAAATTCATAGTTATGTTTTTATTCTTGCATATGTAAATTTTTTCCCAAATTGTGAGTTCCTTCAGTTTTTCCAATTGTTTAAGTAATTTTGTTTTGGTTTCTATTCTGTGTTTTTCTGATCAGGCATGTGCAGCTATTGCAGATTTTTCTGTTTCTCCATTTTTAACATTTCTGAGGTGTTCCTTTAATCTTGTATTTAAATTCCTTTTTGTTTTTCCTATGTATATCCTTTCACAATCTTTACAATATTTTTTTGCAGTCTTCAATTTTTTTCATTTTTGTTGGTTTTTATTAAATTACCCAAACTGTGACCGTTTTTCGGTGCTAATTTAATGTTGAATTTGTTGAAGATTTTTTTAAACTTGTTAAATACTAAAGAGTGTTACGTGAATTTCCTGAATTTTTTTTACTGATTTCTTTATCTGTCTGAAGAGTACTTTCATTAATAATTTTTTGTTCCTTGAATTTATTTATTTTCTTGTGTATCATCTTTTCTTGAAATCCATTATCCTTTGCCATATTTATAATGTGTTTTTTCTCTTTATTGAAATTTTCCTTGCTCATGGGAACGTTCACAATTCTGTGTGTTAAACTATTAAATACTGCCTGTTTGTGCAAAAAATGGTTAAATCCTGTTGCTTTTATATAATTATCAATGTGAGTTTCTTTTCTGTAGATTCCAAATTCTATTTTTTTTTATTCCTGATAACTTAAGGTCTAAAAATGGTATTTCATGATTATTTTCTACTTCCATTGTAAATTTGATTGTTTTTTTATGAATATTTAACAGTTTAATGGCATCTTCTTATTGTTTCTGTTTTACTATTGCTATGACATCTACATATCTGCTCCAGAATTTAAACATCAAAGGGTATTCTTTAGTTACTTGACATTTAAAGTTACCCATAAACATATTTGCTAAGAATGGTGGTGATAATGGATTTCCTATTGCAAGTCCTGATCTTTGTCTCAAGTACTTTCCTCTAAAAGTGAAGAACATTGATTTAAAGCATAATGTTAATTTTATGTATTCTTTGATGCTACCATCATCTACCTTTTTTTCTTTCAACTATTTTTCTAAAATTTTCAAAGGATAATGGATTTCAAGAAAAGATGATACAAAAGAAAATAAATAAATTCAAGGAACAAGAAATTATTAATGAAAGTACTCTTCAGACAGATAAATAAATCAGTAAAAAATTCAGTAAATTCACATACCACCCCTTAGTATTTAACAAGTTTAAAAAAATCTTCAACAAATTCAACATTAAATTAGCACCGAAAAACGGTCACAGTTTGGGTAATTTAATAAAAACCAACAAAAATGAAAAAATTGAAGGCTGCAAAAAATTGGGAATTTATCAAATTAATTGTAAAGATTGTGAAAGGATATACATAGGAAAAACAAAAAGGAATTTAAATACAAGATTAAAGGAACACCTCAGAAATGTTAAAAATGGAGAAACAGACAAATCTGCAAAAAAACACAGAATAGAAACCAAAACAAAATTACTTAAACAATTGGAAAAACCGAAGGAACTCACAATTTGGGAAAAAATTTACATATGCAAGAATAAAAACATAACTATGAATTTTGAAGTACCCAGTGATAAGGAGAGGGGATTGATTTGGAAGTTCGTCGGTCAGCCATCAGATGGCGCAGGGATCAATCTGCAGGAGAGGAGACCGTTGGACGTCAGTTATGAACATGATACAGCATTGAGAATGTCACAAATGCAGTGAAGAAACTCGAGTCTGCAAGAGAGTTAAGAAGTATGAGGCGAGTCAAAAACAACTCTACATAAATTAAAATAAACCTCATAGTTATATTTAAATTAATATTGGGAAGTAAACATTATGAGGTTATATCATTAATAGTGAGTGGAGAACATATTTTTATCGACTCACCTCATATAATTTCAAATTTCTTTGATACCGACGGTTTCAGACAATATGTCCCTCTTCAGTCATGGCTTCCATGATATTGTCTGAAACCGTCGGTATCAAAGAAATTTGAAATTATATGAGGTGAGTCAATAAAAATATGTTCTCCACTCACTATTAATAAACCTCATAGTGTTATTTCCTACCTACATAACTGTACTTACTTACTTACTTACTCACTGGCACTATCGAACCCGTAGGTTCATGGCCGCACGGACATAAGCTCTCCATACATCCCTATCCTGAGCTAATGCTTTCCAATCATTCCCTGTATAATCTACTTCCCTCAAATCATAGTTAATGTTGTTCTCCCACCTCATTTTTGGTCTACCAACTGGGCGTTTTCCTTCTGGCTTTCCTACAAGAAGTTTCCATGCACGTCTTTCATTCCCCATACGCGCAACATGTCCTGCCCATCGCAGTCTACGGGACTTAACTGTTCTTATTATATCTGGCTTCCTATAAAGACCATGTAGTTCATTGTTATGTAGTCTTCTCCATTCACCTGTCTGTTCATCTCTCTTTGGTCCAAAAATTTTCCTAAGAACTTTATTCTCAAATACTCGTAATCTCCTTTCCTCCCTTAAAGTAAGAGTCCATGTTTCGCACCCATATAATATAACTGGTAGAACAATAGTTTTATATATTTTCAGCTTAACGTTTATTGAAAGCAGTTGGGACATCAAAAGTCTCTGCAATGCATAATAGCATGCATTTCCAGAATTGAGCCTATGTTTAATTTCTTTGTGCATCTCATTCCTATTTGTGATTATTGTTCCTAGGTATTTGAATTCAGCCAATTCCTCAAAATTTCCCTCATTTGTCATTAGCTGTCCATTTCCATTATATAATGTATTTCTACGTGTGACCATATATTTAGTTTTACTGATATTTACTTCCAGTCCTAATTTCTTAGTGTTACTCAATAGTGTGTGCGTGTTGGCCTTTAGTATCTCCTCGCTATCGGCCAGTAGTACTACATCATCAGCATAAACTAACAGCTTATTAATACCATTGAGTTGTAAGCCTTCCTCATTCTCTAAAGATTTAATGGCATGCTCTAGTACAAAATTAAATAGTAGAGGAGATAGTGCATCTCCTTGCTTTAACCCATTCTGGATTTCAAAAGTGTCTGAAAACTGTTTGCCTACACGCACCCTACTCGTTGAGCCATTAACTGTAACAATTATTAATTCACAAACAAAATATTGAACTTAAGAGGTCTTTTGGTTATGTATTTTATCGTGACGTATATCCTAATTGAAAAAAATCTGATAACTGATAAACTTTTTAGTAGGCCTTATGTATATTCTGTTGTCGATTCTATGTTTGCAATATTGACGTTTAGAAACAGAGCATCATATGGAGTAAGATGACTACCATGGAAGCAACATTGTCATTACTAGAGCTAGGAATTTTAGGTGCTGCACCTTTTTTTTTTGTTACTATAATGTTCAAATTAGCTAGTATTGCAAAAAAAACATTAAATAAATGCCCCTAACTGTGTTTTAGTTGCACCTTTATTCAATGCTAGCTCCTTTTTGCACCTTTTCTTTAATGGAAGCACATTTTGCACCTTTTCAAACCTTTTTTGTCACCTTTGGAACATTTTATTACCAAAATAATATATATATATTACATTTATTCAAATATGATTTCAAGGGTTGGTAATGATGTGTGGTATCAGTCGACATCACATTACTTCCACTTCAGTGCAATCCCGTTATGCTATTCCTTTTAAATTAGTTTGCACCTCATTGCACCACAGTTATGCGAAAGCTATTGTTCAAGCAAGGAAGGTTGTTGAGTGCGTGAATAAATGTTTCAATTCAAAATAATATTTGACTAGTGTGGTCTGCTATTTTCCTGAGTTACCAGTATACAGTATGCCGAAACCGAAAGTGAACTCCTATAAACTACGTGATATTGTTAAAAAGTTTAGTGCAGATGGAATTCAGAGTGAAGAATCTGTTATCAGGTGCATTCTTTGTGATATTTCAATAACAATTGATGAAAAACTTCAATGCATTCGTGTTACACAGCATATAAGTAGTGTAAGTACTTACACAGACAATATGCGTGAATTTTGTGTCGTTTACTTGTTGTAATTGGTTTTGGTAATCTTTAATGATTATTTACATGGGAAATTTGCAACTTTTATTTAAAAAATTGCACCTTTTTTTGCACATTTTTCTGCTAAATTAAAGCACCTTTTCACCAAAATTTTGCACCTAAAATTCCTAGCTCTAGTCATAACATAACTGTATTTCTATTTTATGTAATTAGCTGATGAAACAAGCAAAACCAATAAAAATGACTAAACGTCTGGAACACCTTCACATAAATAAATTGAAATAATTTTCACTATTTTATCCCTGATTCAAAATATGTTTTTAGTATCTCAATGATAGAGTATCAACACATGAAACTGGAGATCTCAATTTAGATGCAAATTTTTTCTTTGAGGAGATACATTAAAATTGTGTTATTTATTTTCAGGTTTCTTCTGACAAATTATTTGCTGGTTTACTTATAAAATGTGTAGTGCAGTTAGAACTAATTCAGACAATAGATAACATTGTGTTTTTCCCTGCAACTTCTCGGAAAGAAGACCAGGAAAACCTAGCACTTGCACAGGTAATAAATTATATTTTATTATCAATAGAATGTAATATTAAGTGTTTAAGATATTGTGTTAACTTTTAAAATTACACACTCTGTGTCATGTGAAATTTTATTAGTTTTGTACTATATAATGGAATGAAAAAAAAAATTCATCATGGTGGCAGAGATGGTAGCTTATCTGCACTCTGATTACAGGCATAGGTATGATATATGGTTGGGTTGCATATTTCAGAATTAAAATTTTCATACCAGCATTCATTATTTTAATTAAAAAGAAAGTTTTTTATTTGACAAATTTAATTCGCCAATGAATCACAATATTACTATACACTGATAGAAATTTAGAAACCTACTTATGGATAAAACAGTTTTTGATTAATATTTAATTTAGGAAGTTATATTTTGAGGTTATTTTAATTATATTATTTTTAGTCTGGACATCTTACCTCAATATTAATGTTGATTTGTTCTTGAACATGTTTCAAAACAATTCTGTTTTATCGTCAGCTTTTTGATTCATTAGTACAATAACTGTCAACAAGAAAAAAAGGTAAATTTTATTAAAGATTCGGAAACATTCATTGTAATTTGGATTTTCCATTATCAGTTAAAGAAATATGTGTGTACTCATATATATGTAGCTAATGCTCTGGAGTTAACAACAAAGTTATTTTCCTTCTTGCTTCCCAATACTTGGATTTCCCATTTTTCAAAAAAATATTTGACAAATACAACATTACTTTGGCACCAATTAATAAATTTAGTCTGGAAAAACTTTTAAATGCCAATAAAAAATCAACATCCCAGACAGTAAGAAATCTGGAATTTATCAAATTAATTGTAATGATTGTAGCAAAGTATACATAAGAAAAACAAAAAGGAATTTAGAAACATGCACTAAAGAACATTTTAGAAATATTAAAAATTGTGAAATTGAAAAATCAGCAATTGCTGCACATAGTTTACTAGAACATCATAATATCGGAAAAGAAGCGAAACTTTTGAAACAATTGGATAAACCGTTGGAATTGACAATTTGGGAAATGATATTCATTCAGAAGAATAAATATTGATCTATGAATTTCGATATTCCGGTGGATAAAAATTTAATTACAAGTTTATAATCCCAACGAAAGATGGCAGCACAAGAGGTGATGTCACTAAAGAAATCAACAATCACAGAATTTCATCAGCGGAAGCCATGACTGAAGAAGGACATGATATTGTCTAAAATCTTCGGTATCAAAGAAGTTTGAAAATGTATGAGGTGAGTCGATTAAAATATGTTCTCCACTCACTATTAATGATATAACCTCATAATGTTTACTTCCCAATATTAATTTAAATAAAAATAATATTTACTTTAACTGTTAACAAAAGCGTCATTACTTATTCATGTAAGAAACTTTCCCTCATTCCCTTGAAGGGAGTCATCAGTGCCGTGACAAATTACAGTGACCCAAATTATTACAATCATATATCTACAACGTGGGACATCACATCCAACAACCCACCTTCATCCTTCATTGAGAAATGTTAATTTATAATAAATACATCTACTGGCTTTATAAAGTAATGTTGAAATTACAATTAAAAGTATTCCCTTTAGGTACCATGAGCTGATTAGATCGGCTCTGATGCTTCTGTCCATTACCTGCCAGATAATATACTTAAACTATATTTGAAGAGAAAAATTTTTGCCTAGACCGGGACTCGAACCCGGGACCCTTGGCTTTCCGGGCCAAGTGGAAAGCCAAGGGTCCCGGGTTCGAGTCCCGGTCTAGGCAAAAAAATTTCTCTTCAAATATAATTTATCCTTCTATGAGAAGTGTTAAATTAATAATAAAATCGTCATACTTAAACTACTTACAAAGCCGATCACATCGGTGGATGCAATTTAAATCTCTGACAGAAGAGATTTTACCAGTGGCATGCAGAGGGTTAATAAGAAGCTGCCATTCACATGTTGAGCAACAGTTTGGCGCTCTCAGGAATTGTAATATATAATGAAAAATTTGTGTCCAGATTGAAGACCTTGAATAGCTCAGTGATAGAGCATTAGCATATAAAGCTAAAGGTCCTGGGTTCAAATCCTGGTGTAGGCATATCTTTTTCTCTTCGAATATAATTTGTAGTTAAACTTAACGTAATATTGATGTTTTTATTATTAATTTAACACTTTTCACTGATGAATAAATTATATTTGAAGAGAAATTTGTTTATATTTTTTCTCTTCAAGTATTAAAGTAATATTTCAAATTTAAATTGATTGTTTTATGAAAGGAGTGATTGCATGTTGCAGGCAGATCTGTTACACACGGAAGCTGGTCTCTCGGAGCAGCAAAGAGAAGAACAAGGGATGTACAGAAACCTCAGCTCCAAACATCTTCTGCTTCTCACAGATTGTCTTTTGCAGTCACATCGCTTTGCTAAGGCCTTTAATTCAAACCATGAACAAAGAAATCTTTTATGGAAAGCAGGTCAGTTTTACACATTGTTGACAATTTTAGGAAATAACACTATGAGCAACATTGAAATTTCAATTGATGGTTTTTAATATTAAAGATAATATGAGAAGATTTTGTAGCGACATTGAAATTTCAATTGATGGTTTTTAATATTAAAGATAATATGAGAAGATTTTGTAGTGACATTGAAATTTCAATTGATGGTTTTGAATATTAAGGATAAAATGATAGCAAAGAAGGAATGTGAAGGATAGAAAAAATCAAAAGCACACCAAAACATAAAATAGGACAAATATGAGAACCTAGAAATCCATCATAAACAAAAAAATGTATTCAATGAATGAATGAATGACTGACTGACTGAGTCATTTCTTACCATACCTCATAGTCTATGTTTTCTTAAACATGGGAACTGCAGTTTTCAAGAGAAACATCCATCCTATGAAGAAATGTATTGGTTATTTTGAACATTACAGATTATAAAAACAAAATGGAAAGGACTTACAGGAATATGAATAAATCATGTCGGATTCCCTTCCCAAAACTATCAAGCATGTGGAAAACACTATACAATCAGTTAAAAAAGTTTTAACATAGAAAAAAAATTCAAATAAAAAGTAGCAAACCAAAAAAAAACTCCAACATCCATGATGGGACAGCAACCAGATGTGAGGTTGTTCTTGCTGGATGGAGTTGCACCGGACTAGTATTTGGTTTCTTAACCTTTATATTCTGGGGTATTTAAAAATACCGCATGAACTGCAGGACGGAATGAGGTGGGATAATAACATCAACCATGATACGATGGAAGTAGATTATACTTACTTGCTTACTTACTCACTGGCACTATCGAACCCGTAGGTTCATGGCCGCGTGGACATAAGCTCTCCATACATCCCTATCCTGAGCTAATGTTTTCCAATGGAAGTAGAATATACAGGGAATAATTGGAAAGCATTAGCTCAGGATAGGGATGTATGGAGAGCTTATGTCTGTGTGGCAATGAACCTATGGGTTCGATAGTGTCAGTGAGTTAGTTAGTTATATATTTCTTTCTGACTTATTTGTTTAAATTAGACTCGAGTTGTCAGATGTTTCTGCTGCTGTAGTATGTATACTTCAATTAGGCCTACAATTTGATTTTTTTAAAATGTATTTACGAAATGTATTTCATCAATTCCAAAAATTAATTGTCTGTATCACTTTGTCCTTGAGGCAATCCTCTAATGAGGAAAGTTGTATATAATAATAGAGATGAAGTCAGTAAAAAAGAGTCTGTAATTTTTTTTCACATCTCTTCTGCATTATAGCTGTTGCAAAGCTTTTTCAGGATTAATACTTGTACTGGCTTTTCTCACTGTGAAACAGTGAGGAAAATGTTCATAATCTGTTCCACTCCTAACATTATTTTTGAATTAAGAGATTGGATTGAAAATATACTCCTCACCTTAAATTTTGTTATTTTCTAATATATGCCAAGTATATATTCGTAGCCATTCAAGATTATGAGATATTATAGATCTTCATTTTTTATATGTCTTGTGGATCTTGCTTACATTAATTTAATTATAACTCTATGTTTGTAATTAAAAATATAGTCCATGGAATTACTTTTGGTTAATGGGGGGGGCAACTTTTTTTTTGTTAAATTAAGCTTGTTGTAAGTCTTATAAAATAAGTTAAAATACCTTCTTAAGTAAAATCCGTCGTCCTCAACTTTTAAAATATGTGATCTTTATGCCTGTAGGCCTTTCAGGACATCCGCCCCATCTTCAGCAGTTCATTCTTCGCTACAGCATCCAGGTTGATGTTTGATGCTGCTGGTCCTAATGTGGCTTTGTCGTGACCAGCAGTATCAAACATCAACCTGGATGCTGTAGCGAAGAATGAACTGCTGAAGATGGGGCGGATGTCCTGAAAGGCCTACAGGCATAAAGATCACATATTTTAAAAGTTGAGGGCGACAGATTTTACCTAAGAAGGTATTTTAACTTATTTTATTTTATGACTCTCCACCTGAATAGTTTTAACAATGTATTTTATTAGTATTGACTCTTATAAAATAACTGTCAATGTACAATTATATTACAGTTTCAATTTTATGAATTAACAGTATGAAAATAACATAATGTACTTCTAGTTAAAATTTGCTGCCATCTTTAAAATGGGGAATGAAGTTGGACTGAAGGGACTAACTATACTAGATAATTGATATCTTAAGATATCAGCATTATAATAATTATTAAGGTAGAATATTTTTATCACTCACCTCATATTGTTCTTCTTATTTGATTATAAACTAGTTTTGGAACATAGTTTCTGTTCCATCCTCAGTATCGTCACGACCGTTGTTCTGTCGTCTTGAAGAGCCGTCCTTCTCTCCTTCCATTGGCTGACTGAAAAACCTCGAAACCAGGTCATTCTCACCGGGAAATTCAAAGTTCATTAATTTCTTCTTTTCGCTCTTTTGAATGTAGGTAGATCTTTTCCCAAACAGTAAGTTCTTTTGGTTTTTCTATTTGTTTTAATAATTTAGCTTCTTTCTCGATAAGATGTTTTTCAGACCATGCATGGGCGGCCACTGCAGATTTTTCTACTTCCCCTTTTTTGACATTCCTGAGATGTTCTTTCACTCTAGTTTTCAAATTTCTCTTAGTTTTTCCTATGTAGAATTTCTCACATTCTTCACATTTAATTTGATAAATCCCTGATTTGTTTTCTTCTTTAATTTTCTCATTCTTATTAGGTCTAATCAGTCTACTGATACTGTAGTCATTTTTGGGTGCTAAGATAATGTAAAATTTAGAAAATTTACATATCATCCATTAAAACACCACAAGTTTCAAAAATTTTTTAAAGATTTCAACATAAGGTTAGCACCCAAAAATGACTGCAGCATCAGTAGACTGCTTAGACCTAATAAGAATGAGAAAATTAAAGAAGAAAACAAATCAGGGATTTATCAAATTAAATGTGAAGAATGTGAGAAATTCTACATAGGAAAAACTAAGAGAAATTTGAAAACTAGAGTGAAAGAACATCTCAGGAATGTCAAAAAAGGGGAAGTAGAAAAATCTGCAGTGGCTGCCCATGCATGGTCTGAAAAACATCTTATCGAGAAAGAAGCTAAATTATTAAAACAAATAGAAAAACCAAAAGAACGTACTGTTTGGGAAAAGATCTACCTACATTCAAAAGAGCGGAAAGAAGAAATTAATGAACTTTGAATTTCCCGGTGAGAATGACTTGGTTTCGAGGTTTTTCAGTCAGCCAATGGAAGGAGAGAAGGACAGCTCTTCAAGACGACAGAACAACGGTCGTGACAATACTGAGGATGGAACAGAAACTATGTTCCGAAACTAGTTTATAATCAAATAAGAAGAACAATATGAGGTGAGTGATAAAAATATTCTACCTTAATGAATATACCTCATAGTGAAATTCCTAAAATAAGTAGTTAGCATTATAATAGTTTATTGTTATTGCATTGACAGGTTTCAAAGGCAGTGCAAAACCTAATTTGTTAAAGCAAGAAACACAGAGTTTGGCATGTGTTCTGCGAATATTGTTCAAGATGTACAGTGATGAGACGAGACAAGATGCATGGCCCACAATCCAACAAAGGCTTATCTCTGTATGTCGAGAAGCATTGGAATATTTCCTTTGTCTCCAGTCTGAAGCACATCGTGATGCATGGACCTGTCTACTGCTCTTAGTTCTTACTAGAATATTTAAAATGTCAGATGAAAGAGTAAGTAAAATCTTTGTATATTTTATTCAATTTTTCTAGGAGCCACTGATTCAAATGGAAAATATACATGAATGAAATACTAGGTTGCAAACTGGGCAAGATTCTCATTTTACTCACAAGCAGTAGTGTAGAAGTAGTCTCTGTTCCCATCTGCACTGGTAAAAAAAATTGGGGGATATTGTGAAGTAACCTAAGAATTCATAGTTACATATGGGAAATAACATTATGAGGTTCTTCATTCGTAAATTAATGAGTAATTTTTAACATCTTACCTCATATTTTATGTTTCTTCAAACACGGGAACTAGTTTTCGAGAGAAGGATCTCTCTCATTTTCAACTGACATGATTACCAGATTTTCGTTGGAATCATTGGAATCTCCATCAATAAAGTTGCCATCTGGTGTTGATTTGATGTTCTCGCACTAAGGAACACTTCAGAAATATTAAAAATGGTGAAACTGAAAAATCAGCTATTGCAGCACATAGTTTATTGGAGAATCATAAAATTGAAAAAGCCCAACTTTTAAAACATTTGGAAAACCTTTAGAATTGACAATTTGGGAGAAGGTATATATTCAGAAGAACAAATTTAGTTCCATGAATTTCGAGATTCTTGATGAATGTGACCTCATCTCAAAGTTCATCAAATCAACACCAGATGGCAACGTTATTGATGGAGATTCCAACGAAAATCCAGTAGTCATAATGTCAGTTGAAAATGAGAGAGATCCTTTTCTCGAAAACTAGTTCCCATGTTTGAAGAAACGTAAAATATGAGGTAAGATGTTAAAAATTACTCATTAATTTATAACCTAAGAATGCTGGAAGTATTCCCTAATTTTTTTACCATTTTATTATCATAATGCTGCATTAATGATATAACAGCACCATCTGGTGACAAATTATGAAATTGTGTGAATCCAACCTATTTTACCTCTAATTATTATTATTATTATTATTACTTAGTATCAATCTTTCAGTTTTCTAAGACTCGGTAACTTTTAACTGATTCAAGGAGAAATGTTTTGTTGAGCTGTAGAGAATTGCTAACAACTTTATTGGTTTATCCAATTTACAATTTATACATAATCCACATTGGTTGATTAGAGGAAATTGATCCACATATTCTAAATTTGTATACTGCACTTGGTAGGTAAGGAATAGTTTTATTAAGAAAGGATTCAGTAATTGAAAACTATAATTAATTAATTTAAATTTTTTAAAGAGAAAATGTCTGCCTGAACCGAGGTTTGAATCCAAGACCTCTGATTTTAGAAACCAGCACATTAACCATTGTGCTATTCAGGTATTCCTGTTCGAGCATACATTTTTCTCTCTCTGTTTCCCCATAATGTGAATCCTTGTTCACAACAAAATTGGATGGCTTCTAATTCAAGAAAACTAGGTGGGATTATTAATATTATATATTATAACTACAAAGCTATTATTATTATATTATATGTATATCTTTTTAACCCATTCACCTCAGAAGATGACTTACACTCGTCGGCTGTTAAATGGCCTTCAACCCAGAAGACGAGGTACGTTCGCTTAACTCTGCTGTTATATATTTTGCAATATTTTGTACATCCCTTGGCAGGGTAATCTGTTGTTAACATTTATGAATAGTAGAGGAATGTGTTTTGGTCTTCACCCTTATTGTGATCTCAAGTACCATTATCTTTAATAAATGTGGGAATTTTTACATTATGAGTTTTTCTTAATAAGAATTAAATGAATCTTGAATTCTTTTTGCCTCATACATGTAATTTTTTTTTAACACAAAACTGCAGTATCGGGATAATTCCAAGAAAGATGAAAAATTCAAGAAATTTACTTACCACCCAGAAGTTCATAACAAATTTCAAAAGATTTAAAAAATATATATTGGCTCTGATTAACAAATTCAATCTGGGTAATCTTCTGTTAAGTAATAAAAAAGTTAACACCCCAGACAATAAAAAATCTGGAATTTATCAAATTAATTGCTAAGATTGCAATAAGATATATGTAGGAAAAACAAAATGGAATTTGGACACTTGCAAGAAAGAACACTTTAGAAACATAAAAAATGGTAAATTGAAAAATCAGCAATAGCAACACATAGTTTATTAAAGAATCATAGAATTGAAAGAGAAGCAGAAATTTTGAAACATCTATCTAAACTTTGGAATTAACAGTTTGTGAAAAAATATAGATTCAAAAAGAAACCATACTAGAACCATGAACTTAGAGTTTCCAGACAAACCTAATATGATTACAAATTTCTTCAAAAGTACACCAGATGGCAGTTTAGAAAATTATCGACATAATGAAAAATTGACAGTCGTGAAAACAGCTAAAAATGGTATTGATATTTTTCCCGATACTCCAGTTCTGTGTTATAAAAACATAAATGTATGAGGTAAGAAGAATTCACGATTCATTCAGTTCTTATTAAGAAAACTCATAATGTAAAAATTTGCAAATTTATTAAATTAAGATCAAAAGGATCCCTTTTACATCCCAGATAACTGATGACATGATCTTTCCAGCTGACCGTGTTGCCTTTGCTTCTTTTGGTGGTGGAGAATCAGCATGTTTCCACTGCTTTGACTGTTATTTTGTCTCTGGAGTATAGTAATGGACCCATGTTTCATCTGTGGTCACAATCCAGCACAAAAAATCTCGTCTGTTTTTGTGAAATTATACCAAACATTCTTCAGACATTTCCACTCCAATGAATTTTTGATCCGGTGTTAACAGCACCGGCACCAATCTAGCAGATAATTTTTTCATACCCAATTCCTCACTTAAAATGTAATGTGCCCATTCAGATGGCATTCTTACAGCTTCAATTATCTCTCGCAGTTTTATTTAGCGATCTTCCAATACATTTTGTGCACTTTTGCAATTATTTCTGGAGTAGTGGCACATCTTGGCCGACCACTATGGGATCATAGTCTAAGCTGTCCCGACCACATTTAAACTTGGTTGTCCACCTGGCAACTGTTAAATAAGAAGGTGCAAAATCCACGTCTGTGCTGCATCCTGCCTCACTTCACTCTGCTCTTAACTCATGCAGGGATGTACAGTGGGTTGCAATTGCTGGATTCTGGCTTCAATTTCTGTGCCTTGTAGTTATAAACAGCAGATAATTTTTTTTGACATGGTCTTGATACATCACATCGCCTCTCTGAGAGGTAGGTTTCGGCATGCAACAGTTGACGGTTTCCTTGTGAGTGAAATATAATTTTTTTTCTTAACCTTTATATTCCAGGGTATTTAAAAGTACCGCATGAACTGCAGGACGGAATTTAAATCCTAGTCCGTGATATTAAATGGATGGTAGAGCGTGCATACTAACAAAAAAAAATTTTATGATAAACTATAAGAGATATAAATATAAAATAACTTTTATTTCACTCATAAAGGAGTGTATTATTCAATGAAATGTTTAACTTTTACATACAATAGAGAATTTTATTATTAAAAGTTAAAATTTATTTGCTAGGTCTATATTTTTTAGTTTGACTTTATAACGGGTTCAGTTTATGATTTGAAGGTGACTGTACTCTTGCAAGGGGAATTTGATGATGTAGTTTGAACATGTGTGCCAAGAAAAATCTGCTTTGAAAGCATAAACATGAGTACCCTGCCTTGTTGACGACAGAGTTATCAGCACCTTAGCAAACCTTGTAACATACAACACTAACATTCAGTTATATTATTTTTGGTCTGGACATCTTACCTCTGGGAAAGCTGACGATAAAACAGAATTGTTTTGAAACATGTCCAAGAACAAATCAACATTAATATTGAGGTAAGATGTCCAGACCAAAAATAATATAATTAAAATAACCTCAAAATATAACTTCCTAAAATTAAATATTACTAACATTCAGTCTTGAATTAGTAACTGTAGACTGTGTTTTGTTTTTTAACATATAAAAAATGGCTTCAAGTATATGGCATCCTGGATTATCAAAATAATGTGAGTAGCATATCAGATATTTTTTAAAAACGAATACTAACAAGATATTTACCATGTTAACTCATTATAATTTAAATACAAAATTGGGGTGAAAAAGACATGTTTTATTTTTTATTTTTTATGAATACTTGATCTAAAACACAATAGGTTAGAGCCACAAATAACTTCCTTGCAACATTTTCTGAATTTTTATAATTTTACAAATGCTATCATGGGAAAAATATGTAAAAATTAGGGGTGGAAAAGGCACCTGATGTGTTTTTTTTAATTTTTTGTGAATACTTGATCGGAACACAATAGGTTAGAGCCACTAATAATTTCTTTACAATATTTTCTGAATTTTTATAATTTTACGAAGAAATAATGTTATCATGGGACAAATATGTCCACTAAGTCCTTTAGGGCTTTACATTTCATGGGACAAATATGTCCCACAAGTCTTCTAAAAAGTAAATCTTAATGTGCAGAGTCAGGCTAATCTGCAACAAATTTAAAAAGTTTGAAATGTATATCCTGTCTGATGAAATAAAATTAATAGTTAATTTTTTATTGTGTAATTTTTTACAGTTTGCAGCTCATACATCTAGCTACTATCCTCTACTATGTGAAATAATGTGTTTTGACTTGAAACCTGAGCTACGATCTGTTTTACGTCGATTCTTCTTACGTATTGGACCTGTGTTTAATATTACTCCAGGAAATAGGTCAGGAAGTGGACCATGATGCTGTGGAACTGGGCGAAACTGTTCTCGCCCATCTATCATCACTAACTGGGACATTCAGCAATCTGTAATTCGAGAAAATCATTCATTATATATGGAACCTCGCTAAAAATCCAAGCCATAGTGATGTGGTGAACCTGACCTCATAGCTTTAAAACACTTTCAAATGCTAATTATTATATTTCTTTTTAGTTTTTCATTTATTTCTGTATATAGGCTTTACTATCAAGAAGTGTGCAAGAATACAGAAAATCATGACAATCACAGTTCATTTTTGTGTCCATCCAAGTGAAATGTGGTATAGGTGACCTGAATTTAAATATAGTACACTCTCTCATCTACTCTTATCATCTCTAGTACTGCTTTCTTTACTAACTCCCTTTCTTTTTTAATTTTTTTTAGGGATATGACAGCATTATAATTTTCGCAGTAAATACATAATAATATCATTAATAGTCGGTTTCTTGAATTATACTATTTATTATGATAATCAGTTTATAAGCTCAAAATGAGTTTGACTAATGATTCTTTAATCACTCACTAACTTATTTATTAATTAAATAAAAATAAAACTTAGTTTTATTTGATTTTCATATTTGTTATATAATTCAGTGACAGCTGTTTCGGTACACTGTACCTTCTTCAGACATTTTAACAAATTATGAATTGTGTTCTATTACATATCAACTGATCTAAGCAACAACATGTTTGTGATAAGGGTAAGAAATTAGATCTTTTGGAGGCTGTAGAGATAAATAAATTGAAGAGCAGTAACAGACTGTTAAATTCTCAACTTGATTTGAATGAATCCCCTTTGTTAAATTTAAAAATTTAAATAAATATTGTTGTTAATAAATTAATGAGTCATTTTAACATCTTACCTCATATTTCATGAAATATGAGGTAAGATGTTAAAATGACTCATTAATTTATTAATTAAGAACCTCATAATGTGTTTCCCAATTTTAACTTTGAAATATTGTTGTATTGTTGCTTAGATCAGTTGATATGTAATATAACACAATTCATAATTTGTTAACATGTCTGAAGAAGGTACAGTGTACCAAAACAGCTGTCACTGAATTATATAATAAATATGAAAATCAAATAAAACTAAGTTTTATTTTTATTTAATTAATAAATATGGATTTTCAGCAAGTAAACACCAACTCAGTTGATTATCACTAACTTATTATTGAAGGATTATGAATTCTGTAATTTCTGAGAGCGGAACAGGCCAACGGCCTACCATGAAGATGATCTATGAGGAGAATCTTTGAAGAAATCATTGCTCTTCAGCAATAAACTGTTTACTTATTTTAGGAATTCTCACTATGAGGTATATTCTACCTTAATAAACTGTTTCACTGCCTACTAGATACTTTACAGTGCAAGAGATAGTGGCTCTTGTTATTTTCGCATATTCTGTATATCTGGCATCCACCGCTGTGGTCTCGAGTTAGCGTGCTGCCTTGTCACGCAGTGGGCCCGGGTTCGATCCCTGGTCGGGGCAGTTTTTCTGGGTGAGGTTTTTATCAGGGTTTTTCCTCACCTGTAAGACAAATGTCAGGAAAACTTTAAGGCCCAAATGGTCCCCGAAATCATATGGCCATCATCCTTATCATTATCATCCTTACCATTATCATTATCATCATCATCCTTCACCGGTGTGGAAAGCAACGGGAAGCTACCACACCTACACAATTCCCTAGTAAAGCTGCAAGCATAGCATGAAAATGCTATGATTGCAGTGAAGGACCTGCCTTCGGGCAGAATTACTATGGATGGTATATCTGGCTTTCGCTTGTTATAATTTTAGTCTTCAAATTGAGTTTGTCTTCAGATGAAGTATTTGATATTTTACAGCTTTTAAGTCCAAGTCTGTATAGAAACAAGGGTGGGGTTGAACATAAGTTTTTACTTACACGAGTTAACACATTTTTAATATAATTTATCCAATTATTAAGTGATATTTGTAACATTTATCTCTGGAAAATTGCTATCGTGAAAGTATGTTAATGTAATGCCAAGTTTACGAGTGGAAATATGTCTTTACGTTGTAACTGACAATTTTGAAATGCCATAGAAGAGGTGATTTTTTTACATATTTAAACACATTTAAAATGTAACTAGCCTGAAGGCTAACTAACCTAATTTGGCACACCCCTAATTCAATTACTCTAACCTAGGGTGAATCCCATTATTAAATCAGGTGACAGTGGAAGCTATGGAATAGCAATAAAATTTCTTTGACTATTTAACTCATGCCACAAATGCTAGGGAATGACCAATCACGTTTCAATGAATCTTGTTTTACAACCAATGACAGTAGTGTTTCACCTCGCTCTTTATTGATTTCTCTTTATCAGCTCCTGCTTTTGTGATGAAGAAAGCTCCTCCTTTTTAATGTTCTGAACAGGTCAAAGCATTATTTTTCTCCAACAAATACGTCCAATATAGCAAATAATGAAAAGATTCCTTGATTTTACTGAGTTGTTTACTAAAAAAAGAAATGAATAACCCGTAATGTTGATTATGATATATAGTTTGATGTGTTTCATTATTTCTCCACTTGGGTGCACTCTTACAATATTGCGATCTTATTTGGCAATAAATAATATGATCAAGGTGCAGTGAATGAACATAACCTCACATTTCTGATTTGTTTTCAAACATCGCCGTTTACATTAAATATATAAATATTTTAAAATAACTATAGTAAAACAATGATTTGTGAGTAAACAGCTTAATTTTATTCGTTAAATAGTCCTAACAAATGCCACTCTTGATTTCCAAATTCTCTAGATAAATTCACACCTCACTTTGTGAGTCGTGAATTTATCGATAATTTGGAAATCACTCGTGGCATTACTTATGATAAGTATGTCCAAACCAATTACTGAAAGTTATGCATTGAATTATTCATGCATATCCTCATGTAAAGATGATGGAGCTAGTCTTGTTGATAGATTGTGTAATATGTTGATCTATGGAGAGACTCAGTCTGTTTATTTTACAACACACATTTCAGCCAGTCCACCCGATTTTTTATTACACACAAATTCTTTTGTTTGTTGATGCTTCTATTTGGGATTTTATATAGAATCACATTTTCTGAATTTTAAAATGCAGTAAGATTTTTTACAACAGTGAATACCTTCATTTAACTTTTTTATTTTCTTATTTTGGTTATATTTCACCCCTAATGATAAAATCTATAGGTATGCTATAAAAGCTATAGGAATGTAAACCTGGAGAATTTATGAATCTATTAATACAAACTGAATGGAAGGAATCAATTATCGTACCAATTTATAAGAAAGGAGATAAAACTGATTGCAACAACTACAGAAGCATCTCATTACTTTCAACTTCATACAAAATTCTAACAAATATATTAGTAAGCAGACTTACTCCCTATATTGATGACATTCTAGGAGATCATCAATGTGCATTTAGAAGAAACAGGTCTACAACAGATCAGATTTTCAGTATAAGACAGATTTTAGAAAAGAAATGGGAATATAATGGTACTGCACATCAACTATATGTAGACTTCAAAAAAGCATATGATTCAATTAAGAGGGAGAAGTTATATAGTATCCTGCTGGAGTTTGGAATTCCTAAAAAGTTAGTTAGACTTATACGAATGTGTCTAAATGGCTCAAAGAGTAGGGTGCGTGTAGGCAAACAGTTTTCAGACACTTTTGAAATCCAGAATGGGTTGAAGCAAGGAGATGCATTATCTCCTCTACTATTTAATTTTGTACTAGAGCATGCCATTAAATCTTTAGAGAATGAGGAAGGCTTACAACTGAATGGTATTAATAAGCTGTTAGTTTATGCTGATGATGTAGTACTACTGGCCGATAGCGAGGAGATACTAAAGGCCAACACACACACACTATTGAGTAACACTAAGGAATTAGGACTGGAAGTAAATATCAGTAAAACTAAATATATGGTCACACATAGAAATTCAGTATATAATGGACAGCTAATGACAAATGAGGGAAATTTTGAGGAAGTGGCTGAATTCAAATACCTAGGAACAATAATCACAAATAGGAATGAGATGCACAAAGAAATTAAACATAGGCTCAATTCTGGAAATGCATGCTATTATGCATTGCAGAGACTTTTGATGTCCCAACTCCTTTCAAAAAACGTTAAGCTGAAAATATATAAAACTATTATTCTACCAGTTATATCATATGGGTGCGAAACATGGACTCTTACTTTAAGGGATTAAAGGAGATTACGAGTATTTGAGAATAAAGTTCTTAGGAAAATTTTTGGACCAAAGAGAGATGAACAGACAGGTGAATGGAGAATACTACATAACAATGAACTACATGGTCTTTATAGGAAGCCAGATATAATAAGAACAGTTAAGTCTCGTAGACTGCGATGGGCAGGACATGTTGCGCATATGGGGAATGAAAGACGTGCATGGAAGCTTCTTATAGGAAAGCCAGAGGGAAAACGCCCAGTTGGTAGACCAAGAATGAGGTAGGAGAACAACATTAACTATGATTTGAGGGAAGTAGATTATACAGGGAATGATTGAAAAGCATTAGCTCTAGATAGGGATGTATGGAGAGCTTATGTCCGCGCGGCCATGAACCTATGGGTTCGATGGTGCCAGTGAGTAAGTAAGTAAGTATTAATACAAACATTTCTGCTGTGTCTATTCAAAATTGTTTTCTTAAATCTGGTGGAACTTACGAACTACTCTATACATTTTTTTTCAATGGAATACAGTATATTCTTTCATTTGAAAATACATGAAGTAATTTATATAATGCTTACATATCCCTTAAATTGTAGTTTTCTAATTACAGTAGAGCGTCGATTCTGTACTTGAAAGCCAGTGCATTTTGTCAGTATATGCAACTCTCTGTGTATATGCAACCCACAAAGAATGACCTCTACATTTGATAACTGTCATTATATAGATGAGGCACATATGCAACTTCATTTCAAATATATGTATTTCTTTTTCGAAAAATATCACTAAATATCCACCATTGATTAAGTTATATAGATAGGAAATAACACTATGAGGTTTTTTTAATATTGTTTATTTGTTTCTTCACTCACCTCATACTTCATAACTCCCACGCAGACTCGAGTTTTGTCACTTCATTTGTGACATTCTCAATGCTGTATTACGTTCACAACTAATGTCCAACAGCCTTCTATCCTGCAGACTGACCTCTGCGCCATCTGATGGCTGACTGACGAACTTCCAAATCACTCCTTATAACCGGGTATTTCAAAATTCATAGTTGTGTTTTCATTCTTGCATTTGTAAATTTTTTCCCAAATTGTGAGTTCCTTCGGTTTTTCCAATTGTTTAAGTAATTAAATTTGAAGAGAAAAATCTTCACCTAGACCGGGACTCGAACCCGGGACCCTTGGCTTTCCGGGCCAAGTGCTCTACCAACTGAGCTACCGAGGCGAGTTACGATCTAGACGCAAATTTTTCTCTTATATACGTTGTAATTCCCTATCGCCAAATGCTTTTGAAACCATTGTTTCTATCTTTGCAAATGGCGGCTTCTTAGTTAAGAAGACATTTTTATTGGAAATTTAACATTACTTTAAAAGCCAGTAAGGCCTCTAATGATGTTTTTATTATTAATTTAACATTTCTCAATGAAAGATAAATTAAATTTGAAGAGAAAAATCTTCACCTAGACCGGGACTCGAACCCGGGACCCTTGGCTTTCCGGGCCAAGTGCTCTACCAACTGAGCTACCGAGGCGAGTTACGATCTAGACGCAAATTTTTCTCTTATATACGTTGTAATTCCCTATCGCCAAATGCTTTTGAAACCATTGTTTCTATCTTTGCAAATGGCGGCTTCTTAGTTAAGAAGACATTTTTATTGGAAATTTAACATTACTTTAAAAGCCAGTAAGGCCTCTAATGATGTTTTTATTATTAATTTAACATTTCTCAATGAAAGATAAATTAAATTTGAAGAGAAAAATCTTCACCTAGACCGGGACTCGAACCCGGGACCCTTGGCTTTCCGGGCCAAGTGCTCTACCAACTGAGCTACCGAGGCGAGTTACGATCTAGACGCAAATTTTTCTCTTATATACGTATATAAGAGAAAAATTTGCGTCTAGATCGTAACTCGCCTCGGTAGCTCAGTTGGTAGAGCACTTGGCCCGGAAAGCCAAGGGTCCCGGGTTCGAGTCCCGGTCTAGGTGAAGATTTTTCTCTTCAAATTTAATTTATCTTTCATTGAGAAATGTTAAATTAATAATAAAAACATCATTAGAGGCCTTACTGGCTTTTAAAGTAATGTTAAATTTCCAATAAAAATGTCTTCTTAACTAAGAAGCCGCCATTTGCAAAGATACGTATATAAGAGAAAAATTTGCGTCTAGATCGTAACTCGCCTCGGTAGCTCAGTTGGTAGAGCACTTGGCCCGGAAAGCCAAGGGTCCCGGGTTCGAGTCCCGGTCTAGGTGAAGATTTTTCTCTTCAAATTTAATTTATCTTTCATTGAGAAATGTTAAATTAATAATAAAAACATCATTAGAGGCCTTACTGGCTTTTAAAGTAATGTTAAATTTCCAATAAAAATGTCTTCTTAACTAAGAAGCCGCCATTTGCAAAGATAGAAACAATGGTTTCAAAAGCATTTGGCGATAGGGAATTACAACGTATATAAGAGAAAAATTTGCGTCTAGATCGTAACTCGCCTCGGTAGCTCAGTTGGTAGAGCACTTGGCCCGGAAAGCCAAGGGTCCCGGGTTCGAGTCCCGGTCTAGGTGAAGATTTTTCTCTTCAATTTAATTTATCTTTCATTGAGAAATGTTAAATTAATAATAAAAACATCATTAGAGGCCTTACTGGCTTTTAAAGTAATGTTAAATTTCCAATAAAAATGTCTTCTTAACTAAGAAGCCGCCATTTGCAAAGATAGAAACAATGGTTTCAAAAGCATTTGGCGATAGGGAATTACAACGTATATAAGAGAAAAATTTGCGTCTAGATCGTAACTCGCCTCGGTAGCTCAGTTGGTAGAGCACTTGGCCCGGAAAGCCAAGGGTCCCGGGTTCGAGTCCCGGTCTAGGTGAAGATTTTTCTCTTCAAATTTAATTTATCTTTCATTGAGAAATGTTAAATTAATAATAAAAACATCATGTTTAAGTAATTTTGTTTTGGTTTCTATTCTATGTTTTTCTGACCATGCAGATTTTTCGGTTTTTCCATTTTTAACATTTCTGAGGTGTTCCTTTAATCTTGTATTTAGATTCCTTTTTGTTTTTCCTATGTATATCTTTTCACAATCTTTACAGTTAATTTGATAAATTCCCAATTTTTTGCAGTCTTCAATCTTTTCATTTTTGTTGGTTTTTATTAAGTTACCTAAGCACCGAAAAATGGTTACAGCTTAGGTAATATAATAAAAACCAACAAAACTGAAAAGATTGAAGACTGCAAAAAATCGGGAATTTATCAAATTAATTGTAAAGATTGTGAAAAGATATACATAGGAAAAACAAAAAGGAATCTAAATACAAGATTAAAGGAACACCTCAGAAATGTTAAAAATGGA
The DNA here is from genome assembly GCA_030220185.1 of Diploptera punctata. NCBI lineage: Eukaryota > Metazoa > Arthropoda > Insecta > Blattodea > Blaberidae > Diploptera > Diploptera punctata. The sequence goes on from JASPKZ010008351.1 coordinate 1,776,805, forward strand.
GAAACCGAAAAATCTGCAATAGCTGCACATGCCTGGTCAGAAAAACATAGGATAGAAACCAAAACAAAATTACTTAAACAATTGGAAAAACCGAAGGAACTCACAATTTGGGAAAAAATTTACATATGCAAGAATGAAAATACAACTATGAATTTTGAAATACCCGGTTATAAGGAGAGGGGATTGATTTAGAAGGTATGCATAATTAATATTTAATTTTAGGAAGTTACATTTTGAGGTTATTTTAATTATATTATTTTTGGTCTGGACATCTTACCTCAATATTAATGTTGATTTGTTCTTGGACATGTTTCAAAACAATTCTGTTTTATCGTCAGCTTTCCCAGACTGGTTTTATTTATGTTGCATTATGTTGCACCACCTGGATGTCGATGTCAGCTCCATCCTGTGGTTGGCCAAAGAACCTTCAAACAAGGTAACCCTCCATCGGAATATCAAAATTCATAACTCTGTTTCTGTTCTTCTGAATATAAATTTTTTCCCAAATAGTCAGCTCTTTTGTATTTTCTAACTGTTTTAATAATTTAGTGTCTGAATATTCTGACTATTTGGGAAAAAAATTATATTCAGAAGAACAGAAACAGAGTTATGAATTTTGATATTCCGATGGAGGGTGACCTTGTTTGGAGGTTCTTTGGCCAACCACAGGATGGAGCTGACATCGACATCCAGGTGGTGCAACATAATGCAACATAAATAAAACCAGACTGGGAAAGCTGACGATAAAACAGAATTGTTTTGAAACATGTCCAAGAACAAATCAAAATTAATATTGAGGTAAGATGTCCAGACCAAAAATAATATAATTAATATGCATAATTAATTCAAGTAGAATTGTGATAACCTTTTTATTTGACTGGATATCATTAAAATTTATAGGATTTGTGTTTTTTATTTCTTCTTTAGTTATTCTTTATAGAGATGATTATATTCATGGAGATTTAAATATTAATCGGTTTATTTTTCTTGTCCTTTTATTTGTTATATCTATAATATTTTTAATGTCGGTCAGCCATCAGATGGCGCGGAGGTCAGTCTGCAGGATAGAAGCCTGTTGGACATCAGTTGTGAATGTAATACAGCATTGAGAATGTCACAAATGAAGTGATGAAACTCGAGTCTGCGTGGGAGTTAAGAAGTATGAGGTGAGTGAAGAAACAAATAAACAATATCCAGCATTGATACTACTACTGTCAGTCGCGGTGGTCTAGTGGCTATGTTCCTTGCCTCTAGTCCCAAGGGTTGCAGGCAAAGATGGCAAAATCCAAGTGGCAAGTCCTACAGTAAGGTTTTTAACCATGGGTTCCTTATTTGAAGATTTTTGGGCTCGTAAAAGAATCTCAAGTCTTAATTTAAATTAGTGCTTCTAAGAAAATTTTTATCAACCTTCACCATCCAAGTAGTACCTTAGATGTATTATTGAAGCGATGTATTGACCACTTGTCCGTCACTGACATCTGTAGAGACACACTCACTTTATCATACTGATTGTACTTGTCATTACACCTCACCCACTTGACTTCACCCCTTCCATCATGTTTCTATGTTTCGTTGTTTGGTTGGCAGAATTGGTGCTTTACTATACCATGATTATTATATTATGTTTTGGCAGTGAAATTTAGTTTGTGTATGAATGTTGTTACTAAAACTGAAATAATAGAAAGTTTAAACCCATTTTTTTACTTCGTGCAATTTAATTTATGTTTTATAATTCTATAAATTTTAATCTATAGCCATTTACATGTCTCGAGATTGAATAAAAATACATGACCAGCTGAGAACACCATTGCATTAAAAAAAATAAAATCTTAGTTCTTCTATTTATATATTAAATTTGGGAATTTTTAACATTATGAGGTTCAATTAATAAGAATTAAATGAATCGTGATTTCTTCTTACCTCATACTTCTATGTTTTTTTTATAAACACAGCACTGCAGTATCGGCGACCCATTGTCACCATCGTCAGCTGTTTTCATGACTGTCAATTTTTTCTTTTGCCGGTAATTATCCTTCAAAAGAACACCAGATGGCAGTTTGGATAATTACCGGCAAAAGAAAAAATTGACAGTCGTGAAAACAGATGACGATGGTGACAATGGGTCGCCGATACTGCAGTGCTGTGTTTAAAAAAACATAGAAGTATGAGGTAAGAAGAAATCGCGATTTATTTAATTCTTCTTAGTTCTTCGTTACTATTTAATAATTTGTTGAAGTGGACCAGATAATATTGGGTGGTATATTTTTAATGCATATATTTTTTAAATTCGGGGTCATTAGTATATATATGACTGCCATAGTATGAGGTCTGGCTCCTAGACAACAGGTGCTAAAATGTTTTATTCGACTATGGTACCACAAAAGTGGGAAGCATAAGACCAACAACACCATCATTTGTCATTCTCTCTTTGATTATCTCACTTACATGTAACTATGAAACTTCATTGTATAATTGAAATTGTGTAGAAAATATGAATTATGATACAAAATCTCCATTTAGTATGTAATTAAGCCAAGAAATTTGTGATAATATAAGAACAATTTTATTAGTTTCCAGTTTAAAAAATTAAATGAATGCAATCTTTTATTGAACTTTATTATACAAGATGGCAGTTCATTTATGTCGGCATTTGTTTATTTCACCAACAAGAAATATTTTAAAATACAATAAGAAGTAACATGAAGAGGTTTTATTTAAATTAATATTGGGAAGTAAACATTATGAGGTTATATCATTAATAGTGAGTGGAGAACATATCTTTAACGACTCACCTCATATAATTTCAAATTTATTTGATACCGACGGTTTCAGACAATGTCTTGCCATGACTGAAGAGGAACAAGATATTGTCTGAAACCGCCGGTATCAAAGAAATTTTAAATTATATGAGATGAGTCATTAAAAATATATTTGAAGAGAAAAATTTTAGCCTAGACCGAGACTCGAACCTGGGACCTTTGGCTTGCCGGGCCAAATGCTCTACCAACTGAGCTACCGAGGCATGTTGCGATCTAAATGCAAATTTTTCTTATATACGTTGTAATTCCCTCTCGCCAAATGCTTTTGAAACCATTGCTTCTATCTTTGCAAATGGCGGCTTCTTAGTTAAGAAGACATTTATTGGGAATTTAACATTACTTTATAAAGCTAGTAAGGCTTCTAATAATGTTTTTATTATTGATTTAACATTTCTCACTGAAAGATAAATTATATTTGAAGAGAAAAATTTTCGCCTTAAAATATGTTCTCCACTCACTATTAATTAAGAGGTTTACTTAATTATTAAATATATTCGTATCTCTTATGGTTGTTTTCAATGAACATGGTTCTGTAGCCCCATCTCCAGCTACTACAGACTGATTTTTCTCAAGTTGTCAGCCCTAATTTTGGACTCTTGCTCCCTCTTCCTTTTGGTCCAATGAACTTGTTAATTGGGTTATATTTGAAGAGAAAAATTGTTAATTAGGTCCCTTTCCCCAGGAATTTTTGAAGTTTATAATTCTCTCCTTGTTCTTCTGTTTATAGATTTTTTCTGATATGGTGAGTTCATCTGTTTTTTCTAACTGTTTTAATAATTTAAAAATTAAAAAACTCACCATATGGGAAAAAAAATCTACATACAGAAGAACAAAGAGAGAATATGGATTTTGGAATTCCCAGGGAAAGAAACCTAATTAACAAGTTCATTGGACCAAAGGAAGGAAGAGCAGGAGTCAAGAATAAGTGCCGACAACTTGAGAAAAATCAGTCTGTAATAGCTGAAGATGGGGCTAACAAGCCTTGAAACATATGTTCAACAAAAACAACCATAAGAAGTAATAATATACAGACCAAATAACTTAATTATTAAGAAAAATAAGTCTGTTGCATCTTATCTCATAAAATAACTCAACTTTTATGAGGTGATGAAATACTCATCTTATTTATTAAGAAGAAACTCATAATGTTACTTCCTATTGTAATTTTATAAGGAATACTATATCTGCTCCACTGCAGACTACAGTTTTCTATGAAGCTTATTCAAAGCAAATCAATGTAAGGATATGCCCAAATGCATAAAATATTCAATATTATATAATAGTTCTTAGAATACCAAACATTTTAACAAGACTTGGCCATTTTATATGTTGTAATATTGCCAAAGCTTCTTTAGTTTTTTCATCTATATATGTCTAATGCTTACTTTCTTTGATACTTTGTCTTTTGGATACTGCACTTAGCAGATACGACATTATGTTTTTATTATTAATTTAACACTTCTCACTGAAGGATATTTGAAGAGAGAATTACATACTCATCGAAAGAAGCCCTACTGGCTTCCTAAAGTAGTGTTTAAATTCCCAATAAATGTCTTCTTAAAAAAGAAGCTGCCATTTGCATGATCGAGCAAATGCTTGTAGCATTCGACGATTGGGAATTAACAATGTATAAGAGAAAAATTTGCATTTAGATTGGAGTTCTCATATAGCTCAGTGGTAGAGCATTTGCCTAGAAAGCCAAAGGTCCTGGGTTCAAACCCCAGTCTGAGCGTACAATTTTTCTCTTGAAATATATTATGACATTATGGTATTTTCAATATACAAACTGTTACTACAGATCCAGTTAAATATACTTGCATATCTCATTTGATGTTCTTGTTAGAATATTTTAATTCTCACCATCAGCAACTTTTTCTGCTGTTGGTTGGTAGTTTCATTGTACTTAATACTTTCAAAATTCATGGTAAACCATTTTTGAGGTTATTAAGTAAAAGGTAACCTTTTACTGTACTTACAAGAAACCACAAACCGCAAGTTGGTTTTAGTTGAAGATGACTGATTATCAGGTACGAATTTTAAGATTTTAATCTTTTGTTGTACTTACAAAAAACCACAAATCATCAAGGTTGTTTTTAACACACAAAAATTGAGGCATTGTAGATATTGGGGGCAAACTTAGCAATATTTAATTTTAGGAAGTGATATTTTGAGGTTATTTTAATTATATTATTTTTAGTCTGATCATCTTACCTCAATATTAATGTTGATTTGTTCTTGAACATGTTTCAAAACAATTCTGTTTTATTGTCAGCTTGTCCAGACTGGTTTGATTTATGTTGCATTATGTGGCACAACCTGGATGTCGATGTCAGCTGATTATTGGATTTCAATGATTTTGAGAATATCTTGGCATTCGTAGTGTAGTGGTAAGGCAGTGTGCTACAAACCGGAAGGTGTCCCGGTGGGGTCAGGAATTTTAAACTGACCCAAATCTTCTGGTGGCACCATGGCCCTGGTGTTGACTCAGCCTCTAACATAAATGAGTACCAGACACTTGTTCTGGGGGGTAAAGGTGGCCGTCATGCAGGGCTGACATCAAGTGCCAATTGTCTAGAAAAAGTGGGAGCCTTAACCTCCTACTACTTTAAGGGTCTCCTATGACCTGTAGTGGGACCACTTTACCTTCCTCCATTTATTTTAATAGCCTATACTGAGTTTCGTTATGAAACATTGAAAATTGTGACTGCTAGAGCAATATTTAAATTTTTGTTTCAGATGAACTCCTACACCTAAAGGTTCGATTTTGCTGGTTAATAAACTTGACCTTACTTCTTTTAATTAATTGATATATACCAAGTTTGGTTTCGATGGAATAAAAATTGCTACTGCTAGAGCATTAATGGACACACACACATATAAATTTTTATAATGGTCATTTTCGGTGTCTACTAGATAGGATCGGTGAAGATCTGTAAAAAATTTTCAAAAATCTTTTCATGAGAACAGCCTTCAGAATTCACTAAAATAAGGTTTCTGCATGTGCTATTGGTAAAGTATGGTATATAAGTGTGGGTGTTTCAACAGAATTAGTCAATTCAATACCAGGCACTGAGCAGGGCATATAAACCCACAGGCCAGCCATTTAAATACCCCAGCTACCCTTTTCGTGGCACTTCAGAAAATGGACCATTATTCACAAACTATTAGTCCTAGAAAATTCAAATTTTGTACATACCTAAAGGAGATATCCTAGTAGGATTTGATGGTGAAATAACTTGGGTGATTGACATTACATGGTATCGGCGTATCAATTTCAGGAAGTGGAAGTTCATCTTCACTTTCACGTTGTGAAACTTCTAATTCAGGAATCAGTTCATCACCTGTGTCATCATTATACAAAATATTCACTAATTCTTCTTCAGTGAGATATTTTTCTTTCGCCATGGTTTCACTCACGCACGAACAACAGTGCGATAACGAGAAACATATACGACTACATTGGAGCCTGGAGGCAAGTTTGGGTGAACGAATTCCATGTGTTGTTTGTTTTAAAAATAAAAGGGGATTCACCAAGGTTAAACGTGTCAAACGGGAATAGAAAATGTACATTTACATGCCATCTATGATCTCCAACACAATATTTAGGCGCCGAATATAAACGTGGTTTGTTCGCGCCTGCTCTAAAGCGAGTTAACTGACTGACGGCCGCATACACGATGGTCTCTTTAAACGCCTTAACTGGTTTACGGTACTGAATGTGTTAAAATTACAATGGGAGGAGACTATAAGGTGTTTACATTAATGAACAAGTTGGAGAAAATGCTTTAACATCTCACCTCACAAAGTTGCACGTCTTCACGATACCGGTTTCAAAAGTATAGTATTACTTCCATCTTCAGTCAAATTCCAACTGAATTTGTCTTCACGATACCAGTTTCAAAAGTATAGTATTACTTCCATCTTCAGTCAAATTCAAAAAATATAGTATTACTTCCATCTACAGTCACATTCCAACAAATTCAGTTGGAATTTGACTGAAGATGGAAGTAATACTATACTTTTGAAACTGGTATCGTGAAGGCATATGCAACTTTGTGAGGTGAGATGTTAAAGCATTTTCTCCAACTCATTCATTAATTATATACATGTGTTGGCATTTATAAGAAATTAATTAGCTTATCCCATATTATGTTGCAAATGGCTCATCCTTCCCTGGTTCCCATTCCTGAGAAGCACAGCAGCCATTTTGTTACAGTAGCAGGTAAGATGTTTGCAATAAATATCCACTTTTTCTATTGTTTGTGTCTGGTATATTTTTTCAAGAACTTAAAAGGGAAACAAAATAATTTGCAAAGAATTAAAAAAAATCTATGGCATGACAGGTCTAGAAGGCCCTTGGCCTACCATCTGGCTGCTGGCCTCACATCCACATGTGTTCATCAGAGAGGTAGGCGATCATCCAGCCTGTGTAGGGGTGACATATGGTCAGCATGTCAGGTCCCCAGCCATTATAGCTGGTTTTCTCAACTTCTCAGGAGCAATAATAATCTCTAAACCAATTTTAGGAATTGGCATCTCCAAATTAGATTTAACTATTTAAATAAATGGGAAACGCTAGAAGAACTATATGAAAATATGGATTCTATCACTCCAAGTAAAATCTACTCATAGAGAGGCGAGAAAGCACGCGGAGCCGCTACTTATTGTAGCTACCTAAATTCCTCATGATGCTGGGAGGGCACCGGTCCCATACTGGCCAAAATTTCATGAGAATCTACAATATTTATTATGAATTATTTGTTCTATACTGTTACCAAATAAAAGTATAGGTTTAATATTAAAAATATTCACCTCACCTCATATTTTGTCTTCTTTTTAGACTAATTAATTTGTACAAAAAAACACCTGATTATGTTTATATAACACTTTGGCTAGACTAGTGTTAACCTATGGTAGTGAAGTATGAACACTAAAAAGACAACATGAAAGCAGAATAACGGCTTGTGAAATGAGATTCATGCTCAGAACAGCGGGTTACACCAAATGGGATCGGAAAAGGAACACCGATATCTTAAAAGAATTGAAGACTACGCCAATTTTGGAATATTTTAAACAGTACCAACTAAATTGGAAACACCATCTTGAAAGAATGAGTTCAAATCGGATCCCCAAAGCTGTTTATAATTATATACCAAGAGGACGAAAATCACTGCGCTGTCCTATGAAACGCTGGAGGGAAATTTTCTATAGGATCGTAACAGGCCTTGGCCTAATACTTGGAAGGAAGAAGAAGAAGAATTAATTTAGAATAAAATAATTAGAATAATTATTTTATCTTCAGTATTTTCACAACTGTTGTTCTGTCAGGTCTAAAAAAGAAGACAAATAGAAGGTGTAGTGAATATTTTTAATATTAAATTATTAATACCTAATAGTGTTAATTCCTAGTAAGTTTAAAAAATGTAGTTACTTATGTTATTAAGTTGCATTATCAGTTCACATTGCTTCAAAACACTTTTGGTTATAGGTTGAAAAAAGAAAAGGAGAAAATTACTTGCTACAGAATTCTATTGTTCTGTTCTATTATACTTATTTTTAGTTCATAACTAAACATAGAGATTGGCCTTAGTACCCGGAATAACAGAAACTGATGATAATGATATAGCTGTGCTTATTTGAAACTGCTGGTTCTCCAAAAGTGTTTTACAAATTCATCCCTAAAATCTACAATGTCTCAATTGTCAGTACTGATTTTAAAAAACCTGTGACTGAGTGAGTTGTCTCAGATGGTGTCATTTGAGACTTATTCAGGAGGTTCCAGGTTCAAATTCTGGTGCCACCAACATTCCTCGGTCAAGGAAATGTCAAATTGGAATTCATTTCATCATAATCACCATTTCATATTATCTCAACCAGTAAACACATGGCAAACAATAATATAAACACAGTCTAATAGATACATCTAAAGGTCCTAGTGCAGTTATGTACAAAAGAGATTGAAGTAAAAAACATTATAGATTTTGCATGAAACTTCCCAGTTATGATTACAGAATTGATAAGGAATGTACTATAAGAGGAAAATTTGCTCTGTTTATTTCAATAATGTGTATACTAGTAAAAAAATTATTGAATATAGTAAATGAGTTTTTTGAAGTTACATTATTGTTACTATAAGAGTTATAGTAACTTTTTTACATGGGTTTGTTGTAATGCTTACACAGTTGTAAGGGTGCACATTTTACAGTTCCCTAGGAATGGCAGACATGTTTGTAATAATGTCCCCTTACTATATTATTCTTCATTCTGTATCAGACTACAAATCAAAGGTCACGATTTAAACCATGCTACTAGACAGTGTGGTCCTACGATCAGTTTTATTTATCTAATATTATTTGTAGAGATAAAATTGTAAAACATTTAAAGGACAAATGTCACATATGTGTGACATCAGGTACGTGCCCTCTATAGCTGAAAGGCAGATAAATCTGACACGTTGTATATACATCTTTAAGATATTGTACTTACAGATATTTGTTGATTGACAGAAGAAATGTGATGCTATTCTAATTCACTCCACACTAATTTAGAAATTTTACAGTATTACAGCTCTTTTAAGGTTCCATTGTGTCAACAACTAAATTGTATGGCAATTTATATAACGGGCTTCCAATGGAATTTCACCCGGCATGCAGTGCTGTCTCTTCCTCCCGCAATTCACCCTGCCTGCCACCCGTCCTTGAACTGTTTCTTACCTTATAGAAAATGCTGGAAATGTCCTCCCGCAGTTAAACAGGCATTATACTGAGTAAACACATTTAGATTGACACGCTGTAGTTCGGGCATTGTCAAGTTTCTGATTTCATTTCTTATGTTGTTCTTCAGTTCTTCCAATGTGTGTGGATTTGTTTTGTACACTTTGTCTTTCAGGCTACCCCACAAATAAAAATCACACACTGTTAGATCTGGGGAGCGAGGGGGCCATACACCAGCACTAATCACTCTATCTTCAAACGCTTCCCTAATTTTTCTTCGGTGAGAACCGTACGCCTTCGCATGTGTTTCTTATTTTGTACTGAACCAGTGGTCTCAAATTTAGTCACAAGATCGTGGATTGTCGATCTGGAAGGAGGTAATTGTCCAGGGAAGTTCTGAATAAATTCCTCGCGAACGCGACGAGCTGATTTGTATTTATAATAACATTTACACACATAAATGCGCTGCTCTAATGTCAACTGATGTCTCATCTTGTTGAACGATAGTAAACTGACTAGTTCAAGGATGAGCGGCTGGCAGAGTGAAATGCGGACGAGGAGAGAGCGCTGCCTGACGGGTGAAACCCGGTGAGGCCAGTCCGGGTTTATATTGGAAGCCCGGTACATAAGTAAATTAAAATTATGAATTAAAATCCGCTACTGAAAATTCACTTGTGTACACACAACACTTCTAAGGAAAAAAGTCACTTCTAGTAAGTGTGTTATTAATTATTTCAATACTTTGTTAAAAAATAGTTTGATTTAATTTATACCTATTTAAAATATTGTATTTTTTAAAAATCTGCCACTGACATTTAAAAAATATTTCATGAGTACAGACAGTTATACAACCTGATGCAACTTTTAGCTTCAGTAAAATTTATATGGTATGTTGTTTTGAAAGAAATAATGCCCCTCCAAGGAAAACAAAACAAAATACTTCAACTTTGGACATAAATAAATACCAAACAAAAACTTGACCCAGTTTTTTTTGTTGCAAAAAAGGGAAGTTTCATTCACTGGCAAGGGTCCTGGTTTATCACATCTCATAAATCTCTCATACCCACTTAATCAATATGCATGCAAATTATACCTCAGCTACAGCAAGATTTTTTGATTCATATTTGTATCTCATAAAACAACAATAGTAGAGCCTACATTTTTATTCATAATTCTAAGAATGTTAGGGTAATTTAAATTCTGGCAATATGGCATTTAAAAATCTGATATGTTAAAGATTAATGTAATACACTATACAACCCTGCTAGTCCGTTGCTATTCAACCTAACAACAGCAGATGTAGTGAGAATACTTGAAGGTATGGAAGAGAGTGTATCTCTCTACGCATATGCTGATGATATGGCGATGGGATCCACGAATCTACAAGATCTGCAAGAATGCTGGAACCGTCTAACAATATGGGCCAGGAACAATAAGCTGCATCTCAACAGAGAAAAAACAGTACACATGATCTTTAGAAGGGGTGGAAGAATAGCAGCCAGAGACCGAGTCTTTCATGATCAAGATCCACTGAAAATTGTAAGCTCTTTCAACTATCTTGGCATAACATTACAGACTACTTTCAAAAAGCATGTAGAAGACAGAGTGACAGCGGCAATAATTGCTATGAATGATATCCAATTCCTAAGAAAATTATCTATGACTACGGCAATGCATATGTTTGACACGAAGATAATCCCGATCGTGAGCTATGGTTTGGAACTCATATGGCCTTACCTCACAAAGAACGACCTTAAGAACATAGAGAAAATTAAGTCAGTCTATCTAAAGAGAATACTATGTATATCCAAATTTACACGCTCCCGACTGGCATATGAACTCTCAGGAGAGACCTTCATAGAACAATTGCGAATGCTGATACTCTTACCATCCACCGCAGCCTACCAAGATCTCCTAGCAGAGCTCCAAGCTAAGAAAAAAGAAATTTGGATAGAATTTTACGCAACAGAAGCAATGGTAAATCGAACGTGGATGGCTACAAACCAAGATTTTCGCCATTTTGTAAATTCCCTAGCAGTACATGGATACCATCATAAAGTGTGTAAAATGAAGACCTACCACGACCCAGGCGCAGCATGCATGTGCGAGTTTTGTGAACTATCTTGCGATCGTTAACACGTCACAGCATGTAAAAAACGACCCAAATCATTAATTGAGACCTGCACAGATTCATAATGATTGCAAAAGCAAAGTGAACTAATAAAACTCTAATGCACAACTTGTGCGCATTTTCGTTTATATATATACTAGTGTGCCAACAATATAAAAAATTTTACATGTTTGTGATAAGGGTAAGAAGTTAGATCTTTTGGAGGCTGTAGAAATAAATTGAAAAGTAGTAACAAACTGTTAAATTCTCAACTTGATTTGAATGAATCCCCTTTGTTAAATTAAAAAATTTAAATAAATATTGTTGTATTGTTGCTTAGATCAGTTGGAATACAATTCATAATTTGTTAACGTGTCTGAAGAAGGTACAGTGTACCAAAACAGCTGTCACTGAATTATATAATAAATATGAAAATCAAATAAAACTACGTTTTATTTTTATTTAATTAATAAATATTAAAAATTAATAGAATAATAGCAAAAGCACAAATATTAACAGTATTTATAACAAAACACCAGGAAATTAATTCTCTGTTGTGTCGCATTGTTTAAAATCACATGGAAAGAGTGTGAAAAGGGAAGCTTGATGTAACACATGAAATCGTTTGACTAATTTATCTAATGGCTAGTTATATTATACATGTATCATTAACCAAACAAACAAAACAACTAAAAAAGGACCTCTTCAATCTAGCTTCCCAGTATCTATCTGTTTCTGTGTGGGATTGAAGGGCTGGACACTGATGAAAATGCTGTTGATTCATAATTTCTTCAATGTTACATGATGCATAATTTGCAGAAAGTGAAGGTGTTGTGCTAGTAAATCATGTCCAGTGTTGAGATGAAAAAGAGCCACTGCAGTTTTATTTGGTTTAGAAGGTGTATTTTGAATTAGGTTCCTCCAGTGTTTCTGAGCTGATCTCAAAACAATAACTTGGATAGATTCAATTTTGAGAGATTGTTTTATACATTTCTTCACCGAAGGGTATGAAATGGGTTTCTGAAAGAGCAATGGAAACTTGGCTCCCTTCATGAATCAGCCTATTCATTTCCGTGAATGTCACAATGCCCTGGGATCCACTGAAGCACAATTCTTTTATAATTTTTATGGTGAAGTTTAATGGTGTTCTTGCAGTTCAAGATGTCAGAAGAGCTGGAAAAGGAAGTTGGGCTGATAGACTGTTGGAGTCAGACAAGATGACAGCATTTTCAAGTTTATGTTGATGTAAAATAAGTTGATCAAGTGCAACATGAATTTTTAGATGTTGATTAGCATCCTTAGAATGATGATTAATAAATATTTTTATTCTTATAATGTTTCAATCGGCCGCGGTGGACTAGTGGTTATGCTCCTTGCCTCTGGTCCCAAGGGTCGCGGGTTCAAACCCGGCTGGGGTCGATGGATTTTTTAGGATGGAAAAATCCAAGGAGCAAGTCCTCTGGGAGAGACTTTAAACCGTGGGTCCCGAGTCTGAAGATTTTCAGGCTCGTAAAAAATCCTTAAGCCTGAATGAAAAGGCCTCTAAGCAAAATTTACCACATTTTCCCGTCCTAGTACTACCTTGGTTTCCTAGATGTCAGTATGAGGCGAAACGCTGACCACGGACCACTCAAAATGACATCTATATGAAAACAAGTGTAACTAAATTAGTATGGTTCAAATTCTTCCCTGTAGGGGGAGAGTGCCTAAATCTCTATAAAGGGAAAACATAGGCTTACAATACAATACAATAATGTTTCATGCAGAGTGATAAAAACACCACATTTACTGATACAGAATGAAGAATAGTATATTTTTTTATATAATTCAGTTTCACTTTTTATGTGGACAAGTCTGTGTTGCTACTGATTCAATTGCATACCAATTAATATTTCATGACAAGATTATGTCAGGAATTGAACGGGTGAGTGGAAAAAGGATAACATTCCAACTTCCTAGTTTGTGGGAAAACAAAAAAAATAAGTGTACAGAAAAAGCTAAGAGTGCTATCGGAAAATTTACTATTAGTGAATTGTAGAGCTAATCATTAAGTGTTCGCTCAAAAAATCTCATAGTTAAATACTTACTTGTTTAGTAATTATTAATTATTAAATCTGTTGGAATAGTATCCTTTTTCCACTCAATGTTTTGTCAATCGATAAAAATAATTAACTATTATGTTTTTTGTGTCATAAAATGTTTTAATAGTAAAAAAAAACACTTTAAACTGTTTTTACTTTACACAATGCTGACCATGATACGAGTCTTCATTCATCCTTATCACTGTCTGCTGTATTTGAAGTTGGATACTTAAGGATATCTTCATAGAATGACTTGTACTCATCAGGTATGTAGTGCGTGACTTTTGAGATGTCTTGTATCTTTTTGATGTTGATTCCAAGTTTCCCAGTATATGCTGCAGTAGTAGGAAGTTCCACATAATCTTGTTTTTTCAACCTGAAAGTTCCATGGTGCAGACCATCAATGTATTCGGAAGCCTCGACACAGCCTTTCATCTTCTGAGTAAATACAAGTTGTCTGTACTTACTGATGTTGAATGTCAAATTTTTATTTTCAATATCTTTACATGTTTTCTTGAAATACTGTGGCCACCAGCCTTTGAAGTTGAGTACCTGGTTGTTTAGAAGCCTCTTTACTTCATATGGAGGGTTGAGTTTCCTGGCATTTCGAATGATGTCATCATACTGGTTTGGAGAGTAAATCCGATCCAATCTTCGAACTTGTCGTTTAATGACTGAAAATGTTCTGTCACATGGCAGAAAACTATGGCCTCGGATTGGGTAGAACTGGTGAATAACTGAGAATCTACCATTCATTGTTAGCGTTGCAAGCAACCTAGTTAATGTGTGGTTGCGATTCTGGCCAGCACATGCGTCGCTGAAGACATACAGGATCTTTACTTCTTCAGAGATCTGGTTAATGAAATCCAGAAGACAGCTGCATACTTCATTAGGACCCCTTAGAGCTTCACCCTCTGTGTACGTATAGAAAATTGAAGTACCACGGCCAATATCATGAATATTAAATACATAGTACCAAAGTTTACGGAGATAAAACATTTCTTGTACAGGAATGAAAGGGAGAGACATGTTTTGCATGAAGTCAAACGCAATAGCCATGACATCATTTCTTTCCTTGCAGATATTCTTGACATTCTCCATCTTACTGTAAAATTTCTTTGCTCGCCTCTTATGAACTAGTAGCTCGGCAACAGCAGCCCTTTTTGCCACATCGTTCAGAGTTGAAGACTTTATTTTTGTGTTAAGTCTTCACAGGTTGAGCAAACGTCTACTTGTGGCCTACCAAATCGGTACCCGTAGTTGTCATTGAAATGTTTCAAGTAGTACTCATATTTTATGACTCCCTTCAGATCAGGATGTTTTTTAATGAAGAGACCATGCATTTTTGAAACTGTCAAACTTGAATCCAAATATGTGACTGGAAGAGATGAGTAATGTGATTCTTTTTTAGGAAATGAGGATATATGATCATCTATTTTTATGACAATGTGTGCATCAAGTGTATTCCCCCGATTTTGGCTCTTCCCTCTCATATCAACCGGTGACTGATTAGTTGCAACAAGCTTGGTTAGGCGTTGGACTACTTTGCTGGAGATTGCATGCAAACTTATGTAAGCATTTCGACAAACTTCGACTCTGCTTGTCCCTTTAATGGCAAAGTACTTGAAAGACGACAAGTTTTGTTTGGAATTCTTTGTTAATGGACGGTGTCGAGCAACATCATATCTTTCTATCAGCCCCATAAGAAATGTATCCTTTTCATTTTTAGGACGACCATTGTATATATTATCAATTATTGAACCCTTCTCCTCAACACTGAAGTTTCCCATACACTTTTTACGGCAGTTACAATCTGGACCAGTTGTTTTAGCTTCAACTAATAAACCTTTACATGAAACAAATTCCTTGCCTTTCTGCCTAGCAAGTTTCTCTTTCTCTTTACATTGTAAGTCTTTATTAGCCTTACCTCTCTTTCGTTCAGGTTCATATTCTTCCTCGGAGTCACACATACTTTAGGACACAATACCCTGTCTTACAACAGAACTACAAAATAATGTAAAATATAAAATAAAAGCAATGACAATAATAATTATTGTCATTGCTTTTATTCAGAGAACTGTGATATGCAACTTTATACAGTGAGTAATATAACAACAATGAACTCCAGGTTATTAATTTTGTTACTGACAATAATGCCAACTTCATGAATACACAATATTGAGTAGAAAAAAGATAATATTCCTGGAATGTTATCCTTTATCCACTCAACTAAAATTTCAATGCTGGTTTTAACAATATATAATACTGGAATATAACCCTTTTTACACTCATTGGATAGCTTAAGCAAAGATCTACAAAATGGCTATTTCAGTTTAATTTCTCAAATTTTTGGAATGTTATCCTTTTTCCACTCACCTGTTCAATTAGTCTTAAGACATTATAAAGTTAATAATATTCCTTGTGAATCTCTATATTAACATTGGAATGTATAGTGAAAGTGCCATTAACCATTACAGGAAGAGAACAAATACACGTCCAGATAAGACAGTTTCGTTTTTATATTATGTATCATGTTTATTGGATATCACTGTTAAGACTGTTGGGAGAGCACCTGTAATGTGCATGATTGATGATGAATATAGAAGTTGCTTCAAGTTTGGATTTATTCCTTGTCTCATTTTTCTTTCAGTTTTTAGTTCTTTAAGAGGGAGATGGGATAATGGAAATATTAAGTACAGGGTGTTCCAGATCATGTCAGCATAAATGATAGAGGAGACCAAATTAATATTTTGAGATAAGGAGTCACAATTGCTTATGAGATCTTGAATAATTAATGAATCTAGTTGAAACATGTCCAGGAGAGAAGGTTCAATTTATGAGGTGAAACATATATTTTCAATTCACTCTCTTTATAATATTTTTCTTGATGTCACTTCCTATCAGTTATTGATATAAGTTGAATAGTTTTCTAATGTGCTTTATTATGTTATGCCTAAAATCAACTGCAACCACCAATCTTGATAAAAGTAAAAAATAACATAATGTTTTGCTAAACTTTCTCAAATAATTATATTATTTTTAGTCTGATCATCTTACCTCAATATTAATATTGATTTGTTCTTGAACATGTTTCAAAACAATTCTGTTTTATCGTCAGCTTGTCCAGACTGGTTTGATTTATGTTGCACGACCTGGATGTTGATGTCAGCTCCATCCTGTGGTTGGCCAACAAGGTTTGGAGGTTTTTTGGGCAATCACAGGATGGAGCTGACATCAACATCCAGGTTGTGCAACATAAATCAAACCAATCTGGACAAGCCGACGATAAAACAGAATTGTTTTTAAACATGTTCAAGAACAAATCAACATTAATATTGAGGTAAGATGATCAGACTAAAAATAATATAATTAAAATAACCTCAAAATATCACTTCCAAAAATTAAATATTAATTTCTCAAATAACTCTGGTTTCTGTTGTACAGAATGGGAACCAGAACTCTGCTTGTTGGAGTTTCATATATCTGTGAGCTCTCATAAGAAAAAAACTCAAGAAGTTTGAGATCTGGAGTATGTTCTTCATAGTCATGGCCTCATTGTGTGGGGGGGGATAATCTCTCGGATTAGTGGTTCCCTATCTCAAAATGACCAGTTCAAACCCCATTGTCGTCTCTATGTTTGACTCTAGGGGTCTGGGATATCCTGCTTTTCTCATGTATGTTTGCAGTAGAGAGTAGAATTCTTTGTAGATAATATTTCCATATAATATATAAATCATATGTTTTGAATGATGCATTGAGAAGAGAATTAGAAATAATTTAACTATGTCGCTTATCTTTTTGTAAGCAGCAAATTACAGTTTTTGTATATAGTATATGAAGTTTAAGAACTGACCTAAGTTATTGTATTGTGTATTATAAAATCAAATCTTTTTACAAAGCAAGTCAGTTCAGAACAAAAGTTACTAATACTATGTATCTATTTAGTAGACGAAGTAGATTTAAATAATTGTAATCTTTGTAAATAGGAGCAGTATTGTGATCAATAAAGGTAGAGGAAAATGTTATTTATGAAAAAAAAAAGAATGCACTTCATATATATTTATTTCAGACATAAAAAATTATCTCTCACAAAATTCAAATACTACCGTCTTTCACGGACCTTAATTTTTAAGCATAGAACACTTGGCAAGGATGACTGAGAATAGAATACCAAAAGCAGCATACAGCTATTCACCATGATGAAGAAGAAGTTTGGGAAGACCAAAGAAAAGATGAAAAGAGCAGCAATTTGGAGCCGGAACAGTCTAGTAAATAAGCCTAAACCGTGA
Source organism: Diploptera punctata (assembly GCA_030220185.1). Taxonomy (NCBI): domain Eukaryota; kingdom Metazoa; phylum Arthropoda; class Insecta; order Blattodea; family Blaberidae; genus Diploptera; species Diploptera punctata. The sequence continues at coordinate 1,794,817 of JASPKZ010008351.1, forward strand.
AGAAGAAGAAGAATTTTTAAGCAATTTAAAAAAATAGCATTTTTACCATTTTTATTAATAGATTACAAAGCCAGACTATATATATATATATATATATATATATATATATATATATATTTATATTAGTGTATAAAACCATTCTTATCTTTAAAATCCCTGAAATTCATCATCTGAACTTTCTTCTTCTTCTTCTTCATCATCATCATTGTCCTCTTCATGTATAAGATGGTCTTCACTGCTGTCGAGAGCATTACTTACTCTGCACTTCTTGAAAGATTTAACAATGTCTTCTCTCACTCTAGACCACGACTATTTTATCCACTGACATACTTGTTTGATTGAATGTCGTTTTAAAGCTCCCTTCGGCATGAATTAATATTGGGTTTCATCCATCATCCATTTGTTCAAGTTCACTGGCATCATAGACTGCAATGACACATCATAGGACAGACAGTGTTCTGGGTTTTGATGGTGGGGTGGGAGGGAGACAGTATTAGCAAGCTTGTGAATCCCTGCAACATGTTCGTCACATCGGTCCACTGCTGCTGCCAGTTGAATCCAATGTTGCCAGATAGAGATAATTCACGTGGCATCGAATATATGGCCATTTATAAGACTGGCAGGAATTTTAAATCAAACACTGAACATTTTTATATTAATTTTGAGTATAAGATGCACCTGAGTTTTGGAGGCAATTTTTCGAAAAAAAAAAAAAAAAAAAGTGTGTTTTATAGTCCTTAAAATACGTTGTTTCAAATCCCAATTCAGCATTAATTTTTCTTTTCAAAATAATAATTGTCCTTCATTGCAAGATAAAAATGTATAATGTTATGGCGGTTCCCACAATATTGTATGGATGTGAAACTTGGGCTCCAATGAAAAAACAGAAGGATAGAATACAGACGGCGGAGATGAGGTTCCTAAGACAAGTAAAAGGATGTACAAGACTTGATAGAATAAGAAATGAGGATATAAGAGAAGAATTGAAAGTACAGCCTTTATTGGATAAAGTCACGAATTACAGACAGAAATGGATTGATCACATGGATGGAATGAGTAAGGAGAGATATCCATTGTTAGCAAGAAATTATCAAGCAAGAGGAAGGCGTGATGTTGAAGACCTAGAAGACATTGGGCTGATGCATTATGAAGTCGGAACGGGCAATTGCCTAATCCCTGGAGTGATGATGATGATGATTAAAATGTTGAAATATAAACATTACTGCTATAATGGTAATGTATAAATTCTCATTAATATGTCTTCTTGGTTTATAAGCCATCTGGATGGCACTGGTAGCAATGACTATCTGCTTTGGACAAAAAGGAGGATAGTATATGAATAAAAAAAATTTGCATTTGCATCAGGATGCTTGAATAGTGCAGTCGGTAGTATGCTAACATTAAGTTAGAGGTCTCAGGTTCAAATCCCATTTCAGGAGTTAATTTTTCTTTTCAAAATAAATATTATTTATTTTAAAATGAAATAAACTGTATCTAAAAGTACTTTTCAAATATGTTTTCAGGTCATATTTGAAGAGAAAAATTATACACCCAGACTGGGGCTTAAACCCAGGACCTTTGGCTTTCTAAGCCAATACTCTACCAACTGAGCTACCTGAGCAAGTTCCAATCTGAACGTAAATTCTTCTCTTATATACGCTGTTAATTCCCGCACACCAAATGCTATGATACCTTTGCTTCTATCTTGCAAATGGCAGCTTCTTTATTAAGAAGCTATTTATTTGGGAATTTTACATGAATTATAAAGCTAGTATGGCTTCTTTCAATGTTTTTATTATTCATTGCATACATCTCAATGATTAATAAATCATATTTGAAGAGAAAAATTATATGCTCAGACTGGGGCTTAAATCCAAGGCCTTTGGCTTTCTAGGCCAATACTCTACCGACTGAGCTACCTGAGCAAGTCCCAGTGTTGTCAGGTTTTTATATTAGGCAGCCTTTTAAAGTGATTTAATCAAAGTTTTACAAAATTGGCAGATAACATGCTCTAAATGAATAATTTGCTTCTCACCTCGGTAGCTCAGTTGGTAGAGCATTTGGCCCGGAAAGCCAAAGGTCCCAGGTTCGAGTCTCGGTCTAGGCAAAAATTTTTCTCTTCAAATATAAGAAGAGTTAAGTCTCATAGACTGTGATGAACAGGACATGTGGCACAAATGGGGAATGAAAGGAGGCATGGAAACTCCTTAAAGGAAAACCAGAAAGAAAGCACTGGGAGTAAATAAGCCAAGAATGAGGTGATAACCATGATTTGAGAGAGGTAAATTATACAGGAGATGATTGGAAAATGTGGAGAGCCTATGTCTGCTTGCCACTACAAGTTTGATAGTGTTAATGAGTTAGTTAATTATAATATAACAAGCAAAACAGAAACTTAAACCTTAATATATAGAAGTTGTGTCTATTTTAGTTGGATTATTATAAATCAGATGAGAGGCCTTCCTGCTTGATTCTAATGACTATTAGGTTCTTCTTCTTCTACTATAAGGTTTAGGTTATGCAGCCTGTTCCGGCGAAGTTAAAAGTGGAGTCCATCTTCTACATGGTCGGCCAACATCTCTTGTTCCTCTGGGATTATACAGGGAGGTTCTTTTTGGTATTCTTTCATTGTTCATTCTCATTAAGTGTTCTGTCCATTTCTTATTATTTTCACTGATTTTATCTTCAATTTTATATATATTTAATTCTTCTCATATAGTTTCATTCCTTATTCTGCCCACTCTTGTGCATCCTTTCACATTATGTAAAAACAGCATTTCCGCAGTCTGTATCCTGCTTTTATCCATTGGCTATTAATTTAAATTTATATGCTAACATTTGGAGCTCATTTTCAGATTCTGCTAAAAGTACAACATCGTCAGCGAATAATAAAGAATTAATTTTATCTTTATTATCAATTAATATTCCTTCATTAGTTAAAACCTTCTTCCATTCTTTTAGGATATCGTCCATATAAATATTAAATAATATAAGTGAGAGTGAACACCCTTGTCGTACTCCTTGGTTTATTTGAAAAAATGTCTTTTTTTTTTACTGTTAGGTTTAATATAGTAATAAGAATTTTATCTTTTGGATTTTTGGGTAAGCTTTTTTATCTTTTAATTCATGTTTTCTGGTTGCATTATCCATTCTGTTTAAATTTGCTATCTTAGTTTGTATTCATGTTATAAGATTTTCATAGTTACTCATTATAATACGTATTAATTCCTGCTTATAGTATTGAGAGGAGGGAAGATAGTCTTTTTCAAGGGAAAATTTAAATTTTCATTTCACAGGACATGTTTGTTGAAATTATTTTGATATGTGTACATACTTTGACATAATCTTTATGGGAAACCAGATGTATTAAGAACAGTTAAATCTTGTAGACCATGATATGCAGGACATGTGGCATGAATGGGGAATCAATGAGGGGCATACCCCTCAGGGGTCCCCATCTAGGGGATATGTGGATGGCGACCACAAGGTGCCCAAGCTGAGCAAAACATTGCTTCCACTAACTTGTGTTTTGCTCCTTACTTTTATCTTTAACCGATCTGGTATTTCTTCCTTTCTTCCACTTACTTATACCAGACTCTTTTAACTTTACTATCTAACCTCTCTTGGTTAACTCTTGTTTTTTTCGACCCGACGCTATTAGGGGATCCGAGGGCTAGGGAGTCTTTCCTTTCTTCCATTTCTTCTTTCCTTTATTTTCTTTTTTTCTCCAGAAAAGCCTGACCAGAGGCTATAAGATGGCAGCCCCATCACTGGTCTTGCCTTCCTTTGGCCAGCAACCAATCGAAGGAACTATTATTATGCTTTCAAGTCTTATATGAGAATTTCCAGGAAGGATCAAACTTATGACTAACTAAATTGGAAACACCATCTTGAAAGAATGAGTTCAAATCGGATCCCCAAAGCTGTTTATAATTATATACCAAGAGGACGAAGATCTCTGGGCCATCCTATGTAAAGCTGGAGGGAAAATTTTCTATAGCATCGTAACAGGTCTTGGCCTAATACTTGGAAGGAAGAAGAAGAAGAATGAGGGGCATAAAAACTTTATGTATGAAAATCAGAGGAAAAGTGCCCATTAGGTAGACCAAGAATGAGTTGATAGAATAACATTAATCATGATGAGGGAAGTGAATTATAGAGGGGATGATTAGAAAATATTAGCTCAGGATGTGGATTATGGAGAGCTTATGTCCAGGTTCCATATACTAGTGAGTTAGTTAGTTTTGGTTATGGGCATATACTTATTGATAAATGTAACATTTTCATATATGTGCCACATTACACAAATAAGTAAATTTGGGATAGTGTAAACGTAACTAACAGTAGGCCATGTGGTTAGTATTTCCTGCATTTTTACACCTTTTTCCTTCTGAGCCATTAAAATATTACCAGCAGCATTTTCCTGTTTAATTTCAGTTATCATAACCCTTCTTAACTAACATTCAATTAAACAGAATTTTGAATAGAATAATCTCATTTCAAAGTAAATCAAATTAGGAAGGTGATCAAAAAGTTACCATCTCCCCTATGTAACTGCCCCAAAAGTCCACTACAGACAACAATACATCTTCTGACAGAATGTTTACTGTACTCAAGAGACCGGCCTCCTGTTGCAACAACCCAAACACTACCTCAGATACTACAGCACCACATCAACACCATCACAGCGACGAACTTCATCACCAACATCTTCTGCTAACCAAGAATAAACTCTTGAACAATCAAACTGCAGCAAGACAAAATGTAAATGTATGTAAATAACTGTAAATATCCCGTGATATGCCCATGGTAAAACACGTGTTGAAATTATAATGTAATAAAATATATAAAAAAAAGGTTTCTTAACTTTTGGAATGTGGTTTGAAGTCCTATTGATTTCCATTACATTCTGAATATTTTTTTTAAATGTCTAGTTAATTGAATTAAAAATAATAATTAATATTATATTTATTAATTTAAAAAACATGTCAGTGTGCTTATAAAAGCTTCAGTTTAAGTATAAAGAGTATTACTGTTGGTTATTACAAGTAGTTACATATGACTTCTCTTTTGTTTCGCAGTATATTGATATAAGATTAATTTTCAGAGTAATATTTTTAAAAGGTAGAAGTTATGAAAGATTATAGCATTCAAGGCTCGTTTTAGAAGGTCCTGTTTCAATCT